>PKRV01000986.1:954312-1079102 GCA_003709505.1 Hyphantria cunea | reverse complement strand
TTCGCCCTCCGCCCGAAGAGGTACGCGAGTGGCGTGAAGCCGCCCGTCGAGCCACTATGGCTCGATGGTCGTCGCGGCTGGAGGCTCCACGTGCTGGCTTCGCCACCGTGGAGGCGCTCCAGCCCGTCATCCTCGAGTGGGCAGGGCGGCAGCACGGGACCCTTTCCTTCCGACTGACGCAGGTGCTTTCCGGGCACGGTTGCTTCGGGAAGTACCTGCACTCGGTCGCGCGGAGGGAATTGAGTCCCGCCTGCCACCACTACGATTGCAGTGAGGACTCGGCCCAGCACACGCTGGCGGTGTGCCCAACTCGGGCGCCGCAGCGTCAGGCCCTCACTGCAGTCATCGGAGGAGATCTCTCGCTACCGGCCGTCGTACGCTCCATGGCCGGCGGCGAGAGCAGTTTTACCGTGGTGGCGACCTTCTGCGAGGAAGTCATGTCGTGGAAGGAGGCGACGGAGAAGGCTCGGGAGGACGACTCGAACCGGGCGGCGGAGGCGCGCCTACCAGCGCCTCATGCCGCCCTGAGTGTGGCCGCGGATGGGCGGGACTGGCTTTCCCCCCATCCGCTTCACATGCCACCCGCGAGGGGGCGACGTTACGCGTGTGCCGAACGTCGCCTCAATTAAGAGTTTTCCATCAGACGACGGTGCCCGCTTCAGTGCGGGCAAGCGCTGGGAGGGGTCCGGATGGCGTAAGAAAGCGGTTCCCGGATCTCTCCCGTCTCAGGCGCAGAGTGGCACACCGTGGTGGTTTAGTGGTTAGTCTGGCTGGAGTCAGTCCACAAAGCGAACCCTCCGTCCCCGCGGGGGGGGAGCGAAGTGCGTAAAGGCATTCCAACACGTAAAAAAAATGGGTACTAAACAACTGATAATAACCAATATATACTTTTTTTTCATAAATACATACATATTATACATAGAAAACATCCAACCTTCGAAACCAATATTTGCAGATCATACAAAATGTTTGGTCCGATTCAGGAATCGAACCCGAGACATCTAGCACAGCAGTCGCATACGCTACCACTGCGCCAGCGAGGCAGTCAAATGTATACCCAGGTCAAAATTTGAGCGCCGTCGAACCTTTCGAGTTTTTGATGCATATAAACTTAACACTCATATACATAAATAAATATGTACAGACATTTTAACACACAACGCCATCTAGTCCCACACTAAGCGGAGCTTGTACTATGGGAACTAGATAACTGATATCAATACTTATATACTTTTTTTTTGTAAATACATGCATTTTATACATAGAAAACACCTAAACTCCGAAACAAATATTTGCATTTGGTCCGACTCAGGAATCGAACCCGAGACCTCTTGCACAGCAGTCGCATTCGCTAACACTGCGCCACAGAGGCAGTCATATAGGTATGTAAGTTTCTACAAAATATTTTAACAATGACTAAAATCTATTAGAATATTCTCGTGTAAATTAATGCATTCCTGAGTTTTATAATTGCAAATTAGTTGACATAAGTTCGTCAAATTGACAATATCTTAACATGTTTCTCTTCTTAAATAAATCCCAAAACTTATTTCAAATTACAAAGTGAGTAGTATTATTGGGCCCTTAACTGAAATATAGTGACGCAACATAACTGTGCTACATTTAGAACGGGTTCATAGCTCGAAAGTAGGTTAATAGCGCGATATTAAAACAGCAATCGTGAAGTGTGAGTAAAGCGGCAACAAAATATGTCGCCACAGTTACTTTATCGACGTCGCATGTTTTTGTGGATTGACCATTGAAAAGAACACATTATTTTTCTATAATTATTGTGAAGGAATATGTTACAAAGTTGTATAAAGCGCTGCACGATATGGTTCATTGATTCCCAGAGTATGGTAGCGCTAGAGGCTCCGTAATGAATTATGCGACGCGATACGGGACGGCATTTACGCAATAATTGCATGACGGCATTGTTTTCTTGTCGTGCCCGACAAAAGTTTTAGAAAATATTTATTTAAAATTTATATTAAAATAGTTCAACTAACGCTTCCTGGCCAGAACACCGCGTAGTGCTATTTCAATCACGCTCCAACACGAGAATGCGCGTACCCTCAACACATAAACACGTAGGTTACGTATTTGGTATAGCGTAAGCCCGCGTTTCCGAAGTCAGCGGAGAACGAGGTATTGTTTGTTATAAAACATCACTAAACTAACTTTTTATTTTTTTAAACCGCTATAGTGCCCACTGCCTCGCCCGCTGGTTTCGAAAAGGGGTTACCGTTCCCGATCAGAGGCCCGCTTCCCGATCCGCTGTATTGGTGAATAATAATAATAATAATAATAAAAGCCATTATTGGCTGACCTTTTTGCAATTACATACTTATACTTAGCAACCACTTTGGTCAGGTTGTCTGTCGACATAGGCCTCCCCCAATTCTTTCCACGTCTCTCTGTCCATAGCAGTCCTTCTCCATCCTTTAGGTAAATCGTCCCATCTTTTGATTTGACCTCCTCGGTTTCTTTTCCCGTTCCTCGGATACCACTCCATTACATCCTTAGTCCATTTTCCTTTGTTAGTCCTGATTATATGTCCAATCCAGTTCCATTTAAGTTTTCTTATTTTTTTTTGATACGTCACTGACCTTTGTTATTTTCCTTATTTTTGAAGTTGTCCATCGATCCCGTAGTTTTATGTTAAGCATGCTTCTTTCCATGTTGCGTTGACAAACTTCTAGTTTTTGGTTGTTTTTCTTTGTCGCAGGCCAAGTTTGACAACCATAGGTAAGACACGGTAGAATACATGTATCATATAATTTGCTTTTCATTGCCATGGGAATTGTTTCATTTTTGACTATTTCTTTTAGAGACCAGTACCGTTTCCAAGTGTTGCATATCCTTCTATTTATTTTTTTAGAATACTGATCTTTTATTGCAATAAGTTGTCCTAAATATATATAATCATCAACATATTCAATAATTTCTTGTCCTATTATTATATTTTCTTTTACAGCATTTGTCATTACTTTAGTCTTTGCTGGGTTCATTGATAAACCTGCTTTCCTGCTTTCAGCATCTAGTTGTTGCAACATAGTTTGTATTATGCTGGGTTTTGAAGCAAAAATTACTATGTCGTCAGCAAATCTTAAATGATTTAGATTCATTCCGTTAATATTGATTCCAAAATGTCCTCAGTCTAAGTTCCTGAATATATTTTCTAGCACTGCTGTGAAAAGTTTTGGGGAAAGTGGATCGCCTTGCCTAACACCTTTTTGAACTCTAAATTCTTCGCCTTGTTGTTCAAGTTGGACTGTTGCTGTGGTGTTCTTATAAATTTCTTTTATTGTTTTTATGTATTTGTTTTCTACTCCTTGGTTCTTTAACGTTTTCCAGATATAGTTATGACTCAGCGAATCAAAAGCCTTATTGTAATCGACGAATGCCATATAATAGAGTTGCCCATATTCATTGAGCTTTTCAATAACTTGCTTCACAACATGAATATGGTCGATGGTAGAATAATCGGCGCGAAATCCAGCTTGTTCTCTCGGTTGGTTTTCTTCCAGGTGTTTCGATATTCGCCCGAGTAGTATTTTTGAAAACAATTTGTAAAGATTGGACATAAGGCTTATAATATAGGTCTATAATTATTAATTTCATTTTTGTCGCCTTTTTTGTGTAGTAGGATAATGGTTGATTTCGTCCATTGAATGGGTATTTGTTCAGTTGCTATTATTTCATTAAAGAGATGGGTCACATATTTAGATATTGTGGGTAAGGACTGTTTTAGTAGTTCGTTAGATATTTTATCATCTCCCGAAGCTTTTCCACTTTTTTGTGATTTTATAGCCCTTATGACCTCAGATTCTAGTACACAAGGTATTTCTTCTTCTTCGCAAGCTTCCTTATTTTGTTCTCCTATCGATGTTCTATTTGTCTCCATGTATAGGTTTTTATAGAAATCTGTCGCTACTTTCGCTATTTATAGTCTCTTTGCCGTAATTTCCTCGTTTTCCTTCTTGTTTTTAGTTTTCATATTGGGTATCCAGTTTGTGTATTCTTTTAACTGTTTTAGACCTCTCTTGATTCCACCTGTTTTTTTCTATTTGTTCTTTCAAAATATTCAGTCTTTCTGCTTTTTTATCTTTTCTTATCGTTTCTTGAATTTTCTTACTAATACTTGCGATGTTTTGTGTGTTATCTTTTCGTTTGTCTAACATTGCATTTCTTTCTTCCATCAATTTTAATGTTTCTTCTCCTAACTTATTTTTCTTCACTTTTTTCATACTCGATTTATTTATAATTATAAGTTCTTTTTCCAAAAAAAATATTTCTCTTGTAATGTTTCAGTATCTTTCCTTTCATTTAATGCTGTCCTTAGATCATTCAATACATGTTGTGGAATCGTTGATGTTATTATCTTGTTCAAGGTTGAGTGTATAATATGTTTTCTTGATTTGTTGTTTCTTTCTTGTATAACTCCTCTTACCATTCTATGATCTGTATTAAAATTTAACTTATTAAGAACTTCAATGTCATTAAATATATGTTTATTTCTTGTAAGTATAAAATCAATTTCGTTTCTATCTATGCCATTCGGTGCTAACCATGTCCACTTTCTTGACTTTCGTTTTTTAAAAAAGCTATTCATTATTTTAAAGTTGTAAGCGAAAGAAAAATCTACGAGTCTTTGTCCGTTGTCATTTCTGTCACCACTGCTGTACTCTCCTAGGACAAATTCATCTTTGTTAGATTTCCTACCAACTTTGGCGTTAAAGTCTCCCATGATAATTATGTTCATCTGTATCTGTATCAACTCTGTCATGTCATTATAGAATTTATCTTTCGCTAATTTAGTATCTTGTTCTGTGGATGCATGTATTTGAATTATCGACCATGGCTGTTTAGATTCTGTTAATTGAATGTTGATTACGGCGATTCTATCCGATATTCCTTGGAAGCTTATTATTTTATCTTTCAAATATTTCTTTACTAAGAATCCCATTCCATATATACCTTTTTGTTTACCATAAGAGTAAAAGATGTATTTTTCATATTCTCTTATCTCTTCTCCTATTCTCCTTACTTCACAAAGACCTATGACATCCCATTTTATAGGTGCTATAGCTTCTTCCAATTCTTGTAGTCTATTATCCGACATTAACGTTCTAACGTTTATCGTTGCAACATAAATCTTCATATGTTTTCTATTTTTATGTACGGATGTATTTCTATGGGGGGGGTGTTGGTCGTACAACCTCACGGGGACCAGCCGGATTGAGGTTGTTCTGCCTCTGGTTGCTAATGTTTTGTTGCTACTTAGAGTTGTTTGAAATGTTAGTAATTGAGCTTGACCTTGGTCTCATTAAATCAAATGCGTTCTTCCTATTTTCCTTTATTACAGAACTGTTGGTCATGTGGCTTGATTAAGGTTATCCGGCGAACTCAATTGGTCTCTTTTTCTTTTTTCTTTGATTGGGATCCCTTCCTTCACTACCAATTGATCGTATTTAATGTATGCCGTATTTCCTTTGGCCCGCTCTTCTATTAGTTTTGGCTTTAGTTCCCTTCTTTTTTCTAGTACTTCTTTAGGAAAATCTTCAGTGATATAACCATCTTTCAGGTTCCTTTTTATTTTTAATATCTCGCTTTTCTTCCAGTTGTTTGCAAAACTAACGAGAACCGGTCTTATTTTATTCTCTTTGATGGGACCGATGCGGTGGATTTTTGATACATCACCAGCCTCCAAGGTTATTTTGAGATCATGTTTAAAAATTTCTTGGACTCTCTGGAACAATTCAGAAGAAGAGTCCCTTCTCTCATCCAAACCAAAATACAGAATGTTATTATTCCTTTTTTCCTTTTCAAAATACTCAATTTTCTTTTCTAATATTTCTATTTTATTTTTCAAAATTTTGTTTTCATTTATAAGTGGTTCTAGTTTTTCATCCATTTTTTGGAATATAATATTTGTTTGCTTTTCCATCTCGATTTTCATTTGGTCGAAAAGTAGTTTAAATTGTCCTTCCATTTTTAGTAGTTTTTTTTTTCACTGGCAACACCGACGTGTTTTGGACGTTTGGTATTATTGTTGGTCTATGCTATGATATCTGGCGGCACTGTCAATGTCAATGACGTATGGCTAAATTAATCTTTTTTGGAATTTAAAATAATGATAATCAAAGCGTATTTACTTGTAACTCCACGGTGTTTATTATCCAAGATGTTCGGTGTCACTTGATGTTTATGTTTATTGTAGCAGTTGATGTAATATCGCTTGATAACTAGTGATTTCTAATAATTATCGGCGGACGAGTTGCAAGGTAATGTTTACTTGTTGACAACTAGTGACAGAATCAATATAGTATTGGTAAATACAAGCATATAAGTTCAAGTTCCCGCTCCGCTCCCGTGCCCGCTGAGTTCGTGTACGCGGCCTAACTGACAAATGTTACTTATTTTTTTTTGGGAACCTCCATAATAAAGTAATCTAGGATAAAGAAAGTTGGTCTAAATAGTACATAAGTAGTATACATTCAAATGCGACAAATCAAGCTCAAGTGTCTACGTGCGTGTGTCTATGCTTAGTTATATTATTGTAAAGCAGTACTATAATATCGGACGCTATTATATCACTGTACAATGACCACACGTCACTCAGCTTTACGCCATCATTGGTTTACGTAGCAATGGAGTGCTACTGCTACACATTTCGCACCAAAGTTTTTGCTTCACTTAACCTTCCTGTCGAATAAATTGTTGTCTGCGGTATTTCCGCACCGCTTGTTTGCGTCCTATGTAATAAAAATAAAAACAACAAAAATGTAATGCTATTAAATGGTAAGAAAGTCACGTTATCATGGCTGTTATGGTTCAACGGTTAATTCTGTTATATATATTTCATTTGTAATCGCAACCTGTTATAAAATCGGTGAAAGCGAGCGTTGATTGAAAACTTTAATTTCTGTAAAGGGATTAAATATGAACCTTCACCATCATCGGCCTATCACAGTCCACTGCTGGACATAGTCCTCTCCAATTTCACGCCACTTGATTCGATTTTCGGCTTCTCACATCCAATGAACCCTTAATATAGTTAATTTGAACTAAAGCTAATCAATACTGTTAATGAAAATCCGGCCAAGTACGATTCCGACTCGGACATTGAGGATTCCGTACAAACATGTAGTTATATATTTTGATGTATCTATAAATTTATGCTTTTCGCAATTTTCATCATCATATCAAATTTGAAGATTTTGAGTTCACGGGAAGTACCCTGTAGGTTTTGATTCCCTTGCGAATGTCAAAAATTTGCAGCATAGACGGCTATATATTTTGATTGCGTAGGCTTAGAAGTTTCATTTTTCACAGCTCTTCGGGACGGGATCCCGAAAATGAGGACCCTAGAGCCACATTGACACGCCACTACACCGAAGATCTGCCAAAAGTCAGCATTGACGAAATCGAGATGGCTCTTAGACAGCTGAAAAATGGAAAAGCCCCTGGAGAGGATGGCGTTACTACAGAGCTGTTAAAGGCTGGAGGTAAACCCGTATTAAAGGCGCTCCAAAAGCTTTTCAACGCTGTCCTGTTCGAAGGGAGGACTCCAGAGGCGTGGAGTAGGAGTGTGGTCGTCCTGTTCTTCAAAAAGGGAAATAAAACCTTGTTGAAGAACTATCGGCCTATTTCCCTCCTGAGCCACGTCTATAAGCTGTTTTCAAGAGTCATTACGAACCATCTTGCGCGAAAACTCAACGACTACCACCACCGGAGCAGGCTGGGTTTCGTAGCGGATATGGCACCATAGACTACATCCATACATTGCGGCAGATAATACAGAAGACCGAAGAATATAACCAGCCCCCTGTGTCTAGCATTTGTGGACTATGAAAAAGCCTTTAACTCGACCGAGATCTGGTCTGTTCTGGAGTCCCTGCAGCGTTGCCAAGTAGATTGGCGATACATCCAAGTGCTGAGAGGGCTATGCTCGCCGTTTCTTTAAATGATCGCATCAGAAACGAGTTGTTCCGACAAAGAACCAGGGTCATCGACATAGCCCACAGGATTAGCATGCTGAAGTGGCAGTGGGCTGGCTACATTTACCGAAGAACCGATTACCGTTGGGGTAAAGTTCTTGAGTGAAGACTGCGTCCGGGAAACGTAGTGTAGGACGTCCACAGGCCAGGTGGAGCGATGATTTGCGCGGAACGACTGGCGGGAGCTGGACGCGAGAAGCCATAGATCGAACTAAGTGGCGTGAAATAGAAAGGCCTATGTCCAGCAGTGGACTGCGATAGGCTGATGATGAAGGGATGGTAGGCCTGAGTATTTGAGATGATTTCAGCTTGATACCCCACGGATTCTTGAGAAAAGGTTAGTTAGAGATAGACAGACGGACAACAAAGTGATCCTTTAAGGGTTACGTTTTTCAATTTGAGGTACGGAACCCTTAAAACCAAATGAACAGAAATTTATTGAAATTGATTAATTAATATATTTTTGCACAAAGAGCAATATAGACGTACAATTGAATAATAGTTAACTATTACGACTCGGGAGTGACTCTAATCGCGCCACTTTATATTGACGCCGTCCCTGCCTCGCCTGACTCACAGAATCGTCTGAATGCGTCACGTGCTCTTAACAACTTTATTATTTGGATACCTTCATTCCGACATCTATTTCTTAATGTTCTATGACTAATAATCTTGCGAGGATAAGTACATCCAGCCGTGCTCCTGTGTCACCGAGTGTATGCGAAACTTTGTATTCAATTGATGGACGTCCCAATTCCAAGTTTCAAACACAATTTAATGGCCTTTGGTTTAGCTAGTGACGCACGACACTGCACCAACAAGCGCGTGACTGACTCAGCAAAAGGGTTTTTTTTACAGCTTCCTCTATTTCATTCTCAGTTCATTTCACACAAAATTTGATTTAATTTACTTTACTATTTTCTTGAATTTTATTTCTAATTCTTTTTTAAAAGTATTGTACTCATTGTAATTTTAATTTATCTGCTTCTAAAAATTCATTCTGTACGTTCCAGTCTAAAGTGTGCTGGTAATATTCATTAAGTGTAATATGGAATAATGTGTTGTGTAGTACTTGGTTATTCTATTATTACTATATTGTCCCGCTGTCACGCAACATTCTTGTCGACTTTATAGTTACAATGTAATAGCTCAATTAGATGAAAATAAATATTTTCAAGTTTGTAGAGAAGCTACCATGTTACGTAGGAGTCGGGCACTTTTCACCAACATGCTATAAGTTCTCTGACATACACGTGCCGATACCTGTTACCGTGGATGTCGGCAGGTGAATAAATCCGCATTCTTATTTAGGCCTATATTGCACAGACTGACTACTGAGTTAATACAGTAAGGGTACGATCAGTCTGTTTACAGGATCCGTTTATTTGGAAGAAGACTATGTGTGTGGGATGTGTAAGGTATATTATATTATTTATTGGTAACCGTATCTGCAGATACACATTTAGAAACAACAATTTCATCCGTGGGCGAGCCACGCTTCGGCATAAATGGGCCGGCTCGACCGGAGTGATACCACGGCCTCACAGAAAACCGGTGTGAAACAGCGCTTACGCTGTGTTTCATCGAGTGAGTGAGGATACCGGAGGCCCATACCCCAATCCAACGCCCAGGCCGCCATAGTGTGGGTCACCATGCTGCATTGTTCTTTTTCGCATTGAGGATTGTGACCACCACTCTTGGATTCTGCTCATGCTTTCCATCAGGCAGGGCAGAGTCATTTTGGCAGCTTAAATATAAAAAAAAAAAAAAAAAAAAACAATCAGGCACATCACTAGATAGAATATCATCATTACATCGCTAGGTTAATATTTTATTTGTGTTTAAAATAATATGAACGCATCGCCAAGTTTGTGGAAGATCGCCTTCACACACAATATATGTAGATTGCGATCGCTAACCGCGTCAATCACTCGGTAACCGTACGTCGACGGGGCGCACATACGTCATAAGCATGGCTCAACAAGAACACCCCCACCACCCACCTCCACTTCACCACTGGCCCCCTATCTCCTCGCCACCTCCCGCTACAACCCCGTCCGACAAAAGGCACGGAGAGCTGATAAAAGTTAGAGTCTGGCGAGAGTGGCGCCACCTGGCGGCACACGCTCGGCACGAGCTACCACCGCGCGCTTACATTATGTATGGATGGACACATTCATACGTATTGGATGTTAAAGCTTTTATACGCCGATGTTTTAGTAAGTGATTGAGTTTAACTTTATTTGTTTGGCTAGATAAAGGTCAAGGACTCAAAAAGGCTCTCGGTACACACAGAATTATTCCTAATGTAAGTTCTAAGAAATTTCCAGTCTTATTCTTTGGAATCTCATCTTCCCCAGAACTGGGTAAAACATACGTTTCTAGAGCCAAAAGTAATATAACAATGAAATACATTGTTTGTTTATCTCAGTGACAAAATATAAACGTAGAATATGTTTCTTGACTGATGGCATCGGAGCACGTGTGCTACGAGTACTGTAGCTCTCGTAGATGGTAGCGTAGCATAATTTCACAATGTATAGCATGATCTAGTTCGTAAAAGTCGATGACACTTGTACTATCGCAAGCAAGTGCCTTCACATTGGGTTGAAAACAGAAAGAAAACAGCTGATAAAATGACGCTCAAGCTTTAATATACACGCTATCGAAATTTTTGTACAAATCTCATTCGTAAACTAAAACATGTTTTTAATTAGTCCCAAATGCAAAATGCCGGTAACGACCCAAAGGTTTCGTGGAAAGCTATCGACTCATAAAACGAAAAAACAATGCGAATACTAACCATGTTTTCACTTTTTTTCTGTCTTTCTGTTGTCTGGAAGAAACGCCGAGAGCGATAAGACCGCCAATTGTTATACATATTGTGTGATTGTTCCTGTTGTACCATTTCGTACCATGTATATACAATAAAGATAAATAAATAAAAAAAATAATAAAAAAAAATATAGGAAAAACCCTAGCTGAGGAAATCCATGACTTCAATATTTCCAAAATAACAACAGCTCCCAGAAAACTCGACTTAATCAGTCCATCTGGTTCAATAGTGATCCAAAAGGTGGCAAACTCCGATATAGAAACGTTTGTTTTAGAACTTGAAAGTGACAATATTCTTTCACAGGTCCTCTGGTAAAATTGCAAGTTACTATATACTATATATACCTATAATAGCTCACATATGTAATCTAGCCAAAAATAGCGGCACTTCCCGAGATCTTTAAAAAAGCTATAATATACCCTATTTTTAAAAAGAGCCACAGGTAATGCCTAAACAATTACCGTCCTATTTCGGTCCTTACGGGCCCTATTTAAGATTTTAAATCGAGCGCTTAAGACATTATTAGTAAAAAAATTATAATAGCACCGAACCAATATGGTTTTCGACCAGGTTTATCCACGGAGGATGCAGTTGAAGATTTGAGTAATACCGCTGTAGGCAACTTAGATGCAAAAAATAAATACTAATGCATTTTCCTAGACCTTTCAAAAGCATTCGACACGGTTTCTGTGTCTATTCTACTCCAAAAACTACAAAACCTGGGAGAACGTGGCTTATCGCATCACATTTGTAAAGATTATTTAACAAATAGAACTGAACGTGTTTGAACCTTTGCACCCACTACCACGCGACATGCACAAACCACACACGCTCACGAATACCCACACACCACACACATACACACATACACACATGCACACGCACACATGCGCGCAGCAAGATAATGAACAGACAGGATTTTCTACCTTTTGTGCGATTGAACACTGGCTCCCAAGATACATACTTTTGGCCTAGTTTGACTTTCAGTATCAGTAATTGTTTAATATGTTAAAATGATGTATGAATAAACCATTTTTATTCATTTTTTTTTTAGTTTTAATGAAATTAAGTAACACAGGGCCGCAATTAGTGTAATCTCGGACATATACGCAATATATATATATGCAATTGTGAGATACATGACATATATATTTTATAAGACATTTTTATATACAATATGACAACGACGACGAGAATTAAAAAATGAAAGCTAACTGTTACAAAAATCATCATCATCAATAACCCATCAAGTCCCACTACTGGGCTCGGGTTTCCTCTCAGGAGAGGGTTAGGGCCATACATCCTCACGCTGGCCAAGTGCGATTTGGAGACTGGCAAGACAACGTTGTGGTTACGTAATCTTACCGTTGGATGTTTATAAGCCGCTAAAGGCCTCCAACTAAGCTTCACGACTGTTATACTATGTTAACAACCGGGACCGACTGCTTAACGTGACCTCCGAATCACGGAGACGCTCATGGTAACATGCCACCAGCGGTCACCCATCCAGGTACTGACCGCAACGTCGTTGCTTACCCTGGTGATGGTTTCTAATCACCGAGTACAACTGGGCTATGAGGGCCTCTGTAACAAATATTTTTAATTTTTTCAATCTTGTTGTTCATACTATAAAGTAATTCAAAAAAGAAAATCGGTTTCTGATAAATGGGAGCGGCTCTCCTTGGATAAGATTCTTTTTCAGAGATCTCAACTTCAGACCCAAATTTGTTTCGATTCTCAATGACGTTTTCCCGAGAAATATTGGCTTGACCAGTATAAAGGGCATCGCCGGTGCTGACATCCGCATAACAATGAAGATCGCTAATTTACAGCGTGTCAATGTAATGTCGATATCTTCTCAATATAATGCCAACCTGGTGCATGTGCAGTGATAGGATAATAGCGCTATCAAGACATTTTATAGAAAATGATATATATTTGTTAAAACGTGAAGCAAAAACTTTGTATCACTTTTTACCACAATAATGCGAACGGAGAAAAATTAAAATGGCAACAGATAAAGTTTGTAAGAAGAGGGTAGGGGGTGCAAAAAAGAAATAAAAGAAACACACATCATTAAATGAATTATGATCGAGTTTCGACTACAAGGCGACCTCTAGTCTTCATAATTTGGAAAACATACAGCACTACTACTTGTTTATTTTCTTAGGACAATATGCATAATGCAGCCAAGTAAATAGAATTACAAATTATTTAATTAGTAACCTGGAACTCTCTAAATTTAATATTCATGATGTCACGTAGTTATTAAACTGGAGAGAGCTCAAAGGGCAGTTCTTAAGGTGAGCCATTCCCTACCTTTCTTATACCCTACTAAGGACTTGTACCAACTTGCGGATGTCCTAACGGTGCGCCAACTGTACATCCTAAACACTACACTAAAGCAGCATTCTCATCTCGTTTACGATCCCATGCGCCCTAAGAAACGCCTAAATCACAGGGTTTGCATTACAAATGAGAATTTGATATTTACTAAATTTGCGGGCAAATTCTTTGGGTTCATGGGAAGGTTACTTTATAATAAAGTTAACGAGAAGTTGCACATTTATGGTCAGACAAAGTATAGCTGCAAAAGAAATGTCTCTGCTTGGCTTAAGTCTCTCAGCTATGGGGA
Organism: Hyphantria cunea; assembly: GCA_003709505.1. NCBI lineage: Eukaryota > Metazoa > Arthropoda > Insecta > Lepidoptera > Erebidae > Hyphantria > Hyphantria cunea. The sequence continues at coordinate 1,065,628 of PKRV01000986.1, read as the reverse complement.
AACTGAGTGCTTACTTTTTGTACCCTCATAAGTGTATAACCTTGAAAACCATACACTCACACACACACACACGCACGCACGCACGCACGCACGCACGCACGCACGCACGCATGCACGCACGCACGCACGCACGCACGCACACACACACACACACACATACACACACACTATACTTTCATTACTTATCTCTCAGTCTTATAAGTTTGTAATATATCTAGAGTTGGAGAGGCTGGTAAATCTGTCATACAGGTCTTTCTAGTACAGATACCAGTCTTTCGCACAGTTTCACTAATTAAATTCTAACTATTCTGTGTGAGAAAGAAATAAAGATTATTTTATTTTATTTTATTACTTTCGCCAACTATTTATATTTAATAATATTTATTTAAATTCACACGTTATATAATTATTACGGTATAAAATTATATTCATATACACATAGCTAAGTGTTTGCCTCAGTAAATAGGCAATTCTATAACGAATAGACATCTTTGTCAGAAATATAGTCTGGTGCCTTTCTGAAAAACCTTGCCGATGCTTATGTTTTATTTTTATATCGGATTACCTAACAAAGCACCTACCCGAGGAGTTTTATCCCACTTCAATCCCGGCGGTCGCATTATGAGTCAATTGTAGCCATTATGCTCCAAGCACAAAATATTGTTGTATAATGTAAATACGGCCCCTTTCAGTCTCGTACTCAGACGTTTCGGGGTATCGTACACTCTATTAATATTTCCAATAAAAGTAGTACGATAGCCATAAATGAATGCAAAGAAGTTTCGTATCCAATAATAGTATTTATCTTAATATAGCAATTGGTGCCGTAGGCCGCTTATACCATCGTTTAAATCGGAAATCCTTCCAATCCCGCTTGAGACAATCAAAATATTTGATATCGGGATTGCGTGATGAAAATGATTCACGATATTTTGATTTTGAGGCTTAAACTTGTCCCGGGGAGTGAGACAGGCGTGGTCAAGCGACGGCGCTAGGCCGGGGACGGGGCCGCTGCGGGCTTTCACTCGTTGAATAAAACATAACATAATTCAATCAATCTCCTGTAATGAATGTCAATCGAAATGGCCGACAAGCTGGCGCATGGCGAGGTGGAGGTGCACTATCGACATCTGCCGCACGTTTGCGTGCCCGGCCCATGTGCTGCGCTACCATCTACACCCCACATACAAACTGTTCAATAATTCATCTCGTTTGCCTACTGCGGACTTACCATTATCTATAAAAGGATTTACATTGGCCGCATTTCATTTAGCGGTTAGCACCAGTTCATTGGGCCATGTACTAATCGTTTGGTACTCAACAAATAAATGTTTATTATTTAAATTTATATAACATAAATATGTACCAAAATTGTACAATATATAAATGACTATTTATCTGTTTGTTTTCAAAATACATGCCTACGTTCAATAAGACACCCTGGTATCCCCAAGGTCTAATAGAGGACACTTAGAGTCTTCTCTATAATATTTATTGAAATTCATGTATGAGAAGTAAAGACTGTGGCTCAAGAGCAGACATATAAGCAATTAAAAAAAGACAAATTGAATAAGAGAAAATAAAGGAGAAGGATTTAGTAAGAATAGAAGGCAAACACAGGCCACATACAGATCATACCTGTAATTGATCCTCCTTATCGGTTCGATGGTTTAGTGGTTAATTCTGACATATGAAACATATCAGAATTCACAGGTAGGCAGCGCTACGCAAGAAGTAACATCATTCTTGCAATAAATTTTTATTAATAAAGGCAACCGTATATCAGTTACCTTTAAAATTTTATAAGATAAAGTTAGACTAAAGTTTTACTTATTTCGATTCGTCTTAAAATGAATTAATTTGGTTTGTGATATTTAACATGAGTAGTGGTGGTCGGCTACACCTAAACTAATCGTATTAGTGCGTATTCGCAGCGGGCGCTGGTGAGCGCGACTCACAAACGGATTAATTACCCAACGCTGGCGTATAATTTAGTTAACAAGTAGCCGGGCCGACCCGAGCCCGGACGAGCTCCGCGCGTCATCGAACAGATGTACAGCGTGCATTATTAGTGACGCAACGTCGTCGAGAAGATTGTTAAGTAATTAGTCACGCCGTCTATTGGTCCTCACCTTATTCACTGACTTAAATAAATACACTAAGTTTATTTATGTTCCTCCAACACATTCATCATAAAAAAAATAAGCTTGGGCAAAAATTTTATCGTTCGGAAGAAGTCATAGCTAGTTTCTGTCAGTACATATAAACTTTCCAAACAACTTAACCAGTTAAAGAAATTATGTAATAATAATTTCGTAAAATATTTAAATTACTTTTGTTACTTGTTTTACGCGATACCTTTCTCAGCTCAGAGTATTGACATATTATATTTGTTGCTTATATAATTATATGTTATAGTTTCATAAATAATTATATTTCTCATGTATGTAATCTTATGCGGATGCCACATTTCTTCAGAAAGCAAAGTATTTAACTTTTGTTAATGGAAAAGATTATCTAGTAAAAGTTTTTTTGACTACAGCATAGTCACACGGTAAATGGATTCACGTATCCTAGCTATTGTAATGCTATTTATATTACAGGAGAGGTCAAAACGAGGTTGGTGTATAGTGGGTCGCCTAACGATGTTTGATGATGAGGGACTACGCTCGACACCATTAGTTAAATGGAGGTCGAAGGTGAGTTCCTCTTAAATAATATTCTTTGGAGAAACCTTAAAATGCCCTGCTCAAATTTCGGTTGTATTATTGAGTAAAAATAAACCGAATTGTTCTCCTTGTGACCCGCATTTTTACTTGAACTTCATTACTTTTGAGTTTACGCTTTGAAAAGCTTTATTCGGCTCGAGAGAGCTCCGTGCCGGCCTCGGCGACATTTCCCAGGAAGCAAGAGCTAGTCGTTATCCCCATTCCACTTTTATTGCGTGTTATTAAAGTAATATATTCTAATGTTTCCGTGAAAGTATCTAAGGGAATTTTCATCTTACCTACACAACGTATGAGATAGTTGACAAATAATGAATTATTAAAAAAATTAAACCCGACTGCGTCAATATCATATGTAAAACATAAGTGTATATGTTATACTATCCTGTCGGACGAAGTGACAGACGTACGAGTCTAAAAAGGATGATGATGAGCAACATTGCCAATGACTTACTGATTGGTACTGAAATTTGTTTTCCTTGTAGTATTATGAACCTTGAATAATAATATATAATACAAGCTTTGCCCGCGGCGTTACCCGCGATACGGAGATTGACTAATTTTTTTAAAATATATTGGAGGCAAACAAGCACACCTATCGCCTGATGATAAGCGATTACCGCTGCCCATGAACACCCGTAACACCAGAGGCGTCACAAGTGCGTCACCGGCCTTTTAAAAGGGAGTACGCTCTTTTCTTGAAGATTTGAAGGTCGTATTGGTTCGGAAATACCGCAGGCGACAGTTCATTAGGCAGTTTTGTTGTGCGAGGCAGAAAGTTCTTTGAAAAGCGCACTGTTGTGGACTGCACGATGTCGGAAAGAGGCGGCAGGAATCAGCCCGAACAATGCCTCGGAACACTCCACATGGTAAATACGGTAGAAGACGCACAGTGAAGCCACATCTCTACGCAGCGCTAATGAGTCTAGCCGAATTGATACTTCTTGGGAATCAACGATTCGAGTCGCTCTCCGTTGAGTGCGCTCCAAAGGGAGGAGCTTGTATTGGCGTGCCGCCGCCCAAAGTTGGGGACAGTATTCCATGCTAAGCCGGACCTGCGGCTTATAAAGTAAAAGGTGGTGGGCTGGAGTGAAATACTGTCTCGATCTTTTGAGCACACCGAGCTTCTTCGAGGCCAATTTGGGCTTACCCTACAAATGTTCACGAAACTGGACTTCTCTCGATATGGCGACACCAAGTATTCTAATATTGACAGAGGCAGATAGGGAAGTATCTTCACAACGAGGACATACGACCCACAGCAGTTTTTTAGCAGTGAACGCGCAAACTTGTGTCTTTGTAGGGTTAAATTGAACTAATTTAAGTCTACCCCAGTCTGAGATCTTTTATAAGGAGGTCTCAACTTCAGACACAAATTTGTTTCGACTCTCAATGACGTTTTCCCGAAAAATATTGGCGCGGCCGATGTAAAGGGCTTCGCCGGTGCTGTCATCTGCATAATAATGAATGCTGTTAATTTGCTGCTGCAAATTTACGGCATTCATCATGTCATGTCATTGATATGGAGGAAGAACAAAGTAGGCGATAGCAAACAGCCTTGCGAGACACCGGCGTTCACAGATATAGAATCAGAGCATTCACCATCGACTACGACCTTTATGCTTCGATCTGCTAGAAAGCTGGTGACCCAATCGCATAATTTCTCGGGTAGCCCATGAGAAGGCAGTTCGAAAGAAGAGCTTTGTGCCAGACTCGATCGAAGGCCTTCTCAATGTCCAAACTAGCTGCCAAGGCTTCCCCATTAGCCTCTATTGCCTGTGCTCAGGGATGTGTCAAGTATACCAGAAGATCACCAGCCGATCGATCCTTACCGAAGCCGTACTGCTGGTCACTAAGCAGATGATGATCTTCTAGATACCTTTGGAGTTGACGATTGACAATGGACTCCATTATTTTCGAGAAAAGGGAAGTTACAGCTATCGGCCTGTACTTTGATGGATTAGAGCGGTCGCCTTTTTTAAAGATGGGGTGGAAGAATGCTGTCTTCCATGATGTCGGGACTGCGCCAGAAGAGTAGGAGAGCCGAAAAAGACGCGTTAAGACCGGTGCCAACTCGGGAGCGCACATCTTCAGCACTATAGGGGGGTTTTTTGCTTTTCTGCTCTCGGACTGGAAGGACGTGCTAATCATTAGCTAATCAGTAGTTACGCAAGCCATCTGAGGTTAATTATTTGTTAAAGTGACTAAGTGTTTAAATAATTGTGTAACATTTCGTTCAATGCATTTTAAGTTGTGAACTTTAAGTAATTTTCTTGATTGTTGTGTCAATTTGAATTATGAAATGAATATGGTTGGTATGGTTTCTTTGTTGTGTTTTTTTAAAGTAATTCTACTTCTGAATCTTACAATATATTATTGAAACCTACTTTTATATGAATTTAGTGAAAATCTATTAATTCGTAATTATAAATAGACACTTCAATTTTATTTACTTGTAAAGGTAGACTTTTCAAGTCGAAAAAGACTCAATGAGTCACGATGAATGATTATTTGAACTCAGCGAGTGTACAATTATATAATAATATTTGAACAACGCCACCTGTGAGGTCGGTTAAACGAGCCGTGGTCATCTGGTGTCAGTGCCCGCAAGGGGAAGTGCGGGGAGCCTGCTCTCTCACACTCTCAGCGAGAGCGATGGTGTACCGCCGAGAGGCTGCCAATGGACCGGCAAATACACCATTTGTATTATCTGTGATAGCATTACGTGCGTAGTTACGCCTTTGCGCTTATCGGTCATTACTTCGGGACGTTATCGGCTAGTTATGTATATTACAAGTTGGAAATCAAAACCGCTAGTTTTCATTGGCCCTTCACAGTAAGCCTGTAATAAAACTATTTTGCCTACGGTATATTTGGACGGATACGACCTTACCTTCAAAGAAAAGAGAGTTCCACAAAATAATAATGGACTGCATACTTGTGACTGTTGAGTAGCAGATGTCCTCTACCGGGCTGTCGGCTCGTTTGCCTTCTATATACATAAAATAATAATGGATGCAAAAGAAAGTCAAACAAGTCAAAGATTTAAAAACTTTATATTACTTCGAAAATGTTTAATAAAGGTAATTCATGTTGCCAAATATATTATATTTGATTGTGTTAATGTTAAACGTGCGCTGAACAGTAGAAACAAACGAGCATCACCATGTACCTGCCGACCCCAACGTTGAAGCGCGTGCCACCCCGGCGCAGTGTACCCACGCGACCACACCAATTGACCGCTATGAATTAAATGAATTTATTAAATAAACATTGTTTGAGATAATTCAACGCATATCGGATCACTGCACAAAGGTCACAGCAAGAGTTAAAAACTTGTTTAAAATTACAAGCAACATTCAGCAACCTTTTGCCTCACTCACAACTGTTTTGTTATATTTTCGCTAAGACTGTAATACTAAAACGTAGAAGGGCAATAAAGTTTTCCGTCCAGTTCTAGGAGTTGTGACGTTATTTGAGCGAAGATGTGAAATGATTTTCTATTTACTTACTGTTAGGATTGAAAGGGTTGTAATGAGTGTTACACAACAATATCGCAGTAGGGTTACGGGGTTTCATCACACACAGAGGACGCGCAGTTACTCCGACTGGACAATTTTATTCATTTCGTTGTCATTCTCTTAAGTGTAAACTTATAATAAAGAATTTATTGTAGAACAGATAATTATGCACTAGAGTAAAAACTTGCAACTATAGATAGAATCCCACAGTGCAATCTCTGACAGGTATAGAGGAAAAACATAATTAAGAAAATAAACTATCGTCTGTTGCACTAACATTAGATGGATAGCAGGAAAATTAACACAGCATCAATATGTGAACATTATGTATCATCAGCTATAACGCTAGCATAACGCGCAATTCCACAACTGATTTGGTTTTAATCCAACAATTTCACTTTGGAGCGAAAGAAAAATAATTTAATTTCCTCTAGCGGGTTAATTCGTTTTGTCTGTTATTTTTCTGTCGCCGCGCTCTGCAGCGCTGTACAACTGACTTAAATTTTATGGTCATGTACAAACTGTACAATTTGTTCCACATTTTGTGAACTGTTATACGTTGGGTATTACACGTTGATGCACATATACTCGTTTTTTCAAAACGCTTCTGATTTTTTACAACTGTGCTACGTACCGTGGGAGAGCCACGCTTCGGCATGAATGGGCCGGCTCGACCGGAGTGATACCACGGCCTCACAGAAAACCGGTGTGAAACAGCGCTTACGCTGTGTTTCATCGAGTGAGTGAGGATACCGGAGGCCCTTACCCCAATCCAACGCCCCCTATCCCCCTCACCATCCCCTTTCTCCCCAGGCCGCCATAGTGTGGGTCACCATACTGCATTGTTCTTTTTCGCATTGAGGATGGTGACCACCACTCTTGGATTCTGCTCATGCTTTCCATCAGGCAGGGAAGAGTCATTTTGGCAGCTTAAATATAAAAAAAAAAGCTTTTTTTGATATTTTTTACAAAAACACCAGTCCCCAACCCGCACTTGGCCAGCGTGGGGACGTATGGCCTTAACCCTCTCCTGAGAGGAGACCCGAGCCCAGCAGTGGGACGTTTATGGGTTGTTGATGATGATACAAAAACATGTGATAACGAAGGAAATTTTATAAATTCCTTTTATTTTAATCTCATGGCATAAAGTGCACTCATACTTTCAAGTGCTTCTACTCATTTTAATTCACGTGTGTATTTAGGATGATTATAACCTCCAAGCGGTGCCCCTTGAGGAATGCAAGTAAGAGTAAGTAAGACAGTTAAGACGCTAAGTAAGAGAGGCACTGCCGCCTGTTGCCAAATCCTGTCGAGGTGGAACAAACCTCCTGAGAGTTGTTTGGGTGCAATCCGTTTAGCGGAGGGTACAGTGGAGACAACGCTAGGGAGGAGACGGGTTCTTCAGCGCTGGCTTCAACCAGAGTTGGTGGACATTAGTTTGGTGCAGACCACCGTCGGACCAAGTCGTAAACCTGACTGACACAAGTCAGAACCGACGGCTCTTCGATGGTTACGAGGAAGGAAACTCTTCTCAAAAACTTCGAGTCGGACGAATCCTGTCTGGCCCAGCCGTTATTCTGACCGGATAGGAGCACGGGCTCTTCAGAGCTGCGAGGACGTAAACCTCTGTGAAAAACTTCAAGCCTACTTTCTGACGCCTGGCAATGAGCTGAGTCGCAGTGCCGGCGTCCTGTGGTAGTCTGAAGATATAAAACTTAAAATCTATGGCAAGGGCCGTGGCAGACTCGGGAACGGACCAGATACCGCAAACGACTCAAGCGCCGGAGGTCGCAGAACGCCTCTGTACCCCAGAAGTGCATAGCCTGGGAGTGACAGGTGAGGCCAACTGTCTCCCTAGCAAAAGTAGGCCCGGGTGGCTTAGCGAGCACTTATTTCTGAGCAGGAAAGCAACATCGGGATTTCTACATAGGAAGGGGGCGTTTACAAGACGTAGGTGGCCTGTAGTACGCCGGGGTTCCGGGGATTTCCTTTTGAGGGTGCACCTGGTTCTCCGGCTTGTAGTACCTAAGACGGCGTACGGATTTTGTCGGTTCGAGTACGAAATTGCCACCAGTCGGTGGTATCCGGGGAAATTTCTGCACAAAAAAGTGTGATTTTTAATAAAGTAACATTATCATGATACGGGTACAATATCATGGTGATAGTGGAGTTCATTCACGAGCACCTGCGGCTGGCTGCTCTCATAGGTCGCAAGCTTCCGGTCATCGAATATTGTTAAATACACGTTCGTGAACCACATCTGTGTGTGGGGAGGGCGAGATTGAGGTGACTCACGGAGTGGTGAAAGCGGGGGCGGCGGCGGTGGGGGAGGTGAGAGATTTAGTCGGTGAGGACGAGTGCGGTTAACGCAAGTAATTGGATCCGAGAGGATTATACTATATCGCATCCCTAAACTACGTAACGAGCTTTCTGCCTCCGAACCGAACAAGCTTCCGATGTATTTGGAACAAAAATATCTGTACCTACTCAACTCTACGTAATACCGAGACTGTTAAAGTGCTCTGAAAGAAATGGGTATATAATAATAATACATTTTAACACACAACGCCATCTAGTCCCAAACTAAGCAGAGCTTGTACTATGGGTACTAGATAACTGATATTAATACTTATATACCTTTTTTTTAAATACATACATATTATACATAGAAAACATACATGTTTATCTTATAAGAAACATAACAATAACTGTCATGTTATTTGAAAACAAAAGTGGACTGGTGAATTAATGAAAAGTGATTATTGTAAAATAGTATAACTATTTCGAAAATATGAACAGGAAATATGACAAAAATTTTTCGTTACCAAATATTTTTCGTCTTAAAAGTTTATAACCTACCTGAGGGTGGAGTCACGCTGCAAACTACCGTATGTTTTTGGTTACTTTTGCACTGTTCGGCTACACTATTACTGACAATATTGAATAACTATGAATTATTTTCTACTCTATATATATATNATATATATATATATATATATATATATATATATATATATATATATATATATATATAAGGCAACCGTTATTGACTGATTTATCAACGCACAGCTCAAACCACTGAATGGATTACGCTGAAATTTGGTACAAGAAATAATTTTTCAAAACTTAAGCCCTAAAGAAGTGAAAAGGGGGTTCAAAGTTTGTATGTAGCGCCAAGAAAACGTAAATTTTTCGTTTTGAAACTTCACGAGGTGTATGCCATAACTAAATATTATATTATTATAATATAGCCATTTTTCCGTGATGCCCGTTCGAACAAAAACCACACAAACAACAAACTTCTACAGTACACTTTAGGTTCATTCAAATTCTTGGTGGTGAATTGTATCGTCGAGGGAGCGTGCGGCGACGATGACACAAGTTTCACGCTTTGCGTTCACACAAAAAGCACGCGATTGTATAGAGTACAGATATAACTCCTGGAAACCGGTCGGCGACGATGACGCGAGTTCCAGGATATTTGCTCACCCAAAAATTGACCAAAATCTATTCAATTTAGGTAATATTACAACACCCCATAAATATTGACACAACCTACAATAACACACAACTAGAAACCGTCTATACATTTAATTACTGGGTATAACAATAAACGACGAAGAGACCGCGCCGTAATACGTATGAGTCCGGAATGCTACGCACATGCGTAAGCTCTACATGGAGCTGGCAGGCACGGCTCGAAACATACGGCTATGCTAGTTCATGCGCTGTCGGTGCTGTTCTGCCGAGCTTCGAAGATTGGACAGAAAGGACCATCTGTATCACCTACCGATTGACTAACCAGGCACGGCTGCTTCGGTGAGTATCTAAATCAAATAGGATGAGTGGCAGACCACGAGAGGTGGCACAATGCCACCATTGCGAGTTCGAACGGAACTCCGCCCAGCACACACTGGAGGACCACCCTGTTGGAATTCAAGCGTCGAGTTCTGTTCGGACAGATCGGACCATCATCATCGGTATATCAATAGACACACATATTAATTGGAAGGCACATATTGATAAAATTAAAAATATTCTTTGTTGATTTACATACAACCTATGCCAGCTTAAATAGACAAAGCCTTATTCTAAGCGTGGGCACCCCTGTTATATTTTTGCGAAATTTAAAACCTCCTAAATTATTAAATGGAACTAGGCTAACAGTCAAAGCTTTACATAGAAATATAGTAGAAGCCACAATTTTAACTGGTGTGCGTAAGGAGAAACTGTATGCATAACACAAATTCCTTTGATTACACACGATCATCCATTTCAATTCGAAGATTGCAGCTTCCTCTCAAAGTAAACTTCACGATGTCATTAAGAATAAATAGTTAAATTTGTTGGCAGAGATTTTAGAGAAAACTGTTCTCCCATGTCCAGTTCCAGTACTTGCTTACGAGTAGTATACTACTATTTACTTACTTACCAATAGTTAGTGGTTTTGGCACCTGCATTAGTGAAGAATATTGTCTACAAAGTTTTGTAAAGTTTTTTATTTACTGTGTTTGACATTCATTCCTTCACTAAAAATTAAACCTAACGCGAGCAGAGCCACGGGCAAAAGCTAGTTGAATATGCTCATAAAACTACTAACATGATTCTTTATATCAATATTCTAAGAGCCCTGGCATGCTGTTTGAATGTTGACACAGCGTACCAAAAAGCGTACCAGGGCTCTTACCGTGCGGCGTGCTTTGTGTACACAACAAGTCAATACTAGTACACAAAGCAATTGAGGGAACGACAACAGCTGTTTCGTTGTCCTAACTAACCGTTATGACGAGACGATCAAACAGCGCTCCGTGGCGGCTATTAAGCGAGCAATTAGCGCGCCAACGCTGAACGATCGCGCCACTAACTACGCTTTATGATGTCAACATTACACGGATTCCTGTTCGGGGGCTGAATGAAGCCCTGGTACTAAGAGTACCAGTACTAAGAGAATTTTACACTTAGTTTTTATGTACAGTTACTAATATCGATTAAATTGTGGAGTTTTTTTTTTATATATTTAAGCTGCCAAAATGACTCTGCCCTGCCTGATGGAAAGCATGAGCAGAATCCAAGAGTGGTGGTCACCATCCTCAATACGAAAAAGAACAATGCAGTATGGTGACCCACACTATGGCGGCCTGGGGGGAAAGGGGATGGTGAGGGGGACAGGGGGCGTTGGATTGGGGTATGGGCCTCCGGTATCCTCACTCACTCGATGAAACACAGCGTAAGCGCTGTTTCACACCGGTTTTCTGTGAGGCCGTGGTATCACTCCGGTCGAGCCGGCCCATTCATGCTGAAGCGTGGCTCTCCCACTATCAATGTATCGCCTAGTAGACTTTGAAATTCAAATTCAAAATCATTTATTCTGTGACACTAAGTGACAATTATGAACGTTAAATTGAAGCTACAGATAAAAATCATAGAACGACACAAACAGACGACAGATGTTCTCTATTGTCTTTGATACTAGACTTATACTGATTTAATTTTACAATATATATTTTATATTATTAATAGCTGTTAATTTTTTAAAGACAACTCCCGTACCAGAAACATATTATCCATCGTAGAGAAATTCACAAACACCCACGGAATGGATGCAAAGAATACTTTTGACTCGCAACAATAATTTGTGGATAACTCAAAACTTTGTTTACTTTTGGAGATCACATCCATAACTGTCGCGATAGTTAAATGGATGCAAAGAATACTATTGACTCGCAACAACAATTTGTGGATAGCACAAAACTGTCGCGATAATTAAATAAAACAGTCGTTTGGGTGGAAGCGACCGAGACTATTAAAATGTCATAGTTGTACAAATGTTATACACCGCCAGAACACTTCCATGTAAGTGAATAATAAAAAGGGAAATTAGCAAAAATAAATTTTGGAAATGACAGTCATAGACAAAACAATGCATATATACTAAGTGTTACAGAGTAGAAAATAGATTTTCAAAACAACAACAAGGAGGAAGCAGCGTTGAGACAGCTTAACCATCTGCGGCATCCAAGTCCTCATCTACGTTTAATAAATATTTTTTATTTGAATCAAAGGGCTTACAGCTAAATTTACAATATACATATAATGTTAGTTCTCTCTATTATCTAATATTTTTTATTATATTATTATAATCTATCTCAAATAGAATTGCTTTAATTTCTTCGATATAAGCGAAAACGGGAATATGCGTATTCCCAACCGGGCAACAATTATAAAAACATATTCTATCTTTCATAAATACAATTATGTAAAACTTTTATTATCTATAAAACTTTATTTTAAATACCCGACGCTTATTTTCCTAAATTACAAAAATCGGCTAAGTACAGGTACTGAAGAGATGTGGGCAGAAAAGTCGGGCAGAAACGACGCCAACGAATACTTAAGTATTGAAGCATTTAAAAATTATATTTAAATATGGTTAAATTTTATCCACAAATATGCTAAGAAGACGACAACTTTTATGCCTGGTCATTAATAAAATGGATGGCATCAATAGCTCATAAGCACCGCCCTAACGCAAACACTAATGTTTTCTTATTTATATTTTTATCATCCGTTGCCGAGTAATACGAGTATTTAGTGGGGAGGCGATATCTACGAGCTATATGTTCATCGAATGTGACCTCTTTGTATTGAAGAAAAGAACCGTACCAAGAGACGACAGCGCTGCGAGGCTGACGACTTCGTCGTGAGCCGGCCTTGGAACCGGTCCAACGAGCACACACAGCAATACGTACATTTGCCACCTAAAGAGGAGCTGAGGTGACACTGATCGTTGATAGTTGAAATAATTTGAAAAATAGTGAACCTTCTGTTTTCGCGAAGTATACTTTATACCATTTTTAAATACCTTTTGTATTCCTAACGAAATCCAATAAATTGATATACATTGCACCTGACACTATACTTTACAATTAGGTAAAAATAAAAATAAAAAAATAGAAAAGAAATCCATAGATTCTGGTTTGCTTGAAATACGTTAAACAAGTTTGGCTGCATGTCTCAACTCTCTGAAACAATATGTTTATAATCTCCTGTCAAGGATCAGCATGCATTAGAAAAGGCGTGGGAAAGTGATAGTAAGATAATTTAAAAAAATGACATTATTAATTTAGTACCAATCGTAAAACTGTGTGTGTACTTCGTATTGGGAACGCGACGAATAACACCCGAGAATTCATATGACGTAAATACTCAAGGGAATGGCATTACAAACACTATATAGGCGGTGGAAGAGGTGCCGTGCAGCACACGTTTCTGGTTTGGACATTTCTAGAAGAATACAATTTAACAAGAGCGCCTATATTCTTTTATAAGTGCATGTAGTTGTTATTTGAGCGCCTCCAAAGTGATTAGCGGAGAAGTCATAATAGTAGTTATAACATTTTGATGTACAACAAATCAAGTCCAAAACCATTCAAACTCCATGGGTTCAGGTAAAATCTTCATTGTGATTGTAATAGACAAGCGAAGTTGGCGGGACGTGAAAATGGGAACTTACCTGCTAATGGTCCCAGTGAACCCAAACAACAAGTACAAGCCAAATATTGAACACATTGCGTCGATGTTCAGGTTTGGTTATGTATATCTTACGTATAAGTGCCGTATATGAAATATGTATATCAATAACCTCAAGCAGTTATAATAAGAGTAAATGAATAAAAGTGTGTGTCAGCTCCGACACATGACTGGAGCTTGCGTTACGCCACAAGCTTCTTCACTTTTGTATACTACGTTGAACGAAACGTGTAAACGTCACGTACCTGATAAAAAGCGTTCTAGCGCTGTTTACTTTACCAGTTTCTTAGATGACATGACTAATGACAAGGCGCTGTAGCGTAACAGGACTTTTAGTTAACTTTCGATTAAACTGTTCATACTATGTTCATATTGAAGGCTAAATATAAAAATATATATTTTTAAGAGTAAACTCCTAAAGTATAAATAAAATAAGCATTCTAAACACGCATATATATATATATATATATATATATATCGGGTATCGATATATATATATATATAAACTAGATGAATTGGCCGTATGGCAGTAGCATGTATGTTCGTGTACCGCAATCAATTCAGTACGACGTTGACCGTTGAAAGTCATCGACCTATCGTGTTCTGCGCAGGCTGACCACGTCGGAGTACGTGTGAGTGGGCGGGGAGCACTGCCTCCCGCTGCGAATAATATTTTCATGAGTCACGGCCGTGAGTGCACCTCTTGCATTCATGGCGATGTGGATGATACAGGCGTCACTACCGCACCGTACTGAATCTCGCACCTCACTTTTTACCGATTTAAAAAACCTGGACGGATACCACACAATACTGTTCTATTATTTACAACGAACTAGTTCTGAACGTATTTAATGGTAGAACTATACATATACATATACATATACATATACATATACATATACATATACATATACACTCTATGTGACACACATAACGTTGTACATCTGTTAACGGTCAAGCGTAAAAATATTTTTGATAAATACCGATAATTATATTTACATTATTTTCTTTCCGTTTAGTCCGGGGGACTTAACCAACATGAAATGGACCCAACGAACACCCAGACTCCGAACAACAATTTATAGATTACACAAAGTTGTTGTCCCATGTGGGTTTTGAACCCACAACACTACGCGCCGTAGAAAGCGGCGAGGCGACTGCTAAAACCATTTCTTCAACCGTGCTGAGTGCACGGTTGACGAAATAATAATTATAATAATTAATAAGTAAATATTTTAACATGGTAAAATTATAGTAGATATTAAGATATTTTGTTTTTTGAGAAAATAAATACTGTGAGTGTAAGTACTCACATAAGTACTGATACACGTTAGTAATAAAAGGGCTGCTGCCGTGTCCTAGCCTCCACGTTTGATAAAAATCAAGTATGTACTTTGTGGTCCCTCTTCGCCACGGCTTTGACTAGATTGTCCGTGGAAAGTTGACTCGCGACGAAGTGGGAGGGGGCTCTCTGGGTGGAGGCGCTCGGCTATATGCATTTAGATTGCAGCATTTAAATGAAGGCGATTCTTTCGAGCGTCCCCGGGCTCCACGTGCACCGGCCACACTCTGTGCACCCACCGGGAGCACGCGCATACGTGATCAACGCTGCGGGGGACTGTGCTCACTTTACCTGACCTTTGATAACTTCAACCTTTTGCTAACGTTATGAACATTAACATTATTATATAAAATTACGGTTGAACATGATTTTGTAAGATGATGAGAAATATTAAAGTGAAATAAGGTAGGGCTTTCAGGGTACTTAGTTTACGATGGATGTGTATGTTATTCCAGGGTGCGGTGTACAAAATGTGAATGCGTAATAATTAAATGCACTTTCGTGTGGTGTATTTTTGATCAAAGTTTTTAATATACATTTTTGTTTTATTTTATTTTTCTATTCTTATTTATGTGTGTACATATTTTCATTTACACGTGTCAACATCGTAAATCTTAATAAATTTACAGATGTCTTTAATTTATTCCTCTTTCTTTTCCATGATTCTATGGTGGTCTTCATTGATTATATTTAAAAATTAGGTACAAATTGCAATTTTACGTTGTTGTTGCATACATAAACAATAATGTGCACAAAAACGTTTTTTAACTCTTTAAACTAACTTATGGATTTGTTAGCCGGTTCTTCTCCATGATAACGACATTTTGGGACCGAGCGACCAGAGCCACTGACGTCACGTTTTGGAAGTGCCTGAGAAAGGTCTACTTAAAATGAAGGCATCTTGACTTTGATTTTCGATTTTGATATATCGACAAAAAATCATCAGATACTTACAAACTCCGTCTTTGTCCTATTTGTCCTTTACGTCTGTATGTATTTTAATGTGTCATAAAATGATACATTTTCCTAACAATATTTACCAACAAACCACCGATCCGCCGACGACACAGCGGTACCTAAATATATGTAGTATAGTATCATGTTAAACAACGGCCCCAGGCGAAGTGAGCGACACGCCGCATTATTATTTAATTAGTTAAATTTACATACGTGAAGCACTTTAAATTGAAATTGACAGATCGCACCGAGCGGCGTAGGTAGAAGAACTGGTCCGCTAACATTGCAATAACTCCTAATAAACTTTTGTAATTCTTTAGACAAACTAAAATATAGGTAATTTACAAACATTCTTTCATCGTTTGCTTTCAGTTTATAAATGGAACGAACCCATTTAAAGCCATTACTCAGTCGCACTTTACTTCTACAAAGTGAATCCATATATAGTTGTTAAATGTTATCTTTTTACTCGACGTCTTGTACTTGTTACTTAACGTCTCTTTGCACTCACACACTACAACAAAGAATATTATAAACAAAAACCTGATCTTTTCGAATCCGTATGCCTGTACCAGCCGCCAACCCTTTGCCTGCTAAGAGTAATTCCTCTCATTTTAAAAGGTACGATACAATCCTTCACCACCTTCAAAGGTAGAAATGCAAACTAATGTTATTCATTGTAAAGTCAAAGAACTCGATTAATCAATCTTTGTCCGCGCTGCACGGGCTGATGGTCTGTCATTTCAATAAATTGTTATTCGCCCATTCATAACTAACCGATGTATTACTGGCCGATATAAATTTAGCCCATCAGTAAGTAGGACAGCGATTCACGAAATCAATTATTTTGATGCATTTATATTGAATACGCTGTCGCGTTTATAACGCGTTTATTAGTACGAGGGAGCTGCCTCCCTTGTATTTAGCCGCGTCCATTAGCAGTCATATTGCTCACATCGATTATAGGTTAACACATACTGATTAGAGTATAGGATCTAAAATGAATGCTGTATATAAAGAGTTCTATGTATTTATGAAATTTGAACGCTTTACGTACGAACATTGTTTATTGAAGTGAAACTTTTATATATATATATATAAAAGTTTCACTTCATTCACGTAAGAAGTGAAACATATATATATATGTTTCACTTCTTACGTGTGTATACTAGTACACGCAGACATTTTTTTCTTTCAATATAATGGGTAGTACTGGTACACATAGCGATGAACATAATGTCTGTCTAGTTTCTCTTGGCTCCGAGCTGGGCGTAATTTGTTACGCCGATAAAACATTGGTCACAGCCCGGGGGGCGAACTTTCAGGAGGCGGCATGCCTGGCCCCCAGGGGAGTCTCTCTGGTGGTCGGGCGCATCGAGGCGCTGGGCTTGCGGGTGGCCCTGGACAAGAAGGAGGCCCTGCTCTTCCACGAGCTCCGTCGTGGGCCGCCCCCCGGCGCCTCCATAGTGGTCAACTCGGTCCTCGTACTGGTTCGGGTCCAGATGAAGTATCTGGGCCTGATCCTCGACGGTAGGTGGCTCTTCGATGAGCACTTCCGACAGCTTGCTCCGAAGCTGGTCGACGCTGCCTCTGCCCTTGGGCGACTTTTGCCCAATCTGGGTGGAGCCAGCGTCGCAGCGAGAAACCTCTACACGGGGGTTGTCCGGTCGATGGCGTTGTACGGCGCACCCGTCAGCTCTGACCGCTCAGAATAAGGCGTGCCTCTGGCGCCCTCAGGGGGTATTAGTGGTCAGAGCCATACGCGGATTCCGCACGGTGTCGACCGAGGCGATGGCTCGTTGGTCTTCGCGGCTGGAGGCTCCACACGCTGGCTTCGCCATCTTGTGTCGTGGTCATCCTCGAGTGGGCAGGACGGCAGCACGGGACCCTTTCCTTCCGACTGACGCAGGTGCTTTCCGGGCACGGTTGCTTCGGGAAGTACCTGCACTCGGCCGCGCGGAGGGAATTGAGTCCCGCCTGCCACCACTGCGACTGCAGTGAGAACTCGGCCCAGAACACGCTGGCGGTGTGCCCCGCTTAGGCGCCGTAGGCCGCGGCCGGCGGCGAGAGCTGTTTTACCGCGGCCGGCGGCGAGAGCTGTTTTACCGCGGTCGCGACGTCGCGGAGGCGGCGGAGAAGGCCCGGGAGGACGACCTCCACTCGGACTTGATCCGCCGCCGGCGAACCGGGCGGCGGAGGCGCGCCTACCAGCGCCTCATGCCGCCCTGAGTGTGGCCGCGGATGGGCGGGACGGGTTTTCCCCCCATCCGCTTCATAGGCCAGCCGCGAGGGGGCGACGTTGCGCGTGTGCCGTACGTCGCCTAAATTGAGAGTTTACCATAAGACGACGGAGCCCGCTTCAGTGCGGGCAGGCGCTGGAAGTGGTCCGGATTGCGTAAGAAAGCGGTTCCCGGATCTCTCCCGTCTCAGGCGCAGAGTGGCACACCGTGTGGTTTTAGTCGGTTCAATTCCGACACACCGCCCCACCGCAAATCCCGGTGGGGTGAAGGCCCGAGGGGGCTTCCACACGTAAAAAAAAAAGGTATGGGTTTGCTCATACAACTTAGTTGTAAAACCTGAACTTTGCGAGGTTTACGGCAAAAGGTTTTATACAAATATTTCAAGTGCAGTTATCGACGCTATTTATATCCATCTTTGGTAAAATTACAGTTCTGTAAAACCGTTAGGTAAGTTAAGTGACTGTAACAAAATATTCTTATTTCTCTGTCGAAGAAAGTTTTCGTAAAATACATAATAATATATACTTGTGAACTCATACGCCTCAGAGACCTAACTTGTTACAAGTTTGTTGCTTAAGTTTGTGGCAAACTTTACTTATTTCGCTCTCCGACATCAAAGGGACAAGCTCCTGATTAGTATTGCGGGATTCATTTAGATTTACTATTATGTGGAACACACATTGTGGAAAATATTAAACTGTAGAGTCCCCTTCGGCGAGACGTTCCTTCCTTCCTATCGCCTCCGATCTGCTCCAATACACGAAGGTGTCGTTAGAGCCAATACTACCACGTAGATAAGACCAAAAGGCAAATTAGAGATAAGCTCCAAGGTGCAACTTACGAAGATCTTTCTACTGATGACAACTGAAATCAATGGTTTCATGTGATTTAATTCTAACAGCAACCGTATGGTTTTATATACAAATTTTAAAGTTTCATAAACCCTAAAAGGAATCCTTAAATTTGTAAAGATCTTTCGGCTGTGCTCTATCTTATAGTGACGGGTTTCTTTTATTACATTTTTACTTTATCTGTGCTATAAGATGGTGCTTCATACCAAATTTCAAGATTCTGAGTTCAAGGGAAATGCCCTGTAAGATTCATTCCCTTGCGAGTGTCGAAAATTTACAGCACGAACGGCTGTATCTTTTGATTACGTTGGCTTAGAAGTTTGATTTGTCACAGCTCCAAGGGACAGTACACCTGAGTATTTGATATGAATTTCAGCTTGATACCTCCAAGGGTTCTTGAGTAAAAGGGGTCTTAAGAGACAGACAGACGCACAACAAAGTGATCCTATAAAAGTTCAGTTTTTTCCTTTCGAAGTGCGGAACCGTAAAAATACTTCAATGAAAATGGTTTTTATTTTAAACATATAGTGATAATCTACGGCAACTTCAACATACTGTGTTTTTAATTTTTGTGAACTATGAAACTGTTGGTACAGTATCCCTGTTACCTTAGATTTAGTTTAGTTTAATATCTGTGTATATTTTCCTCCCAAAAATATATAAATATACTTACTGAAGAATTACGCTGTTGAGCCGTCTACTGTGCCAGAGACTGAGAAACTTAGACAGTTATTGTTTACAACAATTGATTTACCGGAAATCCGTGACTCCAATGCTATAGTGTACTCATTAATTGTGTAAATAAGGCCACATCCAATAAACGTTATATTTATCCATGTTAAGGCCTCTAATTAGAGCCATTACAGCCCAATATCTCCTCTGGGAGTACCTCTATCTTCTATTTATATGTGTCCGTACGCGCCGACACAATCTCCCTACCCATCTTATCTTCTTGTTTACTGGTTAAACGAATTCAGAACGTTTTCCTTATATATTCTCCTAATTTTCAACCAAAAGAAATAATGCTATTGGATTTCCATTTAAGAGTTTTTGAATATTTTTATTGTCTAAGCTCAGTGAGTAGCGGTGACGTTCACTGATCTGTGAGATTGTTCATGCTTGTTCACAAACATCGTGTTTATATTGTTTTTAGATCGGTTTATCACGTGACATGAAGCGAATTGAATAACAGCGAATTTAGAAGATTTTTGATCTTCTAAATTTGCTTTGATATGATTACCACTTTACTAATATTTTTTAATAATTTACCTTGGATCAAACAAAGGTAATTCAAACAAATGCAATACCTGTTACCTGGTCGCGTTAATTTTTAGTTAAATATATAACTATTTTATATAACACGGAACGTCGAGTTTAAAAAGTAAGACACAATTTTCTTGTTTAGGAGACATGTCTCATATTTGTTGGACAAAAACATATTTGTTGCACAGCAAATTAACTTTGCAGACTGTTATAAAACTTGTAATATTAAAGAAAAATACAAGCTATAAATGTTCATCTGATAGTCATGCTTTTGAGTACCTCTATTATAGGGACAAATTATATATATTTGTTTTTAATACTGATAAAGTAGGGACTTGGTACAAACATCTACTTTATAGTGAAGATGTTATTATTTTATTATGCGTTTCATCTATATAAATTCTATTTACTCGCTATTACTCCATGACACCCTTATCGTTCATGAATTGTGTTCATATAACTCGTTCCTAACATAAGAACCTTATAGGTAAAGGGTAATTTTAATGAAAGGAATGACGAACGAGTGTTATTTGCATAACCCAAATAACCACGAGATTTGTCGCCGCGGAACGCGCGCACTCCGCGGTACTTAGTACGACCCAACACTTTTGGGAATTCTTAACCGTGTCACTCAGTTTTATAATACGTGAGAATAATTCATGGCGCGCCGGGTTAAGTATGAATATGTTAAATACGGTCACCTTACAGCCCCCTCACACACTGTGCCTCTTCACGATCTAAATATTATATACCTATGAAACACCACATCATACACTCAGGTAAACTTTATGATTAAGCAGTTTCCCATTCAAATTTATTTAATTTTCATCATGCCTTTTTTTCGAGAGATAAAAAGAAATAATCATTCACAACAACATCTTTGTCGCTACCTACATTATGTGCTATGAAATACCATTTCAATAACGTTTCTTGCTCTAAGCTATTACATATTAACTAACTGATCCACGCTACCTCGTTTGCGTTGCCTATTGCCCGTAGCGTCGTAATTTTCCCCGGTTTTTGAAACATTCTGCATTGGTGCTCCGCTCTTGTTAGTTTTAACGTAATGGTATATAGCCTATAACCTGAATAGACAGACATAACTTTATGCAACATCTTTAAATACATTTTTAAATTTTGATACATTTAATTTAAACAGCTCTGTTATAAATATTATATCTAATGGTAATCGTAAATGTTGGTTTACACCTATCTGAACGATCTGTAATCTGCGGGTGCCATTGGTTCAGCGTATGCTCTGTAAACATATTTCATTTGGCCCCGTGCTATTTCGAAGCAATAGCTAGGGGCGCCGCTATCCGTCTATTGAATTGGTACCTTTTAATGTAGTAGCTTTAATAGGCTCAGTTAATTATTACATCTGGCCGAATAATGACGCATTAAGAATATCGAGTGTTATCACTTATATTCATCTCGTGGATATCGTAAAATTTAGGGAACAATCTAATCGGGAAAGATGGACAACTGGCAGCAAATCCTATACCAACGTTTTGTCAGTATGATATTGTGGTAGGCCAAGGCCTCCTTTATGATGAGAGACTTAAAAGAAACTCTCGATGATAATAGTTACAGAATATAGAAAATGGTTACAATCGAACACCTACAGATATGATCTGCTTTAAAATTCGAATAAAGGCACACCTTATGGTGTTCTTTATTAGTAAACAAAGATGACAAGCGTGTCCAACGCTAAGAAATAACAACTTAATTTATACCTACCTTATTCCAAAAAGTTTATGATCCAAGAAGGATTGCGAAGGTTTGAAACATTTTCCTGTAAGGTTTCGGGCTCATACATAATGCAGGCCGACCAGCGCCCGTCGGTGGGTGCGTCCGTGCGCTTCTCCACACGAAACGCCGCTTATATCTTTAGCGGCGATATGTATTTAAGCAGAGCCTAGAAATATCTTCTGTTCATTTATTAGACGTCCTTTACAACTACAGTGTTCTTATTGGTATACACATATATGGCTTATATTGACTGAGGCAGATAATGACTATGAGAATGCAACTGATATAATTAACGCTAGTAATTTATGCGCAAAAATGTGATCTAATAAGAACTTTTTTAATTTTTCTTTTAAGTTTGTTTATGTTGAGTTCTTATCTAATATCCACTGGTATACTGTTTAGGATATACACACTTACAACTAGCAACTCCCGCTTCATGAAACCTACCAGTAGTCGTCGACCTTGTTCCGCGAGAGCTCGGAACAAGCGACAATACATGCTTCTGATTGCTACGGCGTGGGTTTATTACTAACAGGTGTATATCTGTCTTAGCTTAGCCGGGGGATTTTGCATATTTTGAATAACTTTTTGTAATCGTCGTTATTATTAACCACTATTTAAAAAAATATTCTGTAATATTTCTATTTTATCCATATATAATTTAAAAGTCAAGCCGTAGCAATCAAGAGCATAACTTATGTTAGGCTAAACAAATTTTCGTTGCCAACCAAAGTTTGTACTGACATTTCAATATAGTGTAGGTACCCTAAAACTTAGGTGAATTTATGTAATAATATTCTAGTTTATCACAAATGAAATCAATACGGAACTATCAGGAGAAACTGTCATCGACCTTCACTCCAAGGTTAGTGACACTGTTTGCTTTTTCTGTTGTTATTATCTCGATCAGATTCAAAAAGCACGTCATGAGCTCTTACAGCCGACGTTGTACATTTACGAGTGCTCCGTCTCGTGTTGTAAATACTTCCTATAACGTCATTGGATTAAACTACAGTATCCTTTTTGTGTTCGAACCCCGCTATGAGTAGTAAACGTATTTCAAACGCATTAATTATTATAGACCAATAAGTTCACTGAGATAGTCCAGGTACTACGAAAGTCGTAGTGATTATTCTTTGGTCGACGTAAAACTTCAACACGTGTCTCAATACGCACGAGTGTCGAGTAAGTGATTCCTTAAAATTTATACTTTTTATAATGTACTAAAATTTCAGGCACGTAATTCTCATTTACTCCATAAGATATTGACTTCACGAGATTTTTCACAAAGCGATAACCGTTCCATTCGCCTCGCAATGTATACGGGGCAGATAAAATAAAAATGGTTGCTTTCAAATCGGGAAAAGGTAAATGGGTGACCCCGGAGGTGCTTCTGAACAGCTCTCTGGCACGGTACGGATTATTCAGCTTTTCAAATATGTACGTATGTTCTTACTGACTCACTCACAGAAATGTTACTCGTTTTTACCTAGAAGGATTAACTTTTTTAAGTTTTTAAAAGTAAAAAGTTTAGCTAAGGCAAAATAATTTAGTTGTGCAATTATTTAAGTTACATATCAAGTTAATAATTATGTCATTTTTATTGAATAGTCCCCTTCGTCGGCATATTTGCTTGGCTCGTCTCGGTTCAGTCCGAAAGTTCATAACTTCAAATTTTCATTTCACTTTATTAAGCTAGTTGTATAGTTATAAATCTGCTGTATTATGGATAAATAATTTTTTCAGAAAATGTAAAAATATTTAATCTCGAGTAATATTAACTAGCTGACCCAAAGAACTTCGTACCGCCACTTTTTTGTATTTCTTTTTCTTAATTTCCAATAAGCTTGCTTTTATTCTTTAATGCCCGCTACAACATCGTACAGGTAGTACAGACGTGGACTAAAAAAATACACTTCCGGTTTTCACATAAGGTTCTTTTATACGAAAGGTTCCTAATCCTGAGAATAGCAAACACATGAAAAGTAATTATCCGATTTGATGCAGTTAATCAGAAGTTATGCGCGTACATGTTTTACATTTAAGTGATTCATTTTTACTTATATAGTTTTTTTATTATTGGACAGGGGGTAATCGGGCAGACGTATCGCCTTATAGTAAGCCATTACCGCCGTCCCTAGACACCCGCAACACCAAAGGCGTCACAAGTGCGTTGCCAGCCTTTGGGGGTTGGGCAGGGGAATGGTGGCACGGGTTGGGGTATGAGCCACCTTTCTCACTCGGTGAGACGCACCGCAAGCGCGGTTCACTTCAGTTTTATGTGAGGCCGTGGTGTCACTCCGGTCGAGACGGCTCATTCATGCCGAAGCGAGGCTCTCCCACGATAATAATTACGCGACTGTGTTTCAACCTACGTGAGCGCAAGGAGTCGTTGTTACAGCTAATTACTGAACGTGGATTATGTTTGGAATGTGAGAACCAAGTTCATGTCTCGGTAAGAACAAGGATTCGGTCCATTCATGCCGAAGCGTGGCTCTCCCGTGGCATGGCTGTGGAATTTCGAATGGGCGGAAACAGAATAATTGTACAAAATTAGATTAAATTTAGTGTAGAGGAAGATTATATTGTGGAATATGATACATGCTATTTATTATCCTAGTAAAATTAACAGGCACCATTAAGAATGATGCAAACGAAAACTTATGGAGAAATCGGTTCATTACAAGTTTATTAAAATTACATTGCGAAGACAAAAGCAAAAAAAAAAAATAGAGAGATAAAATGGAGTAAGACCAAATTAGAACGAATTTCTCACCAAATTTTCTCTAAACTTTGGCTCTGTAAGCGACATGCCCTATCCTGTTGACGATCTCCTCACTGTCAGCGAAAGTTGGTAATCTGGCAATCACATTTGGCATGACTTTCTGTTGTTCTGTGAAATAAACTTCAATTTTATGACTCTATACACAAAGTTGATTTTTAATTGACAACATACCGGATACTCGGTAACAAATATTTATCTACTATAGGTTGTAAATCTCTTGTTAAACAAGATAATGTTTATAACTTTGGTAGACAAATACAGACAGAAAAATCATAATGGTAAGCTTTACATTGTGTACCATCAATAATTTCTTTTGGGGTTCATGGCTCAGCGGTAGCTACATAGCTTAACACGTTGCGAGGCTAAGCAATCCTTGCCAGCTCAGTTTAATCTTAACATACCTAAGCTACTCTATGCTCATGCAACACGCTTAATCCATTAGTCCCGGTTGCATTGTGAACATTTTTGGTAATTCGTGGGAGATCCACGCTTCGGCATGAATGGGCCAGTGTGACCGGTGTGATACCACGGTTACACAGAAAACCGGTGTGAAACAGTGCGTGCGCTGTATTTCACCAAGTGAGTGAGGATACCGGAGGCCCGTACCCCAAACCCTCCCCCGACCCACCTCTCCATCCCCCAAAGACCGGCAACAAACTTGTGATGCCTCTGGTGTTGCAGGTGTTTATGGGTGGCGGGAATCGTTTACTGCCAGGCGATACATGAGCTCGTTTGCGCCGCATTCCATAAAAAATGTTATTGGGTAGTTGAGGCTCTAAAAACCCGATAATATTCCTTCACGCAATCAGTCGTCAGTCGCTCCACACAATTTTAACACAATAAGCCAATCTCCGGCTATCTCTGATCACAGGATACGGCACATACGGGTGTTTGACACCGACACCGCATGACGGTTCCTATTGCCCATCCAAGAATGTGATATTCCTTATGTGGATTAAAGAGGCTTAATTTCAATTAAGGAGTTGGCCAAAAGAAAAATTCTATTCGGAAAACTTGGCAAAAAATTTTTAGGCAATTTTGGTTATACATTCACGTGGATAGACAACATAGAAAATTCTAGACTATAAGATATGATATCACGGACGTTGCTCGACGATCATTTTTAATTAACGTTGAATTAATGCCTATTGATCCAATCTTCGCTATATTTTCGCAGATGAACAATGTTGATTTAACAACATTTCTAATATGTACTACAACTGCCTCGGTGGCGCGGTGGTAGCGTATGCGACTGCTGTCCATGAGGTCTCGGGTTCGAATCCTGGGTCGGACAAAATGTTTGTATGAACTGCAAATATTTGTTACGGAGTTTGGGTGTTTTCTATGCATAATATGTATGTATTTAGAAAAAAAAAGTATTTATGTATTAATATCAGTTATCTAGTACCCATAATACAAGCTCTGCTTAGTTTGGGACTAGATGGCGTTGTGTATTTGATGTCCGAAATATTTATTTATTTATATTTATTTACTTGGCCAAATTAGTCTCGAGCTACGTGAATGTTGCTACGTCGTAGGCACCACTGTGGATTGACTACGACGCTACGTAACCATAATCCAGTTTATACAGAAGACTTTACTAAAACGTCAAGACCTATACCAGTGTACATATCTTTGATAACATAACTACATATTGATGTCAAACAATTGTTTTGATGTGTAAAATAATATGTATGTAGAAGCTCCGTCCGTATTAGGCTCGGTAGTGTCGGTAAAATCCATACTTTAGATGCGGGTAGACGTGAGTTGGCGGGCGAGGAGAATGATAATGAACAATAAATAAATATAAATAAATGAATATTTCGGACATCTAACACACAACGCCATCTAGTCCCAAACTAAGCGGAGCTTGTATTATGGGTACTAGACAACTGATATGAATACATAACTACATTTTTTTTGTAAATACATACATATTATACATATAAAACACCCAAACTCCAAAACAAATATTTGCAGATCATGCAATCATTTGGTCCGACCCAGGATTCGAACCCGAGACCTCACGGACAGCAGTCGCGTACGCTACCACTGCGCCACCGAGGCAGTAAAAAAGTTTTCACACTATCACTTTATTACAAATTTTGATAGCGTAATATGATTATAACAATCAAAAGGGTATACTGTTGGCAACTTACGTAAGACACTCCGCCGAACATGTGAATCCAATGCGAGATGGTAAACGATCATGCCAGCCTTTCGGCCGCGCTTAATTTTTATATGGACTACCCACCGTTTTTTAGGGATGGGGTAAAAATCACTGTCACCTGCGATTCTTGTCTATGGCTTATCACATAAAAGTAAACGACTAACGCCAATTATTTAAACGTGTAATTATTATTTTAAAATGGCAATGATTTTCATCCCGTTTGTCATCGGTACCTGTACACGGTAAATAAAAAATAAAATGAAATAAATTTATAAACCATGAAACGTACTTATGTAATTTAAGAATGTTACTTTGTATATTTATTATGTATAAACCTATGATTGTGTACCAGTGGAGAAGAAAAATATATCATCTAGTGTTGTAGTCAAACGCACGGCCAACGCACGAGACATGTTCACAAGAGTCAACCAACTCCGCAATGATGAATTAAAATTGATGACGTACAGAACTTCATAAAATAAGATTACGTTCCCTTCCTGTTCGGCTTTGCTCTTCTCATAAAATATTGTTGTTTACTGACTCGTTAGTTTAGCAATTAATGAACTTGACAGACCTGATCCTCAGGTCTCCAGCAGTGGGACATTATACGTTGTTGATTATGATGATGATGATGAAAAAGATCACTACCGAAAACTGGGGGGTTGCAATCAGACCATGATACTGAATAGGTTTAGCGGCAAAGTACGCAAAAAATATGTTAACTTATCAAAGTCCTTTTATGTTGTTTTTCTGGTTACATATTCATAGTACAACATAATAGGATCCTAACTACCTAATCATCTCATTTAGAAAACCAAAAAAAAAACCATTAAGATGTATAATACAGCAGTGTATACAAAAATACAAAACAAACGGCCTGGGGTCAATGAGCCGCGCGCCATATGGTTTAACGAAACTATCAGTACGGGCGCGTCCCGTCTCCGCCATATTACTGACTGATAATACCAATAAAACTAATACTGCCTAGTTAATAATGCTGTCTAGGTGCTAGGTAGTAATTTAGTGCCTAGACAGCACAGCTTGCCTTAACTTTACAAATAGAATTTCTAAACAAAATGCAAAATATTAAAATAGGTAGGTACCTACCCCCTCACGGGAGCCTCTTATACCGGCTGTCACAGGTTAGCTCTCATACCGGCTGACACAGGTAAGCTCTCATACCGCCAGACCGTGGACACGGCATTCCACACCCTGGCAGAATGTCCAAAGTGGAACGAGCCGAGGCGTTATCTCGTGGTGGTCATCGGGGTGGAGGTTCTCTCCCTTGGGAACATGATTGCGGCAATTTTGCGGAGTGAGAGCACGTGGAGCTTTTTTTGCGAGCAAGTTATGCTTGCGAAGGAGATGGCGGAGCGGGACCGGGAGAGGTTTAGAACTGTCCCTGTCCGCCAGGCCTGGGAACGTCCAGGTACCGAAGACGATTCAGACGCGCAGGCATAGTGATCTCCGGCGCCTGAATCGTCTTTGATCATGTGATCTCCGTCCTCCATAAGCGCAAGCCTGAGGGTGACAGGTGAGGCCACCTATCACCCTTACAGAAGCAGACCGGGGTGGCGGCGCGAGCCCTTAAAAGTGCTAACGTCCTTTTCTGTATAGGATAGGAACGCGAGGATTCCTGCACAGGAGGGGGCCGGGGCAAATAGTGTGGGGCCCGAGACACGTCGGAGTTCCAGGGATTTCATTCCGAGGATACACCTGGTTCTCCGGCTTCTAGTACTCGAGATGTTGTTCGGTTTTTAGTCGGTTCGAGTCCAACATAACCACCACTCGGTGGTATCCGAGGGGATTTCCACACAAACAAATAGGTAGGCACCTACCTACCCATATAAAACGAATAGAATCTAAGGCCCTAATTTTATGAAGCGCGCATCTGCGTAAACAATTGCCTATATCGATAAATTTGTATGAGGTATACATACAAAACTTTATTTTCCAACGTTATTATATTCTTAGGTAATAAAGTAGCTACCTACTCACTTACTTAAAAACGCTAGAAATCTTTAAACGAAATCACTCACTAATCTGGTTTTCCGATGAGTTATCAAACAATGCTAAATCGCTATATAAATAACGGCAATTCCTGGATCCCTCTCCTTTCAGGCGCAGAGTGGCACACCGTGTGGTTTTAGTCGGTCCGATTCCAACACGCCATCCCGCCGGACACCCACGGTTCCCAACGTTAAGCAAAATAAGGGCGTTGATTGAACGGCTAATTAAACTAGTTGGCTGCGAGATATACTTTAATGTTCTTAAAAACGATCACCTTTTCTAAAAATTCTACCACAGGATTCATGATATCATTTGAGAAGAAATCGTATGTACATTAAATGAGTCTCATAATACTAGTTATTCAAGAGTAATATTGAGTATGAATCTGTTAGTAAATGTAGATATTCATTAGATCGCCAAGTTTAGTGAAACCAACCGTTACGTGAAGGATGGGCTAATCCACAGCGTCTCCTCTAGTAGCTCTGTTGATGTAACTCCAACAAACTTCGCCACTCACCGATGTTTGAACGCGCTTCTCAACTTTAATTAAACTAGAATAGCTTGTTAGCTTTTTAATATCAGCGCATTATAAACTTTGCGAGTGTGTATAATTTCCACTCGACAAGCTCTGTTGAGGGGCAAAGTTTGATTAGTTACTAGAAAATAATTAAGTTCGACTAGTGAGATCCACCATTTTGAACACAAAACATGTCTTATTAATATGTATATGTATTCTATATGTGTTTATATAAGTTTAACTTTTTTTTGTGTAGTGTTTGTTAATAGTTCTATACGGAAATTTCTGTGCACCACCTGATTTAAAAGATTTCTGCACCACCCTGAGGTTGACTGGAAGAGAAAGCCTTGGGCATTAAGTCTGCCATTGTAAAAAAGTGTATAAACTTTCAAATAAAGTAATAAATAATGAGGCGAACAGACTGCAATCCATGTCGTGATGAATTATAAAAACAGAGTATCAACCACTACCCTTATTCACTCGTTGGGCGTCCCAGGCGCTGACAGAAACAAACCAGACAAGTCAACAACACTAAAAAAGTAAAAGAAGAGACAGAAAACTTACAATGAAACCAAAACCTGTCTGATTGAAGTTTACAGCTTGAAGTAGTCTACAACTCTCAATATAGTTAATTCAGTATAATTAGGGGATTACACAGTAACCTTGATGCTGTCCAACACTACCTCGAGACAGCAAAGCCAGCATTGCTCTTTTTAACTGAGACGCAGATATCGTCTCCAGCGGACACATCCTACCCCAGCTACCCTAGGTATGAATTAGAACACTCATTTATGTCTAAAGCCGGAGTGTGCGTGTACGTCAGAGACGATATCAGCTCTCGTCGCCTCAGTAACCTTGAAGGCGGGGACCTCTCTATCTTATGGCTACGTGTAGACAGCGATGACCATCCCCGCGTCTATGCGTGCCGCTATAGGTCCCACAGTGGTGATGCCGAAACTGACCGACTCATCGAGCAGATCCAGATGGCTATAGACCTCGTGCAGCAGCAGATCCCCTGCGCAGAGATCATCGTACTTGTCGATTTTAATACTCACCACGCCGGCCGGCTTAGCTCCAGTAAAACGGATCACGCGGGGAGATCTGTTCACGACTTCGCCCTGGCATATGGCCTCACTCAACTGGTTACCACGCCCACGCGAGTTCCAGATGTGGAGGGCCAGAATTCCTCATTGTTGGACCTTCTACTGACTTCTCGTCCGGACGGATACCACGTATCTGTAAACGCCCCGCTTGGCTCCACAGACCATTGCCTTGTCGCGATCGCGAGTTGCACGCAGCCGTCGTATGTGGCGCTACAAGTCAGCAGATTGGAATGGGATACGGTCCTTCTTTGCGTCTTTTCCTTGGAGACAGTTGTGCTTCTCGCCGGATAATCCCAACACTGCTGCTGATTCTGTTGCTGATATTCTGCTACAGGATATGAATCTTTTCATTCCATTTTCTGTGGTCCCCATTGGTGGAAAGTGCCGGCCCTGGTTTGGTCCATCTTCCTAAAAAGCCTCTCGCAAGAAGCAAAAGGTTTACCAAGACTGGGCTGACGCAGTGGCAGTGCGGGATCAAAATACCAGCGTTCTAAAAAAGGAGTACAACTTTGCCTCCAGGTCCTTCAAAAGAGGCATTGCAAAGGTGAAGTCGGAGCAATTGCTAGGATTGGCGAGAGGCTTGAGCGTCTTCCTTCGGGGACTCGACCATTCTGGTCTCTATCCATCCAGACCAAGGCTATCGAAGTGAATTTTTATAAGCCAACCCTTCCACCTTTGCACTTGGGAAATAATTCTTTGGCCTATGAGGCAAAGGAGAAAGCCGATATTCTGGCAAAACACTTTGCGTCCAACTCGACCTTGAATGACGGGGAACAGCAGCCGCCTATCATACCGCGATGCGAGAGCCGTATGCTGGATATCCATTTTCACCAACGTTCAGAGCGTTTGGCACTTTTATCCCTGGACCATCCACAAGTCGAGTGGCCCTGATGGAATCCCCCCTATAGTGCTGAAGATGTGCACTCCCGAGTTGGCACCGGTCTTAACGCGTCTTTTTTGGCTCTCCTACTCTTCTGGCGTAGTCCCGACATCATAGAAGTTAGCATTTGTCCACCCGATCTCTAAAAAAGGCGACCGCTCTACCATCGAACTACAGGCCGATAGCTGTAACTTCCCTCTTCTCGAAAATAATGGAGTCCATTGTCAACCGTCAGCTCCTACGGTATCTAGAAGATCATCATCTACTTAGTGACCAACAGTACGGCTTCCGTAAGAGTCGATCGGTTGGTGATCTTCTGGTATACCTGACACATCGCTGGGCACAGGCTATAGAGATAGGGGGGAAGCCTTGGCAGCTAGTTTGGACATCGCGAAGGCCTTTGATCGGGTCTGGCACAGAGTTCTTCTTTCGAAGCTCCCTTCTTATGGGCTACCCGAGAAATTATGCGATTGGGTCACCAGTTTTCTAACAGATAGAAGAAGATAGAATCTTGATAGTTGGCAGTCTACAACTGTGCGCTTTTCAAGGAACTTTCTGCCTCGCACAACAAAACTGTGGAATGAATGGTCGCCTGCGGTATTCCCGGACCAATACGACCTTCAAACCTTCAAGAAAAGAGCCTACTCCTTCTTAAAAGGCCGTAACGCACTTGTGACGCCTCTGGTGTTGCGGTTGTCCATGGCCGGCGGTAATCGCTTACCATCAGGCGATACGTCTGCTCATTTGCCTCCTATACCATAAAAAAAAGCTATTTATGAAATCTTAAGGCTGTAATCTACTTATGTTCTTATGTGCCGAATGAATACAAGAATATAAAACAAAATGTATGCAATGATGACTACGATATCAAAGCTTATAGCCCGACTATCAAGCTAAACTAATCTTGGCTATAGCGGGCCGAAAGCAAGAACCTCTAACACGTGACCGTACACGGTGCACAACGGCTACACAATTACCATATTTGTATGTGCTCTCCACAAAGGCTTAACAAGTTTGCATATTTCAGCAGAATGGTCTCTGTAACGTCCTAAACACAGAGATGGTGTGCTCTGCGCGCCGAGCTCGAGGATAAACGGTATCCGATAGTTAGGTGGAGCTCGCAGTCAACAACGTTTACCACTACAAGGAATTATACTTCTCACATGGTATTTCACATAGTGTCAGATTATTCTGCTTTCTCTTAGGCTATAAGAAGTATAAGCGATTTATTTTACGATTAAAATTCTTTTTTTTAAGTTTTACTCTCTGATTATTTTAAATTATAAACAGCTTTACTTATCAACGCAAATACTATTCAGTTTATTCGTAAAACTAAAAACATCTATTTAGAATACCCGTTTTTTAACCAAAGTTTCACTTTCAAATTCAAAAGTTGTGTGCATAGGAAAACATATATTTTGCCATTGATTTTTAGAGAAATTTGTTCAATAACATAAAACATTTGTCGCTAAATACGCAGTTTACTGATCCATAATCAGTACCTTCTGAATGTATTTACTTTCGTAACGGCATACATTACATACAATCAAATCGAATAGAGTAAAAGGGCTTTGAATGCCGATACTTAAATAGCATAGTGAGCATCAAAAACTGTAAACTGTGATAAATTAGGGGCCATTTATATTTCAAAATTAGGTTAAGTTAGTGGTCGAGCAGTGACAGCACTTTCGTGTCAAGGTTCTTTAAAAACGATATGAGGCGGTTTTCTGAAGGCCGGCGAGGCAGCTATCTAGATCTGTCAAGAGCCTTTCAACAGTTGGTTTGTTCTTGAACGCAATCTTGTCACGTAGGTACTTAAGGACAATTTGTGATAAGAAAAATATTCGCTATAAAGATTCGATATCCCACCTTAATTCCTGGTTATACTATCTTCTTTGTCTACGAAATAAAATAAAACAATTTTTATTTGTTTCTATGTCAGTTGACTTCTGTTTCTGTATTTTTTGTTCCTGTAAGTGGTTAAATAAGTCACTATAAATAAAATCATGTATAAAACTGGCCAGTAAACGTGTAGCTATCAATTATCTTGTAATATGAG
Organism: Hyphantria cunea; assembly: GCA_003709505.1. Lineage (NCBI taxonomy): Eukaryota > Metazoa > Arthropoda > Insecta > Lepidoptera > Erebidae > Hyphantria > Hyphantria cunea. The sequence goes on along the minus strand of PKRV01000986.1, from coordinate 1,031,922 downwards.
CAGCATTATCGGCATAAACGTCAGAAGGAGATACATCACGCATTAATCGTTGTGATCGATCACGTGCGCCCCCGGACACGATGCGCTGGACAAGTGTTCACTCTCACCGCTTAGCAGATATTGACTGAATCACATGAAAAATGCCGCTCGTCTTATAATTAATATACTTAGTCTATATTTGAGAGTAAAATATATTTATATATCTGAGTGTACTCATACACAATGGATTGTTCATGGGTATACTCACATCACACTCACACATCATCCCTGTCTAAATATGTTGTTTATTACATATATTGTAATACTTAGTTTATCACTTGTCGATAAATGGCGTTGATCTCGTCTCCTAAATCGCGCTATTAAGATATGCCAACATGTATTTATAAAGATTGAAATATTTATAAAAGTGTGTCTCTGTTCTGAGTGTAGTGTTTTATTTCGCGATACTTTTGGGAAGTGTACTTTTTTTGGTCCTTATTGAGCCGATCAAAGACTGACATACATTGTCCCCGTGGAGCTAGTTTTGCAGCAGTGAAACAAAATTGAAGAGAGGAGCCGCACAAGCATCAGCGCGCTTACATTGGTCTGTATGTCATTGTTATTACATTGGTCGACCCCTCTTGCCTTGCGGCGAGCTACGAATTACGTGAGTGGACAGTGTATATGAAGTGATTGAAGATAAACTCTGAGTACTTTTGAATATTTTATACAAGTGAAGTTAAGTTTATTATCAAGATTGACAATTAAATTAAACGTTAAGTGTAAGTTTGGACTTAGTTAATTATAAGTTAGTGCATGTATTTAGAATAATATCTTAAAAAGTGAAGAGACGGGGATCCTATGCGCGATTTCAGTTAGAATTTTAACGAAAAAAACTTGTAAATTTTCGAGAATTTATATCTACAGCGACTTAGTGCAATACACGTTGTGATTTGGAATAAGACTATTATACTTTTAAGCCTAAAAATTGGTACACTCAAGAGAACAGTTGAATTGTTAATTTCGGATCGTAATATATAGCAGATAAGCGTGTTTCAGTTGGCTTCGTTTGCAGTTCGAGCCCCACAGGTGAACAGTAGCAGTTGGCTCAATAAATAACCCGCAGCTGCCGTATAGCGCTAATTACTATCGCGCCTAAACAAGCGCCCTGATGTGTGGCTAATGACGTCATTGTAATTTATTACCCTGATCTGATTTATTAGAATATAATGTTTATTGAAAATAATACGTTAAATTGTATATCATGGCCAATGATAAGCTTTCAGGAATCCCTAACACTTACTGTTGTACTTACTAATATTACCGCATTTCTAGAAAATGGTTTTCATAATTTAGTTTATTTAATCTTCAAGGCAATTAGTGAAAAATAAAAATAAAAAGGTTCACACTGATTTCTAAGACACACGCGAAAGACATCCAGACGCAATTCGTTAAACTAAGTCCTTCTAGGCGTCACAGACAAATGAGAGAATAAAATGGATTCTAGCCGATTGTAGATAATCTAAACGAAGTTATTCTTAGCAAATCCATAGCTGTGAGTAACGAGATTTCTCAAGATTTCTCCGAACTTAGAAACCAAACAGTGGACAAATCAATAAGGCAAGCCGTTAACAATAGGAACCCCTCCCTCCCCATACTCAAATTTCTCAGTCTCGTGCTGTCTTCCTACTCAACTCTTTACCAACCTTTGAAGCTAACTCAGAACAATCAATAATAAAATTATCTATATGCCAATTTTCATTGAAACGGTACAGTGGTTTAGCCGTGAAAGCATAACAGACAGACACAGTTAGTTTGGATTTTATAGTATTAATATGAATTCATCACGAATTATAAGAAAATTACCAAGTACAAAATATAATATTTAGTCAATCGTATATAGTAATAACACCCAACACCCAGTATGTATGTAGTTTACTCGGTAATGTGTGAACACCGAATCTCTAGAACAACTTTGTGTGGTTTACTTCTGCTATAACTTGCAACACTACGCCAAACTACTAAACTAAAACATTTTGTTGATTTGTCGCAAACTGACAACGTTATAGTTATTATTATAATTGAGTTCCTTTTTTCTGAATAAACATATAACATATGTACTGTGCCATAAATGAAAGGCTTAACCTGGTAACTGGTAAAATTGTATTGTATAATTTGGTTGAAATAAGTATTTAGAGTACAATACTATAATACGCAAAACAAAAACTTTACGTACTCGTATAAAGACATAAGTAGTCACGGAAATTTCTACTAAAAGATAGTCAATTATGTATGCTCCTTGATTTTATGTCACGAACATAAATTCAGCAAAAAATACGCGAACGAATGAAATACATTATTTCGCCGAGTAATATATTGAGTCCAAAGTGTGCTCACGTGGTCCACTCAACTTCTAAAATAGAAGAGTCTCGCGGAGATAACTACTGCAAACTTGTAATTTACGGTCCAAGAGCGGTGTGAGCCACTTGTTCTCCCCACTAATAGGAATTACTACCATTGAAATCTACGAGACAAACTTAATTTTGTTAGTTAGTTTTTAATCCATTTAGATAAAATGGCTGTGAAGAAATAATTCAACAATTCATAAGAACCTTCAGGTTACGTAATATCTTCACTATTAATGCAGATGGACGAGCTTGTGCCCGCCGCTGCAAACGCTCCTATGTTGATTGTCGTGCTGAAAATTACCACAATGTATATCCATGCCAACTTTCATTATAATCGGTGCAGCAGTTTAGCCGCAATAGCGTTACAGTCAGTCAGACAGACAGAGTTACTTTCGAATTTATAATATTAGTATGGATTCTAATCACATAAAGTAAACCAGTAATGAAGCAATTATCTTATGTAATTCGTTTGTGAGGTGTAATATTTGGGAACAGTGAGACAATTATGAAGAAAGGAATATGTTTTAAAATAAATAAATTAATCTTTACGTTAAGAGGGCCCCGTGGTTTGTAACAGAACAGCCGATTACGATCAATTTATGATAATGACTTCTCATTCAGGTGCCTACGACAAAGATCTCAGAGCAAACTTAGACAAAGTTGGCCGAGGGTCACCCACGCTTCAAGTGTACATAACGACAGTTTTTCCTCCATTAGATTGTAATAACTTATATTGGACAAAAATATCCAAGAGAACTAAACTATAAGAAAGTTTCAAAAGGATTTACATTTTTTTTTATTTTCACTCAAAAACATCTATCATTAAAGACGTAACCCAGTTATACTATCTATTTATTTATATTACAATCTTTTCATAATGATAACAAAAAAAATTAATGCTGTCATTGCATAAATGCATATTGTTATAAATACATATGCACTATAACGCCTACATAGGTGGCCATGGCTCTGCTCAAATTTTCGGGAACATTCCAAAAATATCGAAAGAAGTGTATTAAAGCCCACATTTTGGCCAAATTTTATTATGATTTGTAAATTTTATAGTTGGGTCTAGCACTCCTCATCATTAAGCGGCACGTGCGTACATCGAAGGCAGCACTAATGCAATATATTCCAAATATACGGCTCCCATTAATCGGCTTCGCCTCGAACCACAGAAATAACTAAAATCTTTTAGAAGCGCCTTCAATGCTGATCACGTTTTGCTATTAAATCGCGGCGGTAGTTTCTTATTTAGTATACATATTCACCGCAGATGTTTTGCATCAATATCTTTTCTCACATGATAGGTAATTATTCTATATAGGACAGTTTCAACGATAGAATAAGTTTTCACGAGGAGGGATACAATCCTGAAATGCTGAATACAATATTTACAACCCCCAATCCTCTAAAGAGAAGATGATGCCTAAGTTTATTTCATTCTTTCTTCTCAGGGCTAGTCCAGTCAGGAAACCAAGCTTCGGCATGAATAGGCCGGCTCGACCGGAGTGATACCACGGCCTCACAGAAAACCGGTGGGAAACAGCGCTTGCGCTGTGTTTCACCGAGTGAGTGAGGTTATCGAAGACCCATACCCCAGCCCTCTTCCCATCCCCATTCTCCTCCCCATCCCCCAAAGGTTGGCAACGCACTGTGGTGTTGCAGATGCCCATGGGCGGTGGTAATCGCTTACCATCAGGCGATACGGCTGCTCGTTTGCCCGCGATTCCATAAAAAGAGGCCGAACTCATCTGCGTAAAAAAGTTCAACATGCTAAAGTGTTCATGTAACCTAAGTGCAGAATTAGCGATTTTATTTCATTTCCATAATTGCCTTTCGTCCGTACTTGCTTTTCCCTTCATATTAATTTATTTACCAGGAAATATTATCTTTCTTAATTAAGTATGTGGTTCGCTAAAATTATAACCGAACAAAAGGTTTTAAATGTATTTCTGCTTTTCTTTCAGGGTTCAGGGATATAGGTACGAATTAACACCTAATATTTTAATACGTTGTACAAGGCAGCGATACATTTAAATGTTTTGCCATGAAGCGTCCTGTTGCTAGGATTCATTAAATTCAGAAATAAAAAGAGCACTATAAGGGTTTGACTAACCATTCTTAACTTCAAAATGTTTTGAAACAAAGAAGCGTGTAGGTCACATTAACTTGATGTTCTCGACTTCAAAGCTAGAGTAGTTATCGCAGGGTGTGCGAGGCACTTAGTGCGCGCTCCCCGCCGGCCGTGTCGCACCACGGCGCCTGATAAACGCGCGACTCCAACTCGCAAGATTGATGGTAAGTGGAGTTGCCCGGCGCCTGCTCGCATCCAGGTAACTCTTTACGTAGATTTACTGCTATCCAACCACCATATATTGTTTCAAAGTAACCCAGAAACGCTCCAGTACTGCTAACTAGTGATTAACTATTTCAATAATTTATTTACTGTACATCTTTGCTCTCGCCGAGACGTCTTCGACTTCGTTCTCACATCACAATATCATATCAATACATAACCCACGTTTCGTAATTAGCAGCAAGTCACGACTCCTTGTGCTCTTGTATATTGAAACAATGCTGTTGTTAATATAATTGAACGGTTATTTATGCTCATTCAGAACTTAGAAGGGGATGTCGTATTTTCATATGGGTGTAAGACTCCTACGGCATCCGAGTGATATAAATTTGTATAGCTTCAGAAATATTAACTGTGTAGTTTTATATTTCTACTAGCATAACAATTGAATTTTCATTTGTTTATTTTTAGACTTTCTGTGTAAAAAGAAATATATACTTATATTTCATGATAAGAGATACATACTTTAGCACATATTTATATTTATAATTATTTGTTTTGTTTACACTCTCTTGAATGTAAACCAAAACTTCAAATTTTACATTAAGTGTGAGTGACATTTGCATGGCGGGTTGCGTTCAGAAATGCGATAATAGATAAATTCAGTGTAGCAATGTTACCATGCTCACACTATCACAACAGTTTATGCAAGTTTTTTTTTTTCTCTTTTAATTCTAACGTAGTTATGTGTGGTGTTAACTGGTAGGTAGTGCAGAGGAGTCCCTATAGAGTAAGTCATTACATACTTTAGAATTTATATATATTTTTCGTTTTAATTTTTATAGTATATTTTTATTGTTTACATTTCAGTTATATATTATGATATCTGATGATAATAATGACTCTGACAATACTGCTTACGAGTCTGCTTTATCCTCCGCGGACGAAAGTTATTCCTCTTTGAGTGACACATTAGGTGAACGCCTAAAATCAACATTCAACTTTCAATCACATCTGCTTAATGTATGTGTCACATTAATGCCTAGAGCATTTCCAGTCACTGCAGTGATTTGACTGTGCCGTTTAGTAACACCAACGTTCATGCCATTCTGATATCGGAGAGTTGGCTCAAACCTAATCTTTTTTCTACTTTCTATCCTCTTACAGGCTTTTGTAAGAAATGATCGGATTGGCAGGAGGGGAGGCTGAGTAGCCATTTAGATACACTGCTCTCTTTCTTTCAAAATTCTGGCTTCTTCTCCCCCTTTGCCAGCCGCCGCCGAGTTCCTATTTCTCGAAATCCTTGTGAGAGGAACCAAAATTGTCCTGGGGGCTGTATATTGTCCTCTTTCCATTGATTACTTCTCCAGTCTGGAAACAGTACTGGAATCCTTAGGGTCTACACACACTCATAACGTCATCATGGGAGATTTCAATACAGACCTAACTTGCCCTACCTCACGTTCCTGTAAACTTCTTCAGATTGTTGAGTCTGCCGGTATGCAGATCTTACCTCTACAACCGACTCATCATAACGGTCTAGGGATGGATACTTGGTTGGATTTAATGCTAATATCATCCCCTTCCCTTGTCCGTAACCACGGTCAGCTTGAAGCACCGGCATTCTCCAATCATGACCTTACCTTTCTCTCCTATGTCCTTAAACCACCTAAACCCCAACCAAGGGTTTTGCACATGAGATGTTTTAGCCGAATGGAGATTAACAAGCTACTTAGGGATGCTTCCAATTTGAATTGGGGTGTAGTAACGTCGGTTACAAGCATAGATGAGAAGCTTCAAAACTTTAACCACAATATTCTCTCTTTATGCTATGTCCACGCACTTATTAAGAAAATAAAACTAAAGCGACAACCTGCTGGATGACGAAGGAGGTGCTTTCGGCCATGTGACGTAGAGATAGAGCGTTCTCTAAATTCAGAAGGGATCGTACTGAGGAAAAGCGCACCTTGTATAAAACTGCAAGAAATTGGTGCAATAAGACAATACGCAACTCCAAACGCCGATACATTCTTGACAACATTACTCGTTCATCTCCCGCCAATATTTGGAAGTTTCTAGGTATTCTAGGTATCGGTAAGCCGCGATATGGTGGTTTGCAGGGGGTGGTTGGTTTGGATGATTTAAATTGTCCTTTCTCCTCCTCTACTCATTTGGATCCCCAGACCAGGCACCGCACTGTTGACTACCTTTTTTAGTCTAAGTAAGGTTACTTAGACTCAAAAGGTAGCAAACATTAATTTCATTTCGATTTTCTCCGGTTGCGTCGGGTGACATCAAAAAAATTATTCTTTCTATTAGATCCAATGCTGTTGACTGCGATCAAATCAGCGCTCCGTCGCCCGGTTCGCCGCAGAAGGTCGCGACCGCGGTAAAACTGCTCTCGCCGCCGGCCATGGAGCGTAAGACGGCCGGCAGCAAGAGATCTCCTCCGATGACTGCAGTGAGGACCCGATACTGCGGCGCCCAAGCGGGGCACACCGACAGCGTGTGCTGGGCCAAGTCCTCACTGCAGTCGCAGTGGTGGCAGGCGGGACTCAATTCCCTCCGCGCGACTGAGTGCAGGTACTTCCCGAAGCAACCGTGCCCGGAAAGCACCTGCGTCAGTCGGAAGGAAAGGGTCCCGTGCTGCCGCCCTGCCCACTCAAGGATGACCGGCTGGAGGGCCTCCACGGTGGCGAAGCCAGCACGTGGAGTCTCCAGCCGCGACGACCAACAAGCCATCGTGGCTCGACGGGAGGCTTCACGCCACTCGCGTACCTCTTTGGGCGGAGGGCGCATGCCACTCTCCGCCCGGAATTCAGCCACCCGTCGGCGAGCACTTCCGCCTCCAAATCCCACGGGGGTGTTCCGGCCAAGGCACACGCCGCCTCCGTCGACACGGTGCGGTATCCGCGTATGGCTCTGACCACCAATACCCTTTGAGGCCGCCAGAGGCGCGCCTTATTCTGGGCGGACAGAGCCGACACCCACACAGGTGCGCCATACAGCGCCATCGACCGGACAACCCCCGTGAAGAGGCTTCTCGTTGCGACACTGGCTCCACCCAAATTGGGCAAAAGTCGCCCTAGGGCGGAGGCAGTGTCGCCCAGCTTGGGAGTAAGGTGCCGAAACATACAGGGCAGTGAGGGGCGGCAGAGCATTCTGCCGCCTTGTGCCCCGGTCGACCGCAGCAGAAACATAGTCCGCTGCAGTCAAAGCAACTATTGCACTTGGTGCGAGTGTGTCCCGCGGCTAGGCATTAGTAGCACCTCATCGGTCTTGGAGCCAGAACTGTGATTCTGGCATTCACGAAACCGATGAGGATTTTGCCGGCGCCGCCCAGAACTTCAGCTGACGCTATGGGAAAACTGACCCACACCCCACCTAGGCCACCTGGACCGAGGCGGATGGTGCCAACCCTGACGTTATCCACGCTGCAACCCGTTTTACCTTGGATTGCAACGCGGACATCATCAGCCGTCACTGAGTCATCCAGGCCCGAGATGCGCAGCTCAGCGCACCTCGTAGGCCTGGCGACCTCGACACCATCCGTAGCTGCAAATATTTCACGCAGCTTCTCCGCAAACGCGTCTACCAACTTTGCACCTTCAACCCCAGGGAACTCCAGTACACGAGCTCCCGTCTGGGCGAGGCGCAGTCGGACCCCTGCCGACTCAAAATCGTAGGCGAGTCTGTCCCGGGCCGTCTTAAAGACGGCCGCGTAGGACAGTCCGCCGCTTGCCGCCTCCGGTGACACGGTGACCACTACAGCCGCGGTCTTAGGCGTCTGCAGCATGCGTGCCTTTTTCTTGGTGGCCCATTGCCACCGGTGGCGACTGCGGGCCAGTGGCCGCCTTTTGGGCAGCCTTTCTGGCCCGCTTCTTGGTCTTCTCCCCGCCTCCCAACCTCTTGCCAACCTTCATTGGCAGGTGCTGAGGGGCCTGGCAGAGGCGTAGGGGTGGGGAGCGGAGGAAACTCCGCTCCAGGCTTGCCTGCCGTCTTAGGCCCCGGCTTTGGCACAGTCGCCTTGGGCGGAGCCTTGTCCAGCTTACGTGGCTTTTAAGCCGACGATGACGTCGCGGCCGCCGCGTAGAAGACGCGATCCCCCACCACGGGTAGAGGGATCGGTGCGGAAGCAACCTTTGGCCTCGGTGTCGTGAGAGGCGGTCGAACAGAGGGGGCCGGAGGCAACCTCGCCTCCAGACCGGCCAGACGTCCGTCCAACATATTCCCTACCGCTACGAGTACCTGACGCAGGTGAGCGTCAGGGAACTCGGAGTCAGTAGGGGGCTGCCGAGACGTAGAAGTAGACGTAGATGGGGCTAGGGCTATTTGCACTCGCTCAGGGCTCCGCCTTAAATTGCGCGAACTGAGCGCCGAGTGTCCGTAACCTCCAATGAGGTACCGCGCCATCCGAGGAACGGGTGGTCCTGGAACGCGTGCGTTCCGATGTTCTTCGGCTCCAGGTAGTCAAATTGACTTCTGGGAGCCCCAGCGGTATAGGAGTTCCAGACGCCGCATCTTCCGGGCCAATCCGGCATGAGTGGCTCTACCGGCGCAGCCCCAGAGTACATCGACCCACGCAAGCCCCCACACGACGACAACGTAGGGATACTGTTGTGGGGGACCGTCAAACTACATTACTCTTCTACTCCGACACCACTAGTTACATAAGCTAACCGCTAGGCCGAGTAAGTTAAAGAATTGGGGTTACTGAGGAACCAATTATAATCCCAATGACACATTACTCAAACTGTGTATTTTGTTATTGAGATGCAAAAGTACTTCACCGGTAGTAGTCGTTGCTCAGGGTCACCTAAGCAGACGTGTTACTCTCTGTTTGTTTGTCCACTGTAACGCAACAAAAATGTAGGGACCTTTTTTTATTATGTTCTACTTTCTTTAGAGATTCTTGTTTCATTACATTTCCCATTTTCATTCTACAGACGACAAAATAATTAACGAGATACCAAGAAAGCTATTATTAACTTTTGAAAGTACTTTCAAGGCGACTAAATTAAGGTATTTCCTTTTTTATTTAATAAGTTCTTTTATCTCTTAATTTTTGTAAGATATTTCTTTTAAATTTACGTAATAATTATACAAGATCCTATATTTCATAAAACCAATGACATTTAATTTAAAAATAGACTGCTTCATTTACTATCAATGAGCTCTTTATTTGAGCATCGCGCGTAACGGTTTGTTTACTTGTTGAGTTTTACAAGGACGAATAGTAGGACTAAAATTTTTGGATCTTTCACTATTTTTGTAGTAAAAAATATTGCAGTGTAATTTGTTTAGTAAGAACCTATATCGGGCCAGCGTCCGCCTGTTGAGACCCAAGAGGCTGAAAATATTAATCGCACGATGTTTATCTTTTATTTTTGGAGCTTAATGTAATAACTAAAATAAACAAACCTTTGCAGTTTATATCAATTATTCAGACCAATATTCGTACATCAAAAACTGGTATTCAATTCTATTTTCACAATAGCTTTGATACTCGTGCTTAGAATGTTGATGAAATAGCTATGATTAGTTTAATTTCAATCGATTTAAAACTGTCCCAATCAAATAACATTGAAATAATCTGCCGAATATGTTTAAAGAGTTGGCCGAACATTTCAATTGATAAAACTTTTTTGCATACCGTTAGTCGCAATAAAACTAAAAAGCTTCAGTGTCAAATTTGTCATTTTTGTATTATCTTGTTTTTTTTTAATTCTGTAGCGTATATATGTTTTGCCATGATTATTTTATCGTTTATATTTTTAAATGTTTTTTGTTATTTTTTAAATATCTATTTCAGTTTTCTTTGTTACTTGTAGCTTTATTCGCTTCGTTGATATTATTTCTTTTTGCATGCTGTGGTCTCGTTTAAGTAAGGCATGGTATCTCTTCAGTCATTTATTGAGTTAATTTAGTCATTGATGCTTGACTCTTATTGATCGCAAAGTGATGATATATAATGTATATGCAAGAGGACGGCTTCAGCCTTCCACAATAAATGCGTCGTCCAATAGGAAAATAATTTCGATTCCACCATTATGTTTCAATAATTTCGTAGTGCCAGAGATACATGTGTTTACTAAAAATAAACAAACAAATTCTTCAGTTTTAATACTGTAAGCAAAATAATGACCATAAAGCAGACTTACATGTGAAATATGCATACAAGCTTATATTTTACAACAAACTATACTCGTCTAAAAATGAAACTAAGAAACGCAAGTCATATTGTGACTCGGCCACCTAGAACGAACTATGGTAGAAAGAATATTGAATTTGATGGAGTCAAAATATATAATAAATTACCGTTACATATAAAAAATGCTACAACACTGACTAGATTAAAAAAATCATTGAAAAGTCACATAACAGCTGCGTATTAACTATTTCCTGTTTTATAATTCTCAAAACATTCACAGTTTAAAAAAAAAAGAAAAAAATACAAAATAATAATAATAATAAAGTAGTCCAAATATAATAGACAATAACAAATATTAAATATAATAAAATGGTACCAAAATTATTAGTTGTAGCTACTTAGTAATAAATAAACAATAAAAAATTTAAAAAGAAAATCATATATAATGTTCATCTGTACTTCTAATTACGTACGAACAGAAAGTTTCAGAATTAAAAGAATATAGTATTTATTCGCATCATACTAATAAAGGTGGTAATTGTACTTACAATACGAATGTCCCATCTTGTTTATAAATATCGTACATCTTTGGTTCAGTTGCTTGAGTTAATCGTGTTTACTGTGTTCGAGTGTATTTTAAGTCTTGTGCAAAATATATATTACTACCCACTTTTGTTTTATATAAAACGCTCATTTGATTTATTTGTTAACATGTTTGTATGTTTTTTCAGTAAGTGAATTTTGTAAATTCTTTTGAGAAATAAAGTTTCTTTAACCGTAAGAATAGGTTTATGCAGATGGACCCACATTTTAGATCCTATAGTAGAAATCGCAAATAATTTAGCTTAGAACAGATTCTAGTAATTACGCAGGTGAAACAAAACTTACATTTCGTTCATAATGATTCTAATGTTACCTGTAAGCAAAGGGTAATTCACTGGTTTTAAATAGTTGGATCAAAAACTTTTGATGGTTTTTAATTATAAGACAGCCGCAGTAAAACATTGCTTAAATAGAAGAGCTTTTTGCTAAGATGTTATAGATACGTAAAAGTTTGTAAACATCCTGACGATTGAATAGAATGGGAGTAATGTTATGTAAATGTGGAAGTCGGACTCGCGCACCGAGGGTTCCGTACAAATATGTAGGTATACTATATGATGTAACTAAAAATTTATGCTTTTTGTAATTTTATTTTTATCTGTGCTATAAGACGTTGTGTCGTCTCAAATTTCCAGATTCTGAGTTCACGGGAAGTACCCAGTAGGCTTCGATTTCCTTGCGAGTGTGGTATTTGATATGAATTTCAGCTTTATTCATCTACGCGTTTCTGAGAAAAGGGTCTTGACAGACTTACCAAAAGATGGACTACAAAGTGATCCTTAAAGGATTCCGTTTTTCTTTTGAGGTACGAAACCCTAAAAACCAAAAAATCCACTGCATTCCATCTATCTGTATCCTAACTATGTACTTGCATATATTATAATCAGTGGTAGATAGAACAGTGACTTGAAATCGTAACAAACGAAAACAATTAGATATAGTCAGATGAACACCATACTTAAATGTAATTATTTGGTCCAATTGTACGTCACTAAAAATAATATTTTAATAATAATTTTTGTTATGTTCTCTTACTATTTAAACTACATAGCCATTAAGTACATCAATCTGCTGCTGAAGTTACAAAATCACATCTCGCAGAAACAATAGCAATAGACATAAAAATAAATCAATCAGTCGAACGCCAATAACTTTTAATCTCTCGCCTCTGTGCCATAGCGATACATTCTATACTCTGTCTGTACATGGAGTAGTTGAACCAAATACGATAGCAGTTGGAGGTATTAATGACACATCGTAACTACTTGCCGTATAAATTATCCTTAGTTCACATGCCAGAATTAACTAGTTTACGGCTTTTAGTTACATGATTTGCGTGCAATGAATCTGATAAACCTCTCTTTGAATGTTTTTTTTAGATTTTTTTCCAATTAAAAGTTTGCTAAGCTCACGAATTTTATATACATGCAAAATGAGGATTCCCAAAATAAAGATATCTTTATGATAACTTAACATCAACAGCACGAAACAGCCGACAGTTGCTCGACATAGGCCTCTTCTGAGAGAGGAGGTTTTGGCATTCTTACCATTCTTTAAGGTTTAAACATCTGGCAATGCATTATAGATGTAAATTTTTGATAAAATGTTATGATGTGGTTTTAAATTAAATTGTTTAAAGTGTTCAAGGCGTTTTAGACCAATATATTTTCAAAAGTAATTAATTTTTAATTACACAGGGATCTGTGAACCAATTTCCTGAAAACGTGCAATCTGCTACTGGTTTTTCTCTTCTATCAGTAAATGATATATCCTTGTACTGCTGGGTAGTTTTGTCAGATTTGTCCGATACTAAAGTACACATAGAGTACTTATAACGGCTTTATGTTAAGGTGTTAGACTATCATGGTTACAATGATCCCCGGTCATAGCTGTCCGAAAGTTTAGCAAAAGTTATTTATTATTAGTGAACTACAGGGCTCTAGCGTATTCTTTTACTAAATATTTGTGTCTAATACTTACAGTAAACGTAACCATGAAATGTTGTTTCTCCTCATCACCCACAAAACTTGGCTCTCTAACATTTGTTAGCACATTTTAAAGTGACATGTGGTTTTCGCGGGAATTTTAATTTTGACGTCAAATCAGGTTAAAGGAGAAGCATGTTTGGTGTTGTTAGGTATTGTTCTAATTTATTTAGTCTATCTTCAGTTTGAATAGGAAATCTAAAATTTATTTACGAACACAAACCAGTTCAAATCAGTTCAGTTTCAAATCAGTTCGTGTAAATAATAGGATCATGTGTGTGCAATTGACACTTTACAGTTTCATGTGTCCTTATGCCAGTTTGCCTATAGCCCCACAGGCACTAAAAAAGGCATTAATCTCACATTGACATCAGTAAACATTTAATAGAGTGCTCTGAAGGAAATTAAGAGACGATGAGCTCTAATATTAATCAATCAAGCGTGTACTGATCAATCAGTATAGTGTGTACAGCGACAGGGGAGGGGCGGGGGCGCAGGACGCGAGGCTGAGTGGTGTACCGATATTAGCGGTGTGTGTTTAGGTACGTGTTTGTGGTGTCGTTGATGATGTTATTGGGAACTCGTTAATACATCATTAATGTTCACACACAGCTCTCTTGGCACTTGTTCATTTCGTGTGATTGAGAGTATTCACGTAATTTGTAATGTATTAAGCATTTAAATTAAATATTTTGATGTTTTGTGTTTTGTGTGAAACAAAGGTCAATATGTGCAAGATTGGCGATTGTGAAAGTAAAGTGTAATAGGGTCGGGCTGCATTAAAAATAATACGTCAAGTACTTTTCACTAATTTACCGATATTTAGCTTATTCCATTTACGACTGGCTGCCTGTTCGATTTGGTCATCAGCCGTTGTCTAGTTTTATCACAATATTTATCTGTATTTCAGGTCAAATGTAGTTGCCTGTGTGTCTCAAATGTTTATTCTCACATGACAAAATAATACAAAATTTACCGCATCGCTTATTTAAATATTTAAGTTTAACATTCAAGTTATAGCAATTAGTCGAAATTAAACACCTTCCAAAGACTCTTAAGACATTATACCCTTCAATAATATCAGGAGCTTTAAATTTAATTAACTGTTACAAGCTTTGAATGCGAACATAAATGGAGTACTTTTTAAACATTAAATAATGAACGTAATGCCAATTTCAGAAATGGTTTCACTTTGTGCTCGCTGTTGCCGTTACATAAAATAGACTGTAGCTTACCGCGGTGTGTCGGCTGCACTCGCTCACGTACGCGCACACCTGTGGTTAGTTAGTATATTTTCCGAGCGATGGTAACGGAAACAAACCTGACCCACATTTGTGTCATCAGAAAATGTTAACAAAATCTACAAATTTTTTACCCGGAAAGATACGGGTACATTTGCTCGCCGATGTTTAAAGAATTAACACATTTTCTTATTATTATTTGGAGGTCCAAAGGCTATGTAATCAATAAAATTTTCTTGTATACTTTAATTCCATCTTATATTTTGTCTGACATTGCATTATATACGTATATGCCCACATACGCTGAACGTATGCAGATTAACGCGACAGTATTAAAAGTAATCATTTAATTTGTAATACGGTATGTGTATTGTTTGTTTTTTAAACTTACATACCTACTTAACTTTCGATTAAAAGGATTAACTAACAATTTTACATATGTTCTCACCTAGCCGATAGCGGCCGCGGTGGCCAGTTTCAACGAAGACCAGCTAACTATGAAGGAGATATTATAGTGCACAAGTGTGTCCGCAAACACAGATGCACTCTCTGTTCCCTCAATATCCGGACCCGATGGGACGGTTATCCGTCACGACAGGGAAGAGATCAAACGCAGGAAAGGACAGTTTTACGTGCTCTCCGAGGCACAGGCGTTTGGACCTCAACTTGCACTACACAATTTCTAAAAGTGAAAACTAATTTCATACTTAAAGTGACACGTCATTACCTGAACACACCGAGAGTAAAGTAAGTCGTAAACAAAGGTTTATGAAATAATATTAAAATATTATGAATGTATGTATGCTAATTGTATATCCATAATATATCTGTCAGGGTAACTTATCAATATTATTAATGTCACTTTTACGTAAGCTCTACACATTAGACGTAAATATGAATCAAAATATGGTTTTGCCTTATAGTTCAACATCACTTTTTAATATTACTTCGTTATATTTAAGTATTAAACACTATTGGTCGTCCATTGGTCCAAATTTGTGCATAATTCATTTATATGTTTTTTTTTTAGCTTTTTGCACTCCTCCTCCATATGAAGTTTAATTGTACCGAAAGTTATAATCCTCCGTACGTACAATACACTTGGTACAAATATTTTGCTTCTGGTATTAATATATAGATATAATATTTATATCTATAATATACATTATTGACTAGTTGACCCTCGTTCCCTCTGCGACTTCTATTACTCGTAGCGTAATGTTGTAGACCGGAAAAAAAATTACCATGAAAAAATTATAATGGGCCTACAAATGCTGTAACGGACTTTATTTTAGACATTTGAAAGAGGAAAAAATTCTAAACATTGTTTAGGAGTTTTACTAGCTACTACAAACTAAGTGCACAATAATTGAAAACAGAGCAGAGAGCACGTTCCGGTCATAGGCGAAGTAATGCATTAACGTCATTGAACATTACAGACCTTTAACGAGCGCTCACATACACGCTTACACCGATTATGTCAAGGTGGTTAGTGATAGATAGGTGATAGACCGAGTCAATTCAACGAAGAGACTCTCGAAACTCCTCATTGTTACGTTCTGTTATCAGTTCCGTATAATACTGTGAGGAGCATTCATTAACTTGATGTTTGTTATTTTAATTGAACATAGACTAGCAATACTATATGGAAATTAGTCTTTTCATTACCTCTGACGAATGATTAGAATAATCAGTTTTATACCTTTATTAATTGCGTGTGCATACGTATAAATTTAATAAATGTACTCCTTAGAGTTCAATTATGTTACCTGGCCAATGACATGGAAGAGTACAGGAAGCTGACGCCCAAGATTATCAGGATTAAAGAGACACCCCAAGAAGAAGAAGAAAGTGATAAAAGCACCTATTTTGAGGACACTAAAACTTTACCTAAAGTTCTATTCTAAATAAAGATACAGCGCAAGTTTCTCTGCACTTAAAAGAACAGCGATTGAAAAGCAAACATGTAATATTAGAGCAGAACGTTTAGTATTTGCCGTTAGAGTATCGTGCACTTGCCGCAGAAGCCTAGGGCGTCCTAAGTAAACGCACAATCCACGGGTATAGTGTTTACTTCCAACCACATTGCTTCGTAAAGACAGCAGAGTCACAGCCCTCTACAAGTACTCATAAGTTATAAAATACGGGTGTAATACCACCGAGAAACCTTTACCGTACTCAGTACGACACTCTCGCGGTTTATAATATCTTAGAGTAAATAGAGAAAGGGAATAATAACTTCTAAGCTTGTTTTAGAGCCACTGCACAAACATTAATTAATAACACATCAAATGGCTAAAATCGTAGTTTGTTATCGTGTCAAACGAAGTTCACTGTGTTAAACGACACAACGAAATGTTCCGTAGAAAATCATAGGCAGTTACAATATTTCATTATTATTACATGTCTGAACATATTTATTTATTTTTTTATAACGGTTCCTCCACAGTCGCCAACCCGCACTTGGCCCGTGGTGGGACGAATAGCCTTAACCCTCTCCCTGAGAGGAGACTCGAGCCCAGTCGTGGGACATTATGGGTTGTTGATGATGATGATGATGATGATAACGGATAAACTATTTCGTATTAAAAGTGCATATCAAAACAGTTTGCGAGAGATTCATCATCATCATCATCATCATCAGCCTATCGCAGTCCACTGCTGGACATAGGCCTCTCCAATTACACTCCTGCCAGCCGATTGAGATTTGTTTTCACATAAATACTTGATTGCCAGTCCGACAATATAGACCCTGTGTTATCGATACTCCAAACCTAGAGCTTATCCACCGGTACGGCCGACATCGATGGTAACAAATAACAAACAGGGCGATGAAAACACGTTATAGCGTTAAGTATGCATGAGCCAGAGACGGCTCAGCTGAATATGTTCTGTAGGTATTCTGACGACGCCGCAAGCAAATATTTGCTCTATATCTTCATTTTCACATACATCAAAGCTTTTGTCTTTTATCGATATTAATTACTCAACACTACAATTAAACATAAAGAATTACATTTCAATTACACCAAAAAGTTTCAACAATTTTCGCCCAGTTTAATTTGCGTCCAATGCGATTCTATCGAACTTAAAGCTTGAGCTTAAGCTAAGGCTATATTTATCGAAAGTACGTTTATTTTTGAGGTACATTAACTTTGCCAATATTTTTAACAACAATTTTATGAAGCTGAGTGAACATAACGCTACCGAAGAGCTCTTTCGACTCACGGTCCACTTGAACTCGCGTGAGAGCGGGACTTATTCCTGTAAGATCCACCGTTTTCACTTAATTCGACTTTTCCTTCTGTTATCTTGTGGTAGCTGAATATTCTTATGTTTTACTGTTTGGTTCTATTATATTCGTAATATATTACTTAATCGTCTATTTACAACGGACGATTAAGTAATTATAGTTCAATAATAACTCAATCAATACAGTTACGTATAATCACACTCGTATTTATTTATCGATAAAACTTCTTACTCTCTGAACTAATCTCTTTTCACAATTTTAAAAGATTAGAACTCTAAAAGTCTAGCTTAAAGCTTAAGTACAAAATCTATCGAATAAATAAAACTTAGTTTCCAATATAATTCGTGTTTACCAAAATATAAAAGACTACTTGATGTTAGCGCTATTTCGGAGAGGCGACTGAAATAAGTAATACTAGTTACTACTACTTAACAAAAATAGAGCGAATGAATTAAAACTGAAGAGATTTTCTTTTGGTTGTATATTTAACAACGCCAGTCTCTTAGATAATCGGTCCGATTAGCATATTTTTTTAAAATATAAAAAAATATTTCGAACATCTAACACACAACGCCATCTAGTCCCAAACTAAACAGAGCACATATACATATATCAGTTGTATATATATATATATAACACATAGAAAACATCCAAACTCCAAAACATTTGATCCGACCCGGGAATCGAACCCGAGACCTCAAGAACAGCAGTTGCATACGCTGCGCCACCAAGGCGCAGCGGTAGCGTATGCGACGAAAAAGTATTAATTGAAGAAGTTTATAGGCTATTAACATCAAACTAATTCGTCCTTCGGAGAAAACTCGTTTCACAACTGAGGCTAACGTTATAAGAAGCGAATAAACGAATGAATGACCGCTATAGAAATCCTGACGTCACTGTACACTGCACGCTCGGATCGCGGCTGTCCAGCCTTCGCCGTGCCGTCGCTTGTTTGCTTTTATGTTTTGTGATTTTATACAATAGCAACAAAAGGTTTCATACTGTTCCTTGGAGGCTGTTTATTCATGACGAGTATTTATATAAAGCTAAGAATAATTCAGGTAGCTTGGTTCGGAGCTTCGCAGAATTAAGTTTAATCATTTTACATTAGTTTGTCAGGTCATACGTAATGCAATAATGTTGCTATTATTTAAAATAAAAACAGTTTATTTATTCACGTTTATTTGTAAGCCTGCTAGACTAAATGTTAGAAAGAAATTTCACCCTGTGTTCATTGTTTGTTTTTGTGTAAAATAATATAACAGCAACACACATTATAGAAATAGTGTTATGGGTTTTCAATGTTTTCAGCAACGGATTTATGAGAACCGAACTGAAAACATAAGCAAGAAGAAAAATCGTTTATTCTGACTTACATAGACACTGCTAAAGTTTGTATCAACATAGTAAGCAATTTCCGTGAAATGGTATTATACTTCACTTTTGATAAACTTTTCAAAATATTTTATCTCGGAATATTGCTTTGAACATGCTTTTTAAATACAATCCAGAATATTCAGCTGTGAACTTGTGTGAGCAAAGCTTTTGTACTGTGAACGTTACGATATCGTTATGTCTATGATGAACACGAGTCTGATGGTCACCATTAGCAGATCAGCTTCGAGATATTAAACTATACACACAAAAACACATTTCGATTCAACGAATTTCTATTCGTAGATCAAATGAAATAGACTTCTAAGAGATGTTTACATACTAACAAGAAGCTGACGCTGAAACAGTTGAGAATATTGTTATGCTTGTAACTTGTAACGTTATCTACCACTTACTGAGTCATGCTCCAAGGTACGTGTATGCAACACGTGCTGTTTTTGTTGTACAACCACAGCGTTGTCGTACCAACACGAACCTGTACCGAGCGTTGTTTACTTCAATTAGAAGCAGAACGAGGATAAATATTGTGAAGATAAATCCTGAGATAATGTAAAAACATGAAGAGACGCATACAGTAAAATTCATATTTATAGCCATTTCCGCATGTTAATGGACTTTGAAATATAAGCAAAACAATGAACATTAAAGAAAAAATAAATTTGTTATTTGTTTATCTTCAAACGTTATATAGCATTTTATAAGAGGCCTTGATATGATCATTCAAATTCAGTCTTAAACAAAACAAGAAAATTACGGCCGCCTCGAGATTGTATTCAGTTTATAGTACTTTTAGCAGAGAAACACGACCTCGCAAACCTAAACCTATAATTTATGTGAGGCTAGAGAAACGAGATGTACCTTTTTGGATTTATGTATTTGGTTCATTTTGGACTTGATCCACATATAAACAACTCGTAAACGGTTTCTCTCTTTTGTTCAAGTATTTTACTAGTAAAAAACATCGTTTAATAACATAGCTATTTGATTAGATTACTTAGCGTAGATGTGTATTCATCATTATGACCATCACTGTCCTTGCAACGTTACAATAAATCTTAGCGATATATTGTTATGGATGCAACATATTCTTTTTTGGTACCGCTAATGTTATCGCAAGCTTCAAATACATACAGAAATGGGACTATGATGTAGAAGGGTAAGATAAGTAGTACCGAAACGATTTCAGTATAACCATATGTCCATCCTGCCATTGGAGAGGTATATAAGACAGATATTCCTGTTCTAGATGTCTATTACATTAAGCTGTTCTCAAGATGTGTATTTATTTTTGGGAACATAAGTTTTTACAGACATGGAACCGAAACATTGAATAATCGTAGTTTCTAAGTTCAGCGCTTCTACGAATTAGTCAGCATGACTCATCAATAAGTCAACATCTATGTGATACTTCGTTATCTTGTGAATTCTCCCTACAGGTGAGGCAATATGACGAAATTGCTTGGCAGGTATGGCTCGAAATTCAGGACTGTGCTAGGCAACGCACGTCGGATATGTTTAACCGAGCTTGGATAGCGAGGACCTGCTGTGCCACCTGCGGATGTACGCAGATACTCACCGGGCGCGGCTGTTTCGATCGGAATCAAATCGGTCCAATCGGTCGTCTGACAGAGAATTCCTTGGGCACTAAGACCGTGGATACATATTTTTATGCATAAAGGAGTAAAATAATATTAAGTAAATGTATATGTAAGTAAAATGCATGCTCTCAATGCTGCGAGTGTACAGTATAGTGTTAGTGTACATAAAAAAGGAACGTATTTAATGAACAAAAAAATTATTAAGGGCACGTGTTAAGATGTGTCAAAGGGTGTGCATAACTCTTGCTGGAGAATACGTTATTAATATTGACAGAAATTCTTTACGCGCAGGATGTTTATACACGCGTATGTGTGAGTGTTTAGTGACGTCACGTCAAAGTAGGGCATTTTAATGTCCATTTGCATAACCCAACGGGGGACTGAAATATTTTATTTGTGTTGGGATAACATTGGAGCGGTGGGAAATGTTGTTTTATGTATGTAACATAAAAAAGATGTACCCTTGTTGAATGGCTCTATATTTCAATTTTGTATTATTTTAAAAACATACTAGTGTGTAAAGTTGCTGTAGAATACAATAGTACAGTGTCAACATCAATTCTGAACCCAGAATACAAGTCAAAAGTAAATTCAGCGATTTGTACAAAATATAAAACTACTTTTACAACAGCGTTTTAAAATTTAGCAACGCAGCATCCCTTATGGATGTTGCTGCGACAATCTGGTGCACCGTTCTATTAAACAAACCTGTTCGGCAGATACTCTTGTATTTCTGGTAAAGATTGGAACTAATAAGTTTGTTGATGGATGACTCTCTTAATAAGTACGTTATTTGCTATATTTTTAGCAAAGAAATAGTTAAAACATAATTATTTATACGAGGATTAGTCTGGCTTAAACTGTTATCACTTTTTAGACAAAATAAATCAACCACTTTATAATATCATAAAATCTAAGTAAGTACCACTGTAAGCACGAATAAGTACTTCATATTCCCCTCATACTTTGTCGTATCGAGGAAGCTGAATATGATTTTATTAAGAACAAACTAATTATAAAACATCCGGCGACGTTCTCATTCAATTACAAGGAGCCTCTCAGCCCTCAGCCCACAGCGCTCAGCCTTTTNGACGGGGGCGTGTGTTCCGCCCGCTGCGGGAATAGGCCCTCGACCACTTCCTGCAGGAAGCTGGGACAGCGCTCAGCCTCCGCCAACAAGAAGTCTTACGTACCGTGAATATATTCATCATACTTTTATATTTGAATCCGACTACGAATCTCAAGGAGCGCCGTTAATTGCGAGAGTTTCATTAAAAGTTTGTGACGCTCGTTCGCGGCTGCGACGTGACTTCGCTCATCGTCTCGTGACTGTGTGCTTCTAATAAGTTGCCTGTCAAATATTTAACCACTATGGTACACTACGACAGTTTGTATAAGGAATCGAACTATGAAAATTCACACTATGTACATAGTTTACAAATGATAAAAACATACATACAGTATGTTTTTATCTATCTGTAAATATAAATGTATATTTGTACCTTTATATTTAAGTCTATGTATTTAGTGACTGGTACATTTAATTTGGTGACTAATGGATACCACACACACATATATATACATATATAATGTTAAAAAAAAATTGTTTATTACTATATTTTTTATTATTTTAGGAGGAAAAATTATCTCATTACATAACTAAATTGGAGTTTATGAGTTGGAAACGGTGAAGTGTGCGTGTAGACAGTTCATCTTCGCGGTTAGTCCTCGTTTTGTTTCGAGCTTGAAGTAAACATTGTGCGTGTTTTTTGTTTTTTTTTTCTTTTAACTAAACAGGCACCCGCCATTGCAGGGTGCCTGTTTAGTTAAAAAAAAGTTAAATTTAGTATGTACACACAATATTAACCAATGTAAAATATTTTATATTTATAAATAAACTAATGCTTACGTATTTAATTCTTTTGCACTGAATAATTTCCCACTATTATCACTGTCAATTGCATTCAAGCCACTTGTTAGTTCATTTGTTTTTACAACTGTTGCGCCTGCGCACGTCTCACATAACGGTTTTATTCCACGCACTTTTTTTCCACGGATTTTTTCTTACGGTTTTACTATCATATTTTTGTCAGTTCGGCCGTGCAGCAAAATCCCTATCCCCTCCAAGCCTGCCGTAAGGAACTTCGTTCCAAAAACAGACGCTTATATTTGGAAGCAATGACATTGGACGGCCTGTGCCATATTAACTATGATTGTACTGCATTCAATAATAACCTTTGTTATGTTGTACCCACCAGGACTCATTGCCGTAATGTGTTAAGCATTTTTGCAACTACCCAATATCGATCTAATGCTGGCAAAAGATCGCCAATCCACAGAATCGTTGATAGTTAACAAACATTTTTGTAGCATTGATCTAATGGCAATGCGTCCTAGCTATTTTAAAAAACTTATTGCTTGAAAACCTTAGTGCTTAATAAAATTAACTCAAATGTCAAGCTGCAATGTGTGTAGTGTGCATGTGTATGTGTGTATGTATGTACGTGTATATGCACGTGTATACATATATATATCTAATTTTATGTCACTGTCCAATGCAGAATATCCCTTATGTGTGTTGTATATAATGTTCTCAAAAGTGTTAAACCCTGTTAATGTGACATTGCTACTATGTGGTAAATGTCGCTGATGGCACAATTATCCACATTTGTATGTAATTTGTATTTACGCCCTTGTGTTGTGTTGTTGTTTGTTTAACTAAATAAATAAAAAATGAAAAAGATATACATTGTTATAAAATATACAAATATATTAATATCTAAGGTACAATTTTGTACGACTTTTATTGAGTCAGGATTATTCTACCTTATATTATAAACGTTAATTTAAGTTTGTTTCTTTGTCACGCTCAAGCCACTTGATCTTTTTAAAAAATATTGTACTAATCGAAAGCTATAATATCTAGCTGTCTAAAAGCTATATAATAGTTATGGATTAGATTGTTCTGCCATTTCAGTTAGAAGAACCTCGTGTACCTTCTTTTTAAAGGTAAATCTGTTGGTAGACATCCTGCCCTCAAGCGGGAGCGCATTCCAGAGCAGTACTGCTTGAACAAAGAACGAACAGTTCACGAAATCAGAATTGTGAGAGGGACATGAGAGAAGCAGATTTTTAAATGAACGAAGATTTCTGTCGTGATTAGAGCACAGGTATCGGAAATATGGAGCAAGGTAACGATGATGAGTTAAGAAATGAAAATAGGAAAGTAAGTGCTCGTTGATTGCGCCGTAGGCGTATAAGTAACCACCTTAACTTGGAACGCAAAGCAGACACGTGATCATACTTACGAAGATTAAAAATGTATCGAATGCAGTTATTGAGAAGACGGTCAAGCTTATTAAGGAGGTCTGCGTTCAAGTCAAAGTAATACACATCACCATAGTCGATTATAGGAATGATTAAGGACTGCATGAGTGTGATTTTAGTTTTAGGAGGCAGGCAGTTCTTGAGACGATACAATATACGAGGATTTCCAGTTACTTTCTGGCTAACACACGTAACTTGAGCTCGCCAATCGAAAGTTGAGTCAATAAATAATCCAAGAGATTGATAAATATAGAAAATAAGAGAGGAGATAAAATTCCGCCTTCTGGGAAGCCGGCGATGAGCTCGCTCCAACTAGATGACAAGTCATCA
Source organism: Hyphantria cunea (assembly GCA_003709505.1). NCBI lineage: Eukaryota > Metazoa > Arthropoda > Insecta > Lepidoptera > Erebidae > Hyphantria > Hyphantria cunea. Next base: position 1,007,353 of record PKRV01000986.1, on the reverse strand, counting down.
ACACGAACACATTGCAGTCGCCCCCGAAGATAAGTCGAGAACCCTTCCAGCGTCTCAGAAGAAACCATAAGATATGAGAGGATAGATAACAGGATTTCGTGACTGACGGTATTAAAGGCGTTAGAAAAGTCGACCAATACTAAAACAGTTACCTTGGTATCTTCCATGCCTTTCCTAATATCGCCAGTCACTTTATGGAGAGCAGTAACTGTACTGTGACCAGGCCTGAAGCCTCATTGTAGAGGGCTTAAAAGTTTGTTCCTGTATACAAACTGTGAGAGTTGTTCGAGAACTTTTGAGAGGAAGGGAAGAATAGAAATGGGTCGAAAGTGTTCAGGATGTGAAGGGCTGTTATTTTTTGGAAGAGGAATGATGTAAGCCTTACGCCAAAAAGAGGGGAAGGTACCGGAATCCAGAGAGAAGTAAATGATATGAGCAATCACAGGAAGAATACAGTCAAGGATGGTGGTAATCACACTAAAATTCAAAAGAGTCAATAGAGGGACTGGTAAGACCAGATACATAACTTAGCGTTTGATGCTTAGTTTGGAGATCCAGTTCAGTTGTGGATGAGAAATGACGGTTGATATCATTCAAACTAATTTTATGATTGAAGACTTGATGTTGTCGCTTACCTATTCCTAGAGTATTAAGAAACTTCCAGATATTGGATGATGAGGAAGACTCTCTGTTTTGAAGGGTATGCCGGCGTTTAGCGTAGCGTAACAGTGTTCTAATGACAAAATAGTAAATTAAAATAATATAACACTTTTGTGAGTTAAGAATTATATATGTTTTATAATTTTCAATTAATTAATGTTGAATAACAATAGGTATACTTTGTATGTTTCAAAATTTTAAATATATAATGTTGTAAAAATTCTCAAAACGTAAACATAATGTATAAGTTTGTATAAAATCCCATTCTAAATACCATTTTTTGTACATAAAAAATCTTCAAATTCTAACACATTTTCCTTCTACTAAGAACAAACAACAAATTATTAGCTATGCGTCCCTTACTCTGTTATGACCTAGTCCTTGATGTGTGTTGTTCCATCTCCTGCGTCCTCGGTCGTTCAAATCCACGTCCGTGACTTTTACTGCGTCCATGACTGGATTCTCAATAACGATCGCATAATTTCCCAATTTCCGAAATAATATCGTTGCTATGAGATGAATTGGAACTTATCATCGCGATGTCTTAACTAAATTCGCGATACTGAACGCTGTCACGGAATTGTTGTCGTGTCCAGTGTGTCCGCGCTCGCAGACGACAGGGGAGACGCTTCGGTGTATTTCCTTATAACGTCCGAGGTCACCAATGTAATGTGACTTCCTAGGTAAGTATGCAATGCATTACAAACACATACATGTCATGACACGACCGTTCACCAACAATGACTCGTGTAACACACGGTAATTACATGAATGATGTTATGACACGACATTTGACTAAGAACGAGTGCTTTGTACAGCTCGCGTTTTGCCGGGCTTATATAAGTCTGCTGAGTTTGTTAACACATACAATTGTTCCTACAGCTACATCGGATTAAAAAAATATTTCAAGTAAGTACTTTGCACCAAATAAATACTCCCATATATATTTTATTCAAAAGTAACCCAACTAATTACAAGGCTATTTCAATCCTCACAAGTCTATCATCTTTTTTAGAAAAACTTGTATACAAACGGATAAATTAGAAAAAACAAACTTTTACATGATAATCAGTTTGGATTTAAGAAGGAAAATCTACTGAAAATGCTATTTTTCAGTTAACGACAGCTATAACGACATACATAGAAAAGGATGAGGGTAGTATCTTTCTGGGATCCAGAAAGACACTAACTACTTACTACAAACACACGTTTAGGCATCGCACCTGGCTGAAACCTTTTATCCGGAGGACTTACATGAAGCCGATAACGAACACCATAAGTACACCCGGCATCTCGCATTGCGAGTAAACGACCGGTTACATGATGAGGTGCATGACCCGCCGTTTACGTCGCGCGAGATGATCGCCGCGGTGTCCAGCTCTAATCCGAAAAAGGCGCGGGGTGCGGATGGCTTCATTGCGGGCATCTGTCGTCATGCCATTCTCCAGGACCCTGATATGTTCCTTGCCCTGGCCAACAAGTGCCTCGCCCTGAGCCACTTCCCCACGAAGTGGAAGGAGGCCACAGTCGTTGTGTTGAAGAAGCCGGGCAAGGATAACTATCAGAGCGCCAAGTCATACAGGCCAATTGGCCTGTTGCCTGTATTGGGAAAAGTCTTGGAGAAAATGGTCGTAGCGAGACTCCAGTGGCACCTGGTACCGAGGCTCAATACTCGCCAGTACGGATTTATGCCCCAGAGAAGTACCGAGGACGCCCTCTATGCCCTAGTGAACCAGATTAAAGCTGAAATTAAGTAGAAAAAGCTGGTTACGCTAGTCTCACTGGATATAGAGGATGCCTTCTATAGCGCATGGTGGCCCGCCATCAAGGTCCGACTGGCTGAGGAAGGTGGCCCGGTCAATATCAGGCCTCTACTGGACAGTTACCTGGACGACAGATGTATGTAGCTACGGTACGCCGGGGTGGATCATCGCCGCAACACCCAAAAGGGCTGCGTCCAGGGGTCCATTAGTGGGCCAATCTTATGGAATATGCTCTTAGACCACTAACTATAACTTCTGAAGGGTCTACAAGAACGGGGCGTCACCTACCAAGCATTTGCGGATGACGTGGTTCTGCTGTTTGCGGAGCACACCGCGTCTGAGATGCAGCGACATGCCAATGCTGAATTTGTTCGGGGGTGGGGTGTCAGGAATAAACTGAAATTTGCGCCACACAAGACCTGCGCCATGCTGCTTACAAATAAGCTCAAGCATGACACCCCGCTCCCGAGCATGGGCGGGGTCGACATCGGCATGTCTCGAGAGCTGAAGATTTTGGGGCTCACTATAGACGACAAGCTGACATTCAACACTCACGTCGGCATCGTCTGTAGGAAGGCCCTAAACATTTACAAGCAGCTCTCGAGAGCAGCAAAAATAAGCTGGGGGCTGCACCCCGAGGTCGTAAAGACCATTTACACCGCAACAGTAGAACCGGTCATCACGTATACGGCAACCGCATATGCTCCCGCCGTCGAGAAGCTGGGTGTTCGCAAGCTCCTCGACACTGTGCAAAGAGGATTCGCTCAGAAGATTTGCAAGTCGTACCGCACTGTCTTCCTCAACTCGGCTCTGCTACTGGCCGGCAGCCGCTCTCTACGAAGCGCGCAAAGGGTCAACCTGGCTAGTGCTAGGAGACCGGGAGCTTGAGCGTGTGGTGCGATTTGCAGAGCTTCCGCATCCAGCTCTGCGTATGGACTTGAGGTTCCAGAGTCTGAAGGACCAAAGCCCGGTAGACCAGTACAATGTGCAGTCGCTCCATTTTCTTACCGACGGAAGCAAGCTACAGGGCAAGGTCGGCGTCGCGCTGTCTATATGAGACAGCCGAGCCGAACTGCGGAACCTCTTGTTTTGCAAGAGGTTGACGTGTAAAAAGGGGAAAAAACACACCTTTAGGAGGCAGAGAATTTACATTAAATGTATTTAACTTTGCGTAAAAAAATAAATAAAGAAATTTCTTGATAAATCTAATGTTTAGAATGTGACGTGACGTAACAAACAACCCTTCCTTCACTTTTATATCCGCGAAACTGTTTCCTCGAAGGCCAACAGAATGTAAAAGGAAAATGTGAGGGTTTCACCGGCAAACAAGCGGATAAGATGTGAAGTGGGATTGTGTCAGTGCGTACATATATTAATGCAGCGCTCGTTCGCTCCTAGGGAAATGTCGGGCGAAACGGCAGGGGGCCCATATGTAGACTAGTCACGACTAGAATTACGAGTATATTTGTACACAATACGACACCAGCTAATACAGTAATGAGCGTAGGTGATAACGCTGATCACATACACACATTAGTTTAAAGTGTGTATGTTTTGGCGTGTGTGCGTTTGTATGCTTACGCATGTGGGTGCTGACCGTGCTAAAAGACTACACTACGGTTGGCCTAGTGGTTTCAGTGGTCGCCACGCCACTTCCTACTGCGCCAAGTGTTGTGGGTTCAAATCCTACATGGGGCAACACTTTGTGTGATCCATAAATTGTTGTTCTAAGTCTGGGTGTACTTTGTGTCCGTTTCTTGTATGTTTGCAAAGATCCCCGCGACACAGGAATGTATATTCCTAATGCGGGAGCTGTGTTTTTTAAAAAAAAAGTAAATTTTGTGAATATGGAAGGAATAAATGATATAATTAAATAGCTCACAGTGATTTGATGGCACGTCAATGTCAGTTAAATATCAGAAAGATTTTGTGAAATGTATCATTCTACTGTTACTTATTACGTACCTGTTTCAGGAGGAAAAAGTATTGTACATCTTCCGATTTTGCTACATTTAATTCTCACGAATCCACTAATTATATATTTGTAGTTATGTTCTTAATTTACATACCTACTACCTATAAAAAAGTAATTAAATTACGTGCTTTGTTGCAAAGGTACAATAAGAAATTTAAAACTTTCCGTACATCTAGTACGAAACGATCGATCTGTAGGCGAAGCGGCGCCATCAACTACGCCAAGTATCAATAAAGGCTGGTTGCAGCGATCCTGGGAAGCTTCAAGCTATAAAGCTTACTTGCACTAATAAATTCACGGCTTAAATCCCTCCCCCAAAGGGGTAGCGTTCACTTTCTACAGGTAACTTAAGTGAGTTGCCTTATTATACACATAAATCTAGCAGTGTTTATGTACATAAGTAGCGCGGTGTATAGCTATTACTAGCTATTTGATATGGACATTTAATGAACTTGTATTATTTTTCCCCGATGATGATGTTTTTCCTAATTTCGTCAAGATGAGTAACAGAGAGATAATTGTTGAATCACTACAACTACTACGTTAACATACTCGTTTGTTTTTTAAAATTTCAGCGCGTACTGTATTGTAAACATCCGTCCTATAAAGAATGAAATCCGCAGAATTATAAGATAAAACGTATGTCTCCACACGTGTGCCGTTCTAGTTCTCTGTTGATTTATCTCATGAACACGACCAACAAAAACTGTTCGCCACAGCTGGTGTTCGGCTCTGATGGCGCTAAGCACTGATGCTACTTTATAACTTAGAAACTATTGTAACTATTGCGAGTCGCACTATGAGTATATACATAGTAGCCACAAAAGTATGATGGTTTTATCCGACTTAATATATAGGAATTGCATATGTGCATACAGCCATGCACATAAAATATTATCGTTGTGTGCAGGCCCATCACGTTTGTTTCTTTGGTTCTTGAACTAATAGTTCAATATTTGATCAAATATAAAAGCCAAAAGCTAAATGTTTTCTATATTTTTTGAGTCATTGGGATGAATAAATGTGTATCTTTTGAACATCTGTAGGCAACTTCTTACACACTAGAACATTTTTTTAAATAAACCCCACGCCGCTGCCTGAATCCAAAGCAAACAGAACCTGGTCTCTGGAAAACAGATCTATATTGTCATTATTATTTCTATATTTATAAGAACACGAGTTTTGACGAAAACTATATTTATAATATAGGCGCAACTCGCCAAAAAACACTGCTTCAGGTAGTAGAAAAGCATGATATTTTCTATACAAAGTAATATCCAGTGAGCCTGATCCAGTTGAATAACTAACAACAACTAACGTTTCCTTGTTATACCATCACAAATCTAAAGCATGGTAGTTCTTAAAAGACCATTGGGTGAGAGATAGCCGAGTCATTACTCAGAACTGGATCTGTCCAAATTTCGCAGACGGAGAAATTCGGTGATAAATTTCTGTCTTGTCTGACTTATGGCGGACATTACAGAGGTATCGTTACTGTGATTTGTGCGACTTTGGGCAGAGAGGTACAACATGAAAAATGGCGCCGGAGACGAGGATTGTCGTATATGTCAACTCTAATCAAAGCCCATGATCTTTCTGCTATTGTTGTCATTATTCGTCATCATTAATGTGCATAGTATTTTATGTTACAGCAATATGTTAATTTGACAATGAGATGTCTGCATCTATCTGTGTTGGTATAATAAAGTATACACATGTAAATCTATCGTCAATTTCATTAATTTAAACCCATCTCAATTTGTATTTTAATTCAACAAAACAAAAGCTACTTAAAATTTGGTATTTATTTATTTAATGATAAAATATTAATAGGTACTAGTACCTAAATCATTTTATATTTTAATAACTTGTATCTGTTTCTACTTTCATACTCCAATTAAAATGTCGGGCACGCTGTGTAAACGAATAAGTAATTATTTTGTGACATATTTGTAGGAATAATAGCTTTTTGCGAGTGAATACTGTCTACATTGTCAATCATAAACTTTATTATATGATGTCAAGTTTTTATGAATCTTCTAAATTGTCTGTTATTTTACTAAACAACTACTCATACGTTAGCCAAAGCTGAGACATAAATTATAATAGTATTTGTGATACAAAAGTGCAAAGTTGCTTTTACAGCGCGAGCTCAATTTTGATGACCGACCAAGCGAAGGATTCTAATTGAATTCAAAAATACAATCCTTTGCGTTTAACGGGAGGGAATCAAAAGAGCGCGAGGTGAAACATCTTTGCACTCGAGTGCATCACGTAGCTTTTCATCTTATATCAGCGATGAAATGACTAGACGCAAAAAAATCATATACAGCCACAAAATACTTTTGCGCATTATTAACAATTTCAGTCAAATAAACTTCTTCGTCGATAGAATTACTTACTTTAGGGTTTTCATTTGTTTATAAGTTTCTTGTTTTAACCTAAGGTCTTAACAAAATGACGTACAAAGAAAATGGCGCGGGTAAAGCAAATTAAATAAACAAGATAGGTAAAAAAACTAGGTAGTACCAGGGAGGTAGAAGTTAATTGGTTTAACGATGTTTTGAATTCACAAAGTTAGTGCACACAATGTTCTTGATTCAATTTATTTTATTCTCCAGCAAACACGGTTTTTGCACTCCGATATCGAAAGGCAAAAATACTCTCTCCGAGAGGGGGGATGAAAATTTATTTTTATAAGTAAACATTTTGAATACATTATTACACGTCAAAGTTTACAGCTAGAAGACGCCGGTATTTCCCCGGACTAAGACTCGCCCTGCGTCTTTTTTTTCAATTATTTCATTTCAGTAGGCCGTAGAAACTCATAAACTCACCAAAAAGATGTTAAAAATGAACTAAATTATCAGCCCAAACTATGCCCCCATTTACGTAAATAATAATAATAATAATATTTATAATCTATCCAATTTTACATCATTACAAATATCAATGAAAGCTGCACTAGGCGAAGCCTGTACCGCAGCTTTCGAACAAAAACGATTTTTAGGAGGACTAGTAGTAGTAGTAGATTTTTATAACAAAATATGAAGAAAACATGCATTAATAATTACAAAATATGTTTGAGGTAGCAAGTTAAGAATCAATGTATCTAATGCATCCTAGTGTAGTATGTGTGAGTAATGTGTGCATGTGAGTGCGTTGTGTACTTACGTCATGAGTTTAAGTGGCTGCTATTTATACTTCAAGAAACTATTCGCATAAACTGCTCAATTTGGTGATAGTTCAAATCACTGATTATTCTATTAATCCCAATTAAATTAAATAATAATAAATATAAATAAATAAAATAATAAACTTAAACTTAGATATTAAAACATAAACAAATGGAAAAAATGAAATACAAGAATATATTATGACTGCCTCTGCGGCGCAGTGGTAGCGAATGAGACTGCTGTGCAAGAGGTCTCGGGTTCGATTCCTGAGTCGAACCAAATGTTTGCATGATCTGCAAATATTTGTTTCGGAGTTTAGGTGTTTTCTATGTATAATATGCATGTATTTACAAAAAAAAGTATATAAGTATTAATATCAGTTATCTAGTGCCCATAGTACAAGCTCTGTTTAGTTTGGGACTAGATGGCGTTGTGTGTTAACCCATCGCACGCCGGAGGTGTAAGCCGTTATGATGATGATGGGTACACTTTAGTAGGTCAGGGACAGCACTGAATTGAATCGTATATGAAGCCATGATCCGTCTTTTTTATTATTGCGATTCTAGTTTATAGTTGATTTTAAAAAACAACAGTTGGCAATAATATTATAATGAATTACTGAAATTAAATCGAAGTTTCTAGAACGCCGTTGTATTATTAGAGTCACGGTGAGACAGCGAGGTAGAATACTGTGAACTTTGTTCGTCTGAACACAGAGTCGTAAGTAGCTTGAGATTCTGCACACGTATTAGCATTGAAACTTAGGAGGAAACCAAATTGTTGCATTTTCTGTTGATATATACAACAAAGCCCAACACAGCGCTATTTGCATACAAAAATGAGGAGCTTGTAGGATAATTACACAAAAATTTGGTTCTCTATATAAACCATCTATTGATATTAAAGTAGGTTTTTGACGAGAAAAAAATCATCCTACGGCATATGCGGGCAGGCTCAGGCAGGCTTGACCGGAGCAAAATACATACATACTCGTATATAGATTCAAATCTTTATAGTAAAAGTGTTGGTGAAGATCGACTTACACCCACTGGATAACCAGATCAAACTTGTTTTTGAAATCGTATATGGATTGGCTTGCCTAACGAAAATTAGTCATGACTATTTACAAAAGTAAAATAATTTTAACACATTTTTTCATCCCTTTCACTCTATTGATAATCAACAAAATTTAATCCCAATTGTTAATTTTCTATGTAGAAAGAATGTCAAAGTAGGTTTGCTTACTTCTGTATTGCTTCCTGGCATCAAGTATGAACAGGTAAATCAATTTAAGTAAATACACCGAGCTGATAATAAATCGAAATTGGCAGCAAAATAAAAGGTTATTTATCAAGTAATCTAATGCTTTGCCTGAGAAAAAATACCAATGAAGTGAACCAATAGGCCCGTTTGTACAACAGCCACACGTAACTAAACTTAACCCACTAAACGAGTAAATAATATGTTCAGATATTATTTACTCGTTTAGTGGTATAAAGATGTTCAGACATTTTAATGTGCATGTAATAGCCCATAAAGTTCACAACGGTGGCGGTTATGGAACTGCCCATTCGTCAAAACTTGACCAAAGGTTCATGACTTAGGGCTGATAATGGTACAAGTTATGATTACACTACACAGACCAATGACGTTGCCAATTGTACCCAACTTCCGATAGAATCCTGATGAGTATACCAATCGGTAAATGTTAGATATCAGTAGTCGTAGCAAAAGTTGTCTTTTATTAAAACTATCGTCATTTTTATTATTATCCTCACCAAAATGTCGACTATTGAACTTAAAAAGAAATATTTAAATGTCATGTAAGTGAGTGTAGGATGAGATTGTCTCTTATCATAGAGTAATTTTATAAATTTAAACAAAACAAAGACAAAACAAAAAACTACGTATGAATCTACCTTTGTTTTTTTATAAATAAGCTCGCTAAAGTGCCTCTGCTCTGCCTGATGAAAAGCATGAGCAGAATCCAAGAAAGGTGGTGATCACCATATTCGTTACAAATGCCGATAATGCGACAATTCACCATGGTGACCTGCTTGGGATGCTACTGCATCAATGGGCCTGCCGGCTCGTACTCCCGACAGCACGCATGTTGGCATTTTAGATTGGTTTTCTGTGACAGGATAGCACTGCGTTAGTCGAGCCGGCCCGTTCGTGCCGAAATCAGCGTGGCTCTACTACTTTGAAAACTCTATTCAACTTGTACTTCTACAGATTCTTCTACAGATTGGTATCTTTATGAACAAGAAAGCCTAATATCGCATAGCACGGCAAATAACAAAACAATGCGACTCGTTAAACCATCCCCTTGAAAGCGGCAAGGTCGTAAAATGTCCTCTGACTAAATTACGTCTTATTGTGGGGCCTATCTCAGAGTGTCTAAGTTGTAACGATCCGTTTTAGAGCTCATAACATAATATTTAAACTCGTCTTGTTTACAATTATTACAACAAGGACTTCTACAAATGAATGTCTAGAACTCACGTTACTTTACAAACTTGCGGGTTGAAGTAGGCAAGTAGAGGTCTGTCATGATGGCCTGCATAATTGCAGGAGAAACTGGGATCGCACACCCGATCTGCAGTCCAACCCCAGACCCATTATTCTTTCCTTTGCATTATTGTATCTTAATACTCTGCTCTACCTAGGTCTGCTACCCTGTTCAATTTTATATTCACGATTTACTCTGTTGTTCCTCCTATGAACGACTGCAGTATCAACAATAGATAGCTACAGACAAACTTCTAACTATAAATAAACCTGATTAAATAGTTTTCTATAATAAACGTGCTTGTCCACCATGTGAATTTTTTAACCTAATCCAAAATCAAGATGGAAAAATAATTATAAAATGATCATAATGAAATATTTTAAGGGGAGCATGTCTCACTCTTAAATATCTCATTATTTTAGCTGCACGTCTCGAGTAGTTAGCGTGAATCCCGGTTAAGTTAAGTTAACTTACTTATTCCATACATATTCCTGACATGTTTCTACTAATGATTTGAATGAAGGGACTCTTTTTATCTCGAATCTCACGTCTCTGTGGAGTGTGATCATTTAATATTGAACAAGGCGCAAATTAGTAGCAGCCAAATTATTACGCGCACGTTACCGTCAGCAGCTTAAACAGCACCGAGGGATGCCTGCAGCGAGAGCTTATTTTACTATTTTAATTTCAGATCGTGACTCACGACATTTTGGAGTATTGTGGAAAATCGCGCCGTCATCCAGGCCTGATGTGTTCCGACAGGTTGAGTTGCATTTTTGTGGGTTACTGGAGATAAAATCGCTGAAATGTGAAATTCGCAATATCAGCTTTTTATAAATCAGGCAGCGGTAGCAATGTCTGTTTGGGTTCTATGATGATATTACTTCCTTAAAGTCCCTCTGTTAAATATGGTCTTATGTACTTTACTTTATGGTGTTACGGCATTTTTTTGGAGCAAGTGAAATCAATACTAAAAATATTAATTCAAAAGTAGTGCTGTCTATCGGTCTGTTATTCTTTCACGGCTAAACTGCTGCAGTGATGCTTTACCAACAACCATGCGGGCAGAGTCGACGGCAAAAGTTAGTCATTTATAAATTAAATGATCAAACCTGGGTGAAAATTATAATCACAAAATTTCTGAAACATAGTTCATATTGCTATGAAGATTTAATTGTTTTTATGATAGGATTTATTCGCATAACAAAAGCAATTAAATCTATCAAATCACACAAACTAAATATAGGAAAGTAAATTCAAAAATCAATAAAACTAAAAATTATAACTATATGGCTAATAAAAAAGGTCTCTTGGTAAAATGTAAACGAAATTGGAAATAACTTGAGTAGAGTCAGGTAAGAGGTAGTAACAGGTAGGAGTCGCGGGGAGGGAGGTGCCACCAGGCCACCTTTTTACAACATTAAATATTAACTATCTTTTAAAATTTCTACTATTCAGTTTGTTTAACAAAACTCATTGGTATTGTCTCCGACACGATGCCTTTCTCTATAAATTTACTTAATAGAGAAATTGCCACCCATTGTCACCAAAGTTTTTTACAGCAGTTCTGGAACAAATTTTCAGAAAATTGGAATGGGAATGTCTAGGGTTAAATATAAACGGAGCACGACTGAATCACCTCAGATTTGCGGATGACTTAGTCATATTAGAAGAGAACCGAATGGTTCTGGAATCTATGATACAAACCCTAGTAGACAAAAGTAGAGACGTAGGACTAGAAATCAACACAAGCAAAACCAAAGTGATGACCAACTCAATACCTATAGACGTAACCATAAGCGGACAGAAAATCGAATAAGTAGAGGAGTATGTGTATCTTGGCCAGATAATATCGCCAAATGATCAAATATCTAAAGAAGTGAACCAAAGTATTGCGACAGGGTGGAAAAGGTACTGGGAATTGAAGGAAATCATGAAAAGCAAGGAACTGAGCATGACTATAAAGACAAAGACATTTAATACCTGTATCCTTCCCTGCATTCCATACGGCTGTGAAACCTGAGCTCCGACAAAACACCGTAGGGAAAAATTTGCAAGATGTCAGAGAAACATGGAAAGAAGCATGTCAGGTCTGAAATTAAAAGATAAAATTACAAACAAAGACATTCGGCATATTTTCTCGTATTGACAAACTTAAATGGCGATGGACAGGTCATATGCTCCGCTGCAAGAAGCAAAAGTGGCGTAAACTGGTGACAGAATGGTACCCAAGGGATAGCATTAGGAGCCGAGGTCGTAAAGCAAGAAGATAGGAGGATGACATTAAAAATAACATTAAGACCACTATGGATGAGAGTAGCGGCAGACAGAAAACAATGGCCTCCTCTATCTCTATGGAGGAGGCCTTTGCCATAAGGCACACCGAAATAAGGGATATTTTGTAACATAGTTTGTTTTAGAAAAGTTAACATTCTTTTAAAATTATTTTCATCTAGTTTTTTTTTAATACTTTAATTTCATTAAAGACTGGGTATTGTAAAAATTGAAAATTTTCGGAATTAATAGAAAAATAAAAGCTTCAAACCCAATGCAAACAAATTTTTTGAAAATAGAATTAAATAACTTCCATACCGTAATCAAAAGTGTTAAAGTCATAAATTTGTTGCGGTTTCAAATAATATTGACTGGTGGACACAAGCTACTGTTTATCCTTTACACGCCCACTTTTCATCATATTCTCTTTGAACAAAGTACCAAGTAAAAATACGCACTTAGAGTCTCTAAATTTAAATTTTCTGCCAGCCATGGGGAGTTCTCTGGCTATTTTAGTTGTTAAAGATCTTTGGTTGTTATCTTTGTCTTATCGTTACTTAAACTAGTGACGCATTCTACTGTATCATAAAGACAGGATTGTTTCGAGTAAATTAAGTTATATTGTTTGATTGTTTATCGAAAGGAAGTCACCTTTCTTAAAAAGTGGTAAAAAAAATAGATAAAAATAAATGGTCAACCGTTTCATCGTTCACAGTTATAGCGATTGATCGTATGAGATAATTTTCGATGATATTGATAAAAAAAGCTTGGGGATAAATAGAAAGAAATATTCTGATATTGCGAAAGCGTTTTGCTGCTACAAGTACAATGTCATCATGAAATACAAGATATAACGAGCTTTTAGTTAGCTCTTTGCAATCACTTTCCAATAGATTTATTAACGTGGGTATTTTTCTTAACCAGAACATCATATTTTGGGACTGCCTCGTTGATCATGGTAAGCAACTGTGGATTAGTGACAAGCATGTTTAGGTATTTATTATAAAGAATTCTTAATAACAACCCGGGGTGTGAAATATGGGGGTGTTTCCCGCCCATGGCTCGGAGAGCACGACCGATCAGTACCGGTTGTCATGAACACCTCTGACAATCGTTATTGCGATGTGAGTGCCCCCAAATTTATTGAAAACTAGTTCAAACCTCGAATTCAGTTCACCCTCAGGGTTACGCAGGACCGACTCCACTCTCTCCCTGTTATAACTCATATTCATGTAAAGCCGGTTGTACTATTACCCGACCCCAATAATTCTTGATAATGGAAAAAGATAGGAAGATAATGATGAATGCTTTTAAACGTAACAATTAATATTTTATAATAATAACTAAGAAATATTATTTTTTCATCAAATGCATTTAGAATGGAATTGTGGTTATTTGTTTTATATTAGAAATAAATGTTTTTCGTGATTTAAACCACGCTTCTTGGAGACGATTGCTGTTTTAGCAGATTTGCTGTTTTACACAGCATGAAGGGCATCTATCCCGCACTGCAGGTATCTACTCTTCTTTTCATTTTCATGGTGGAGCAACCATTTATACACGTAGGCGTCTATCCCAAAAAAAGCGTTCCACAAAAACCAAATTTTGTAAAATATGTAATAAATAGATTAGCAAAAACAAATAAGAACGTTATATAAATAACTAAGCTATCTGAATGCATAGAAATTATTCGTTTAAAATTAATATTTTTAAAATTATGAAGGTGTTTCTAAATGTGGGGCACCTATCCTGGTTTTACCATAGTTATGATCATTTTTTCACAAAAGAAAATCTTAAACCGGTTTTAAAATATAGGACAGCAAGGGTTGAAAATAGATACTTGGCGCCGCGGTGTCTCCAAATCGGGACGTAATCTTTTCGTACAAAAGACAGAGAAACATTAGGAAAATTTACCTAATATTTTTATGGAGACGCGCGCTTTTTATTTCGTGATCGCAGTAAATTGTAAGCGCTACGTTGATATGCTCCAAGTTTCTTGTTACAGTTATATATGTATGTTGTAAATATGAAAGGGCCTCAGCTGCGAGTTCCCGCCGAGCTCATATAATCCCTTATTGTTTGCCTAACACACAGTGTTCATTGTTATCGTAAGTATGACATTAAACAAGAAACAATTCTGTAGTTCAGATATCTAAAGCATTCACTAGCGATACCTTGGGTACGTATAGACAATTTCGAGGTTTAACGCACATATACTCACTTTTCATCCCTAAGAAGGTAGACAGTGCCGTGTTAAAACGCCCAGGATTTGTCAAATGTAATTTTAGTTGGCTGCTGTCGGGAGTACTACAGAGACACAGACTGCCATCGGTTTTATCAACTACTTTGGAACAAACCTTGTATTTTGTTTGCGTAAAAGATTACAATAATAAGAGGCTTCAAGTAGTGAAATTCAGTTTTTATTATTTTAGCTCTTGAAACGATATCTCTCTTATAGTCAGCGCTCTTTTCTAGCGATACGTATTTGAAATCAATACCGTGTAAGTGGCGTTCCACATTCAAGTGTGTTAGTTGGCCAGCGCGTGCCTCCGTGTACAGTACGTGCCAACGATCACATACCCACAACCACAACACTTCTTCACTGAACGTACAACTGCTGAAAGGGTTTAAAATCTAAATTAACCTACCTAAATTTCTTATAAATTTTCTTACTATAATATAATGAAATGACCGTAAATATTATATAATTAAAAAAAACAATAACTCTATAGGGACAAATTCTTTTATATATATTTGTCTGTTTTGAAAATGGAACCCTAAAACTATACATTCAATCAAAATACCTCTCCTCATTCTAAGTCGGTTAATAACATTCGTTGCTTTAAACTTGTTGCTTCATTATAAGAAAAACCAACAAAAGCATTGCCTTGAATGTCTGGGAATCGGTTTCTCTATATTCCTCAAATAAATCAGTACTTGGCGACAATATGTGTACTCTAAAGTGTAGTACTATTGCAGCATACCATTTTGTTTTGTTTTAAAAAAAATTAAGTGGAGTGATGTTCACCGGATTTTTTTTTAGGGAATAGGGGGCAAACGAGCAGACCTATCGCATGACGGTAAGCGATCATCACCACCCATGGACACCCACAACACCAGAGGCGTCACAAGTGTGTTGCCGGCCTTTACGGGATGGCGAGGTTGATAGGGGGAGGGGCCTCTGGTGTCCTCACTCACTCGGCAAAACAGCGCGAGCGCTGTTTCACACCGTTTTTCTGTAAGGCCGTGATATCACTCCATTCGTACCGAAGCGTGGCTCTCCCACGTTCCAAAATTTATATCATAGACGTATATGGAGTCATTTTCTCATTTAAAATCGCTTGGAGGAAGTTAGAATTTTAACTAACCAACAAATTGTTATAAAGTGTTCAAGTAAACCCATTTAAAAAAAGTTGAAGCAACTTTTAAACTGCATTCCAAGTACATAACTGCATCAACAGAAATCAAGCAAACAGTTTCTTGATAGACCTTGGCCTAAAAACTCAATGCATGACTACGACTGTTGTAACTTAGCCCTGTAAATAATATAATACGAATTTTAACAATATCATATCCACGAATATACCCGGTCGTGTTGGTAACAGACTGGAGACCATCGTTGTGCCAAGGCCTTGGAAGTAACAGGGTTATGTGCAATATCACGCGCCACATCTCAACTGTAACTGATCGAGTATTACACGCGATGAGACCCTTGACGTGCCACCTACCTGGTGACGTCACACTGACCTTTATTATACATGCCACGATGGGTAGCGGCGTGTTCACTTATTTATGGAGTCACCGCTAACATTGGCCCCTTGAAATGTGGAGCGAATTACTTAAATATTAATCATATCATATTATATTATATAATAGTTGTTAGATAGTTATAATAATAGTGTAGAGAATGTAGGTGAATCTATTCTCCCTTGCTGTTTAGTAGGAGTATAAATAAACTTTCGCACAGTAAAAAGTGGATCCAACTATAGCTCTCTTTATCGTTTCGGAGATATAAAAAAAGGGAAGAAATATTTATTTTGACAACTTCACACTTAAATTTAAAAAACAACAAAAGTATATTATATGCCTGTATATTATTAGATCCTTACCTATGTCTTCTGGGCGGGCTCTCAACGGGGCGAGTCAAACTTGTTGTTGATGTTAAACACAAACTGTATAGAAAGTCTGGACTTAGAACAACAACTTTCTATAACACAAAGTTGAGAGGTTTGAACCCACGATCCGTAACACTCAGTTCGGTTACAAGCCGCGATAACCGCTAAAGTCACTATTCCACCCGCAGTTATTTATTTTTAAAGGTTTTCCTAAATTTATTTTGTTTCAACTCAATTTTTTTATTACTTTTACTTCGTCTCTCACTTGTGGGGTTACTCCCGGATAAGATAAACCACCTTTGGAGAATTCTAAACATTTTACACGTCTGTACTATTTTCTCCATTAAATGCTCCACTCGTCACCTTCTTACTCAAAGCTCACAACTTTTTTATATTATCACGTAACATTCAAGTTACATAATTTAGTTTCACCTTTATGAGGTATTATTATACACTAGTTTATAAGCAATTATTACAAGTTCTCTTCATACCAAGCCCAGACCCTATTTAAACAATGACAGCAAATTACAAAGAGAGAGAGGATTGTAAAACAATCGTTAGCCAGTGGAGGGTGTAAGGACTCTTTACAAAACGATAATGGGTACAAATTGCTTTAATTGATAAGGGTATCGATCGTAGCGCGTACGGGGGGTATGGGGCGGGGGAGAGGGCGCGTGGGTGGAGGAGGGAGCACTCGATAGAGATGTTATCATAACAAGGTTGCAAGCGGTCGGATTGAGTACTTCAATTTAATAAATTTAATTATGTTCGTGTTCATATTATTAAACGACTAATATCTATAAAATTTTGGCCCTATTTCATATCATACTCTTTTCATTTGTTTAGTGGTCAAATATATGTATTAAATATAATATATACAGTCGAGTAGCTTTCTATCAGAGAACTCGTACTTTCGGACAATAGCCAATTTGCGTTACCGGTATAAAACCCTGACCTAATTGTTGACCTAATTACCAATTCAGCTGTATAACATTCAACCTTTCCCAATGTGACCTATGATTCTATTCATCAGCGTCACCAAAAGCAAGCACAAAAAATACCTTAAATGACGTTGATTTAAATGTTGTAAAGATTAATCACATGTAATAATTAACCTGTAAGATAAATCTACAAATGTACTCTGCACTGTCCCTTTTCGTGACCGAGATTTATATATTTGGACAAAATATGTACTTAATAGTATTCGGGACAAAAAGTGGTTCATTGGTCACACGCGGCGACGAGTCCGGCGGCCGCTCGACCCCCGGACGACAATAACTCTTACAACTTGTTTCCGTAACGCAAACAGCCCACGTCATACACGCACACACTCCTCACGGTTATTTTATCAATAAATAGGACAGCAACTATATTTTTTACCAGCTGGTGCCCGCTCAATGTAGGTCCGAGAGACTTTTTTCCCTCTCATCAGGAAAAAATGTGAAATAAGCGCTACCGTTTTCAGTTTGCTTTTACATGTGTCGATGAGACCATACCTATTTATTTTCTAGGAATTATTTGATTCCCTCCGGCCTCTATTGCATTCTCCGCCACTTGCTCCAACTTCACAACCTTGCTAAACAAGATGAGCGGCTGAATGCATTTCCATGAACTGTGACTGTGTCTGGCGCTGCTAATAGCTGGAGCTGGACTATGCTCAGCTCTAAGAAAAACAAGTATACCTGTGATTTTCAGTACTATTCTTTGACCAGACTTTCGATCACACATCATAAACCTTAGTTCTAAAGAAATATATTTTTTATATCTTATCATAAAACACGGATAAAGTTAATTAGAAATTGAAATCCCACAAATGATTTAAAGTTTATTTTCTCAGAAGAAGTCGGTTGGCAAGTAACCTCTAACCTTCATTGAGATTAGACCTGATCCCGAATTGTGTCAAAAGTTACTAGTTAGAATTGGAATTAAGATAGACAGAGAGGTCAGGTTAGTGTTCTTATTTATTGAGGAAACTCAAAATTAATGAAACGAAAACAGCTTGGGCAACCCATAAACGTATAATTACAAAATAACACGGTATTGAGTATACCGTGCTATTTTGTAATTTTTGAGAAGTCCAATCTTGCATCTCTGTTTAGAAAATAAAAATGAAGCACAAAAGATTGGTCATTAAATCAGTGGGCAAGTTGTTTAAAGAAAGTTGCAATTCACACATACATTCTACGTGGCTCGTAATCGTACGCCTACAGGCAGGATAGTTTCAACAGAAAAAGTGTTTGAATGAGACACCGTTTCTTGTAGAAAATTGCTTTTTTCTTGAATATAGCACGTCTATTACAATTTTAATTTCATACTAAAATATTAATAATAAATTTATGAAACATACCGTGCGGAACAGAAATATATCTATGTATCTAGTGTAAGGGACTTTAAAGCAAATATGAAATGGACACAAAGAATACCCAGACTCAGAACAACTATTTTGTGTGTATGTTTTCCCATAGTGGCGCTCATAGCCCAGTTGTACTCGGTGATTAGAAACAATCATCGAGGGTAAGCAACGATGGTGCGGTCAGTACCTGGATGGGTGACCGCTGGTGGCGTGTTACCATGAGCGTCTCCGTGATTCGGAGGTCACGTTAAGCAGTCGGTCCCGGTTGTTATCATACGATAACAGTCGTGAAGCTTAGTTGGAGTCCTTCGGGCAGCTTAAGCACATCCAACGGCAAGATTTACGTAGCCACAACGTATTCTTGCCAGTCCCCAACCTGCACTTGGCCAGCGTGGGGACGTATGGCCTTAACCCTCTCCTGAGAGGAGACCCGAGCCCAGCAGTGGGACATTATGGGTTGTTGTTTTTTTTTTGTTTGTTTTCCCATATTGTGCTTTTGATCCCCACGATCGAAAGCACAAGTCTCAGGCACTCGCAGTGCACTCAGTAGCAGTGATGTAAGCGCTTACACCACTACGTAGTTCAAGCAATCAGTGACTTCTTAAACAGAAGTATTGTTTTCTTTCTATATATCACTACAGGATATAAAACTAAAATAGCAGGACATATTTCTTAGCTACGTACTGATCCACATAATCAAACTGTTTTATTAAATTTATTCTGGAAATATTTGTTCTCCAAACACAGTTTGCTTATACATTTAACATCGCACTTTCGACGTATGCTGCTGCCAACATTTATTCGTTTAGTTTAGTACAATAAATACTTCTTGGAAACCAAGAAGTAAAAATTTTAATATATCAAGAGTCAAGTCGTGGCAAAAAATAAATATATTATTAATTTGTGTAATTTGTTAGAATTTTATTATTTTAAATTATATACCGTTGAAATTAAACGATACAAAATAAGCGAGCTTTATGTAACATCTGCGATGATCCAGCACTACGAACTACGAGCACATATTAGTCAAACAGAACATGTGTATCTTTTACACACTCTCGTACCTTTTCACAAAATCACTCAAAGATTGTAGAAAAGCGAGAGGAAAGATGTAACTCATCAACAAAGGGAAATTAAATTGCAATTCAATCTTTATTTCCAGCAACCCTTATTGTCACTAAAATGTACGCTACTCAATTGTACCTCTTGTTCCATCAGAATGGTTAGAACTCTTAGAATCGTTTATTTTCTCTTTCAATCTTTCTTCAATTCTTAAATCTATTTCATAACTTATTTACAAAAACTAAATAGATTATATTCTTTTATCGTTACTGCCAATTGGCAGTTTCACTGAGTTCAGAACACAACGTGAGGATCCTGCCAACATACCTACGTACCTATTATACACTTGCACACATCCGATTCGCTTGGTGCCTGCGCCTGCCATAATTGCTACTGACAATTATGTAGAGAGACGGACTGTGCAAAGCATGTTCATCGCTCACATAAATAACAAGAGCATTAGGCCTGACTGGTAGCATCATAAATTCATCAGCAGCACACTGGTTTATTTATCAAAGCGCATAACAAAAAGAAAAGTAATTCACGTAGTTTAATGTTATGAATAATATCATTTATATGAACGACATGTTTATGTCACATTTACGTAAACTTATGGCCGATGAACAACATCACAATTTTACTTCTTTACATTTAACTTATCAATTACTTTTGAACAATGTTAATAAAAGGCAATAGCAAGATGATATTTATTATAACGCACAGGAAAACATAATATTTAATTACGTCTACCGCTTAATCTTCACTGCCTTAAAGATCTTTATTTATCGATTGGAACTGCTTGGTTGCCAAATTTCAACGCATTTACGGAACTAAGTACAGGTCACACTACACACTGCATTTAGTTATGTCGTTCTTTGGACTTTGCCTAACGAAACAAATAGCAGAGGAAAGTAAACTATAGATTCAGCGTTCTAATCAGGTCAAATGGCGCTCTAGTTCTGAACTAGTTCACAACAGGCGTCACATTTAGACTTCGCAGTTGTAATTTACTTGGATTTTAATAATAAGCTTATTGTTTAGTCGTGATTCATCTATATTGGAACGAATTTCCTTACGGCAGGCTTGGAGGGGATAGGGATTTTGCTGCGCGACCGAACTGAAAAAAATGTGATAGTAAAACCGTAAGAAAATATCCGTGGAAAAAAGTAGCGAGTAGTGTATAATACCTTTCTCTTTCCCTCCACCCCGCCAATGCATAGTATATACTCATAAATTCATGGACAAGCTCGTGGCGAATACTCACATTATAGATACATTTTACTCGTGAGTAGCCACGTTTATTTTCATATAATTTCAAATCGTCAACTTCGTTCCTACCTGGTGTCCCACGACACCACATAATTTTATTGACGGATAAATGTTATTTAAAATGTAGCTACGAGGCAATCGTGGAAGACAGAGCGACTAATTAATCCTACGCAGTTTAGGTTGTAACCTTAATATCCAGATATCATCGAAGTTATAAACAGGGGCGTATTTATAATATAAGGCCCACGTTCTATCAATGGAATATGTCAGTAATAGTTCTAGAAGATGTATTGCCGACTTGAAGACAAAGACAGACACGCCATACGTCTTATACAGTTGCATATACCTATACTGTTTCCCGAAAGAGAAAGACTAATTTTCATACGAGTTGAACTATTGACAAATCTTATTTGCAGTTTACTGAACGCTAATTTTTGCCCGTTCCTCCACCTGCGCATATGTCGGTTATCGCTGTAACAAGTAGCTAAAATATTACTCGCTGATAATGTAGCTTATTATTTGTAAGAAAATAATTTAAATCGCTTTAGTGGTTAAGACGTTAAAGCATAGTAAACAAAGAATCTCACGTTCGCATTTATAATATTTATTAGGATATTAATGGCAATGAAAAAATTATTAAAATATTTCATAACAATGGCCATAAAGAAAAGCGATAGGAAAACACCTCCTTAAATAAATTTCACCACTTAAGGTTTGAAACTCATCTTTGAAGAAAACTCATCCAATAATACATTATTAATGAGGCTGGGACTACCACAGCTCTAAACCTCTTTTGACTGGAGTAACTCTTACGTGGATAGTATAAGGTCTAAAATTGAGCACACAAATAAAACACGCGGTCTTCTGGGCTAAGCCTACCTGTCCCCGCGTATTGAGCGCTGAATGAATTATTATCGAGACAATCGACGGATCTGTCACGCGTACACATACACATTATACATAATCGATTTTCAGCTTATATTGATGATCGCCGCTTTTGAGTGTTGCGTTAAAAACACTATTAAAGACGATAAAATTTATGCATTCAAAGAATCATTTTATAGTATATGTTATTTCACTGGACTGCCAGTTCAGCGGTAAGTGATCCTGGCTGATAAGCCAGACGTCGTAAATTTACATCCAGGATAAAATATTGCGAGACGCATGACGGGAGCAATTGTTTTTTTTATGTCTGAGGGTAATTTAAATATGCCTGCATCTAGAATATACCAACATGCAATAAATAAATTGCATCTAGAATATACCAACATGCAATAAATAAATACATAGCGCTGCTGCAAAGCTGCAAAACCTACAGTATTTTCCTCTTCAAAGTAAACCCTCTTTTTTAAAAAAATAGATATCTTTAAGCATGATCTCACTTCATAGGCTCTGGCTCCTTTTGGCACTACTGCTAGAGCCTACCTAAAGTCGCCAGCCACAAAAATCGTCACCCCTTCCACTAACTTTTTTTTCAATTTAGTGTTTTAAACACTTAAACAAAATGACTTTTCTTGGCAACATTCTAAATGGGAGTAGTTGCTATTCCAAAGAAAAAAGCAACGGTTGAAGCAACGCCTGGAAACAGAAGATCGTTTCGATACACTACAAACCGAAATGGAAATATCAGTCCTGCTGCTATCAATTCAAAAAGCCCCCAATAAGACTTATTTTTCAACATATCAGAAAAAGAATCAGCTTTTGGGTTACTAATTGATTCAATCATTGAACACAATTTTTAAATATTTTTGAGCGTATTATTGCATTTACCGTACATCAAAAATGAACAAAAGAGAAAAAGAAATATCTAATTTTAAGAAAGAATTAAACCAGTAACAATCAATGAGTGAAGCCGATTTCATCACCACCAACGATTTGAACGACCTTAATAGTGTACTATACTCACGAAGCAAATATAATGCATTCTATTGCAATAATTAATATTTGCAATAATTATTAGTTGCATTAATTTATTGGCCTAAGAATCTTACTAAAGAAAGGTATCATAAGTAATCAGTCTTAAACTCACATGAGGATGAAATAAATGTTGTTTGTGTGGGGACGATTACCTTTGTCCACTTGTAAAAGACTTTGAAACAAGCTCTTATAAGTCCGCCAGTTTTATATTATTACAATCCTTAGAACAAGGTGAGAATATGAATATTAGTGTTCTTTTAAAAATAATGTTCCTATCTGAAATGGTGGAAACGCAAAAGTATTTGTAACTAGTTTTTCCAGGTTAGTACAACGTCGAGGATCTCTAATACATTGCTGACCCGACTATATTCTTCGGTGTTCGAGGCAACCAAACAAGGACTAAAGTCCTTAATACTATTTTGTTTAACATAGTTTGTAAAATACTTTGCTGAGATATTTCGGTCGATGCTCCCCCGACTCCTTTCTTCCAATAATTCGTCCCCGCAGTAAATATTCCCGCCTCGTACCTAATTGAAGTAAACAATGAGCACGTTTATTGTTTGCAACTCGTTGTAATATTATTATGATCGTACAACAAAAACATCACATAGAACATATGGATTTGTTTGAACATGTCTCGACTCGGTGTTGGTAACGTTTCATTTTATAAAACATACATACGGTTATACGCGTAACTCGTAAGTAACATATTATGGTCTCGCTGAATAAAGTTTCTCTACATCGTTGGTAAAAAAATTAATGGTTAAATTACTTGTGTTTAGTCCTACATTTATAGGTACGACAAATGATAGAATTTTTCCTCATGCGTGTAAAATGGGTAAATAAGAAGATGGAAATAAATTTTGTCCAAGGTTCTCCACTTTACATATTAACCAAAATCGTCATCATTTAATAAACGGTCGCATTGTCCATTATTTTTTCATTATTCCTATTCTTAGAAGTGCTAGATACGTCGTAGTGGTCAAATTTTTAACTAGTCTATTATTTTTAGTAGACAATGAGCAATTGCTAATGCAAATACTCTATTATATTCTTCCTATCAACATGGTAGTATCAAGTTAAATGTTTAACTTTGAAGTTACTTTTTAACTTGTAAAAACTAAAAGTGAGGGAAGTTCCTGCACAAACTAAAAGTTTGTATTAAATCGCTTCAAGTAAAGCTCGAGTCGAGTCAAACCAAGCGAATTGGAGATGACCTCTTTATATAAACAAAGTTTGGAAGAAAACAGCCTCTGAAGAACATCAAATGAAACCTTTTGTTGTTATTGTATGAGGCTCCGGAGCGAGGCGCACGGCTACCGGGCCGGCCCGAGCTCAGCTCGACGTTCCCATTAATTTGTTAGTAGCCTGTGTAACGTTCCATGATTTCAAATTTTATGCAATATTTTATGAGCAGAACATTTCACGCTGTGTTCTATCTGCGGCAAAGACTATATTTTTGTAACAAACACATTTATATTTTAGGTTTTTTAGGATTCTTTGCTATCCGAATATCATCATATCGCGCAGTCGGTAAACTCAGTATGTTAATAAAACTTGAGGTTTCTAATCGCGACGGTTAAGGCCTGTAGCTCAGGTATGAGGACAAAATTTAACATTTTGTTTGCGTTGACATTTAGAAAGTAGGTACTGCAGCTGACTGAAATTAAAACTCTTGTTTAAGAGCTGCTAGATTTAGAGTACGTAATTTTTTTTTATAAATGGATGTAAAAAAAATAATGGTTAGTATTTTTCTTCATTACAATCTTAAGCTAGAGTAGAGATAAAATTCCATGATTGGTCTTAATTTTAACGCTTTAGTTATAACTACCTCGAAACTAACTTTGATATATTTTTGTGCATTAATAAACTAAATGTACACCTCGTATTAATCACTGCGGTACTTAATACACAATACGAAACTCTTGACAAACTATTGTGTAATAAATCACACAATACATCACCGCCGTATCGGAAGAGAGAAAAATAAAAACAAGATTCTCAATTATTCGGCGAAGGGAACACTCGGCGAAGGGAACACTCGGCGAAGTTGCCGCGAGTCCTTGGCAGATGACACTGAACTGACAAGCAAACTGCTTTGTTTATATCTGTTGTGTCCCCTCACGCTGCTGACTTCACCGAGACGAACCTCCCTTTGATATATTGTTTGCACCCTAAGTGTATACGAATGGAAATTTATTTACGAACAAAATGGAATTGTTTAGTGGCT
The DNA here is from genome assembly GCA_003709505.1 of Hyphantria cunea. Taxonomy (NCBI): domain Eukaryota; kingdom Metazoa; phylum Arthropoda; class Insecta; order Lepidoptera; family Erebidae; genus Hyphantria; species Hyphantria cunea. The sequence goes on along the minus strand of PKRV01000986.1, from coordinate 982,047 downwards.
GTCGCTTCGAAATATAACATTTGGGCTATAAAAACGGAACGGTTACTCGTTTTTTGTTATTCATATTCACATTTGAGTTCTTGCTAAAAGAAAAAAGGTTATTTGATGTAAAATAATATGGAATTGGATGATGGTTTTTCGAATACATATCGGGAAGGTCCCGATATACAAGTTTTCGTAAATTGTGTAAAACTGGAATAAAAACCAAAACACAATTAAAGCGCGACCTCGCGTAATGATGCGGTCCACCAAGGGGTGGACGGCTGAACGGGGTCGATAACGGAGGTACAGGGGCTACATGTTTGCTACGCACCATTGCGCCGAGCTCATCACACTACTAACAAAAACATATTCTCGTCGAGGCGGCTCTAACTCATGTCTACTTAAGGCAATAGTGTAGATTTATCGCGCTGTTTGTTGCTACCGCCGACGTCGTAACATCTCAAATGTTCGGAGACTTGACCCCGGTGCGATAGATAACTTACTTAATCGACTTTTCTTATTTGTTGTTAGAGAACAATAACAATACATAGTTTTGTAAATGGCTGTTTAAGGACTTGTAAGTGTTACCTTTGTAACATAATCTTCAAAGATCAATGAAATGTTTGTGAGGACGTGGTGAGACTTCTTTCTTCTAAGATTTTTAGAAGCATCCCGTGGGAGAGACAACCTTCGGCACGAATAGGCCGGCCCTACCGGAGTGATACCACAGCCTTACAGAAAACCGGTGTGAAACAGTGCTTGCGTTCTGTTTCACCGAGTGAGTGAGTATACCGGAGGCCCAGACCCCAACACCTACCCTCTCCCTCCCCATCCCTAAAAGGCCGGGAACGCACTTGTGACGCCTCTGGTGTAGCGGGTGTCTTTGGGCGGTGGTAATCACTTACCATCAGGCGATACGTCTGCTCGTTTGCCCACTATCCCAATTTAAAAAAAGCTTCTAAAGATGGAAACTTACCTTGTATCTAAAACAATCGGTTATCATTTCCTATAAAACATAATGTGAGGTTATCCGGGAACTGAACGTGGCTTATAGAAATTTTTAGTCCATTCAGGTCCTATATTATCCCCCTCAAAAATGTATACTAACAATACTACTTAAACATGAACATTAATAGCGGTAATTTATATTTATTACTTTTTCATCTGTTGTTCCAAACACCATACTTTATCGCTATCGAACTGTACTAATATCCGATATAACCGGCTGTAAATCTTATTATATCTCTCTGGGTCGACAACATATTCGGTATAAATGTACATGTGTGTTAGTTCTATTGGCGAGTATCAAATATTTTTAAAATCGATTTCCGAGGAGGATTAACTAAGTATCTACTTACAAGTTTGTACGGAACCCTTGCTGTACAAAGTCAGATTCTCTTTGATATTTTAAAATAAACGTCTAATAGTGTCTTTTGTTTAAGAGACCATTGAAATATATATGAATTTATTTTTGATGTTAAGAAAACACTCTCAAAGTGATTTTTTTTGAAAATTTTTATGAAACTTTACTGACTGATTGCGGTTTCAGGACATTTACTTAAAATCAAGCTTTAAGTACTGATATAAATATCTTTTGATTGTAACATTTTGTATGAATAGTAAATATTTACTTTATACATTTTACAAAAATATTTATAACTCAAAGGTTGGTTTTTGTTCACAATCTGATTTTAGAAAGTTGGTCATTTAAAACCATGGTTATTCGAGTTACAACTCTAAATCCTTATCAACCCTTTAGAGACTTAGCACCAACGATTCATGACAAGTAATCCATTGCAAACAACCATTTATTTTGCTTTTAGGCTACAATAGCCTTCGCTGCACAATGTTATCACAACGCAGCTACATTAATCATTACTTATCATGTTTAAATTGCCGCTTTGTGTGCACAAAAACTGTTTCTGTAGGCGGCCACTTGCCTATAACTCCGTGCCACTAGTTTTGATTAATCTGACTCGTCAAAGCAAATGCTAAACTAAGCACAGGTACATTAGTAAGCAAGGTTCCTTCAGAGCGGTCGGATTTCTGGACCAAGAATAAAATATGCAACCGGACCAACGCTGCTGCGGTTGGTTCGACACAACTTTGTGCACTAACAATATTCTGTACAGTTTACAAGCATAAACCCACCCTTCCTTGATTAATAGTTTTCATAACGTTCGTGGAAAAGTTTGCGGTATTAGCTGTGAGCGACTGGCGGTTATTGAATTCATTTCTTAGAACCGACCTACTTTCGCTTTGAGCATCCTTCTTGGAAAATAACGACGATTTTCCTAATTCAATAAGATCGATCTATTGTCTACCAATCAATCATCTCTTCACCTATGAATAGCTTTTTGTTTAGAGGGTTCGGTATTTAATGACTTACTTTTATTCTAAGTATTTCTTTTACATTTGAACGCGTCTACAGCAGATGTTATCGAAGTTTTGGAGACACATAAATATGTGTTATTATTCGAGGAAATGATAAAACGTTACAAACGTTCAGTAAGGGAAAAAACTGTTAGTAAATATGTATGTATGCGTATTGTTCTGTCTTTAGACAACATACCATGATCAAAAACAAACAATCTACTTAAAACTTGTAAACTGTCTAAAATGAGAATCTGCGTAAAAAACTTTTATTTTCATACTGCTGCTGTAATCGTATGTTACTCTGAGCACGCCTCTAAGAATTCTACCTACAACAGTAGTGCATTATTAACAAAGGATTAACATATTACGCCTTTTTTTTAGCCATAGAAACAAAATGTGTAATTGCAAAATGATTCATTGCAATGCCTAGACCAAAAATATATAATATAATATTAAAGTATATTAGTATCAAAAGTATACCTAAACTCTAATTTTTTCATGTTGCTTTTTGACTTTAGCAATAATGTCTTGAAAATATATAAGTGTATTTAACCAAGAAGTATGTAGTATAGCAGGTAATAATCACGAAACAAATTGAAAACTCAGGACCGGCCTCGAAGGGTACGGCGAGTTTGTGGCGGTCAATATTGACCAACACGATGAATATTGTACAACAACGCTCAATGTTCTTGTAATAAAACTGTGTGATATACAGCGCGGGTGTTGGGGCCTACAGAATCATGTGAGTTTTATGGAAGCGCGTAACCGGCGCGCGTTATGTGATGTCTTTGTATTACGTTGGAATAGCTTGAGAAGGTTTATGGCCAAGATTCAATTTATGTGCTCAATACGTAATGCAGACTGAAAAACCTGGCCAAAAATATGTAATGGCTTCGAATAACATTCTTCTTAGAATTTTATTTATTTATTTGTCTTTATTGTATACACATAGTAAGAAACGGTACAATAGGAACAGTCACAAAGTATGTATAACAAATGGCGGTCTTATCGCTCTCGGCGATTTCTTCCAGACAACCATAACACGGATAAGAGTGTTTCAAAATTTTGAAATTTAGGGTAAGTTACATACAAGGAACACATAAAATATACAAAAAAACAAAAAGAAATAGTAGCGATCCATATAAAAATGTTAAACACTATTCCCATTACACAAACATACTTATACCCACACAAATACATACACACAGAGTATGCATACACATACGGACCAATATACATAAAACTTGAAATTTATTCAAAAATTATTCACAATGATAAATAGTAATCCTTCACTAGCTTTTTGAACATATCCAAGGTTTTTGCTCGTCGGATATTATCTGGCAAGTTGTTCCAAAGCCTTACCGCTTGCACAGTAAAAGACTTGTCTGCAAACTGAGTGGTATGTGCTGGCATTTTCAGTTTAAAATTCTCCGATGACCTCAGGTCTCTGCAATGTGTACTTTTTAAGAATTGAAAACGTTCTTTAAGATACGGGGGTGTGTGAGGATGAAACAGAACACTGTATAAAAGAGTAAGAATATGCAGATTCCGGCGAAAGCGTATTGGTAGCCACTTGAGTTTAGAACGAAACTCTGAGATATGATCATATTTACGTAATCCAAATATGAATCTAATGCATAAGTTTTGAAGTCGCTCAAGTTTATTCAATTGGTCTTCGGTGAGGTCCAGATAGCTGACATCGCCATAGTCAAGGATGGGGAGTAGAAGTGATTGTGCGAGCGCAAGTTTAGTATTAGTTGGCAGGAAATTCCGTAGCCTTCGCAGAGATCCTGCTGCAGCAAATAGTTTGCGACTTACCTCCCCGATCTGAGAGTTCCAGGAGAGGTACTTATCCATACAGATTCCCAAGTTTTTCACCTTATCACTATATGGAACAGCCGTCCCGCTGCAACACACAACTGGTATCTGGTGAAAGTTAACTTTGCAGTGCAGCCTGGAACTACCCACTATCATGACTTGTGTTTTTATCCTCTCTTGTAAACTCGACTGCACGAATGGTGGTGCAGTGGTTTAATCCGCCGCCACTCTCTATTTCAAACCCCATATGAGACAAAAAAAATTACAATCCACAGATTGTTGTCCTGAATCTGGGTGTTCATTGTTTTGTCATTTTTGTGTGTTTGTAGAGTCACCCAGGTGATATATTCCTAACTAATTCTTACCTGCAGCTCTACCCGCGTTTATGTCAGTTATCGTGATATAGAGCAGCCTATGATCTTTCTCAAGAATCAAAGTCCCTCCACACAAAAATTAATTGAAATCTATGCAACAGGTTAGCCATGAGAGCGTAACAGTGAATTTATAATATTGATAGTAAGAATGCGAGCGTTGTCTTTTAAAGAAGAAATATAATCAGGTATACATAACAGTAGGTGTTTTATCGTTCCTACGAATAAAGAAAGTAGATAATGGATTCACTGAAGCAGGCAAGGTGATTCTGTTACCAACAATTTATCAATATTGGGATTCCCAAGGGGACTACGCTGCAAAATAGATTTACGGTTCTTCTGAAACCTGTCGGCCAAATAACTATACCTAAGTATGATATTAACATGAAAACCATTTTAAAAGCATATATATGTAGGATAGCATTTCTTTGCCGTGATGTTCAATGGAGAAATTATAATCCAGTTGCGTTCTCTTTATACCAAATAAAGGGCTTAGTTGACAGCTAATAATAAGCTAGATCACACAATGAGCTGAGGTTATCCTGAGCTGTTATTAATTAGTCTCGAATACTAATTACCTACCTCATTTTCATACGCAACCCATTAAGCTGCCCAACCCACATAAAGACAAAGACTGAGTCGGCTTATTAATTAATATTTACAAGAGTGCTTCGGTATAATGGCTTTATAAATTAGATTTGAAAAACTGGAAAAACTTTAGTGCAGACTGACATTTATTATTTATTTATTTATTTATAACTTTATGCACTTAAGTACATAGGCTGACTTAATGCCCAGGGCATTCTCTACCAGTCAATCTTTCTATTCACTTTGGGCGGTACCTATAAAACCATGTATAAAACTTCCTTCAAATTCAATTCAAAATTGCCATTTAAAATAATAATCGTTACATAGTAACGAATGAATATAATGCAATATGTACAATTTTATATGAAGACTTTTGAAAAATTCCGTTTTTTTATAATTTTCGATCGTCTCTACTCTTTGTGACAGACTGACCTAATGTTGTTCATTTTTCAGATAATCATTACGATTTGTTATCATTTTGATGAGATCATGAAGTTAATCGTTCTTTTATTCATTGCTGACTTATGGCACGTTTCCATTGATCATTAAGACACTCGATACAGCATCTTAAGAAATCATTCCTTTTATATTTTTTATCACTGTCTTTTTTCCAAGTAACTGAATACAAAAACGATTATTTTGTTCATTTTTAAACAGAATAAAATCCAATTATTGTCTATTTATACATCTGATTGAATATTTAAAAAGGGATTTCCATTTCCGGGAGTCATTGAGTGCGTGAGTCCCCCCAATCAGCAAGTCAGTAAACATTCCTTGTATTATATATTCGGAGAGAGTCGAACTTGGTGGACTCTTTTAATGTACATCCGACGGCAAGGCTCGCGCTTCAATATTAAATGAAACACGTGAGCTCACTTTTACTCCGCTCTATTTATTATTAACGCGCACTACGACTGTATAATGGTATTCATTTATTTATTCCCTCACCTAATTGAATGATACGTGAGCAAAAACGTGTATCACGCACTTATTATATTCGTATTAATCTGATACAAACACGCAATGGACGTCACGACATCTGAGAACATTGTTAGAAACAGACCAGGTTATTCTTATTTAATAATTAAATTTATTTTCATCTGAAACTTGAAGGAAATGTGTTCCTATAATTATTTTTAATTTTACATACAATACATGCAATATGATCATATAAGTTTGTTTTTATATTTATTGATTTATCAAATTGTAGCTGCATTCATTTGGTAATGTGGGTGTAGCAGATTATTGCAATTTAGTATTATTTAACAGGCAAAGTCACGAATTTATTAAATGCCGAAAGAAATTATTTATTCAATACTAATGTCTGCCAATTAGCATTCTATTGGATAAAATAATTTTTATTACTCAAAATTGAAACACAAGCATATGAAACTGAGCTCTGTAAATATCAGGTGTATGACAATTAACTTTAGTTTCATTATAATCTACTGCGTAACTTTTCGATACTATCGTTTTGTTTTATAATAATCAATAAGTGGTTATTGTGTTGCGATAGTGGTCCTTATTTTGAGTGTATGGTATGCTTTCAAAATCCTAATTAGAAAACATACCCTCAAAATAAGGTTGTATGCTTTTTTTTCCTCAGTGACACACATTCAAGATCCTTGAGGTCATCCGAATCTCTGGAACTTGCAGTCCCAACGCATTATACCAGATTTTACGACAAGTCGTTCACTGTACAAGCTGTACGACTATGGAATGCTTTGCCAATGGCTATAAAGCGAGCTAAGGCTCTGCCTATTTTTAAAAAAATGGTCCAGGATCATATTTAGCTTCGTAATTTATTACCTGCTTAAAAATATATTTTATCATTTGCACTTCTTTACTATAAAATTGTTGGATATTGTGCATTGTTTTTTATGTTTTATTTGTTTGCCTTAATATGTATTAAAATCTCTATATTTTAGTTTATGTAATTTTATCTGAATTGAGTAAATTGCTATATTTATTTTGAACACCAATACTACCCATGATTTGTCCATTCAAAGGTTGCCTGTAAGAGATTGCTTTTTAGCGATAAGGCCCCAATTTGTACATGGTCTTTATATTGATTAGCTCAAATATAGCTGTATCAATTGGTGTACAATAAAGTTTATTCTATTCTACTCTATGTATTGCTGACAAGCTGACACAAGACAACGACGACAACCAAGTACAACACTCCAATTACAACACAACCCCTAAGTGTTATTGGAGAAGTAGTCAGGGGATTTCAGCTTAGCTGTTCAATATTGTTTGTAATGTGAGCACGTCCTGCAGCTCGCACTCAGACGAACACTGGTGCACTCACTAACTAAAATAACGCGAGTGGCGCCGGCGACATTAATTACTGCCAATTATTGTATTATTCTAGTAATGCACAAGTCCATTTATGGACACCTCACTACAATTGCTATTACTACTAAATAATATTGATATTTAGGTTTAACACTGACTTCTCTAACAGAGTGTTTACAATTCATTATTTCATATAACGTTAGGATAGTATATGAAAGAGGATTATTTCAAGTGACAATAAGCAGCGTGATATGTTGACAAAGCAAGCGTTTGCACTGTTCAAGAATTGATTTGCATTGTCGTTAGTAGTCCTGGTTATTATATATATAAATAGGTCCTGTCTATTATTTCGTAAATAATAAAATAAAACAATTCCATGAATGTTTGAAATGTCAATGGTAATATTTTCTTGTGTTTTTCTTCGATTACCTCGATCAACTACTTTACAGTGGCGCATAATATTATGTCTCTCCGTCCTAGGTCTCTAGGGCGCTCCGTTATGACTTGCTGCGACATCTCTTATCCAATCGGAAAACTAATAACGTGTCCCAGAAAAACTTCTGATATTCACAACGTTCTATGACGTTGTAGAAGTTTTTAGAGGGTTGATGAGCTAATCGGGTTGCAATGAGATTTTTCCTGAATTTGGAGTTATCTCGTTAGAAGTTCCAGAAACTTTCTATAAGATAATCCCGAATAGGAAAACTACGATCCGGTGTGGACACCTTCTGGTTTCACGATACAACAAGTTGTTTAATCTCATTAAATTTCTATTCTTCGCACTTATTAACTCAATTCGCATTTATCAGCGGCAATTGTGACTACGTAAAAATTGGTGTTTAGCCTAATCAGAAAACCAAAGTCGTAACAATGGTCATAACCAATATTACTTGATTCAATGCTTTTTTTTTTGATGTACCAAAAATAATGTAATTCTGTTTTTTTTAACCTACAGTATTATTTAAGTAAATTGCCATAAAGTGGGGTACTAACACCTTCTCATGTACTTATTCCTGTCACTTTATGATATCATCATTCTTCAAAGAACATTCACATGCGGCAAGTTGTGATAGGGGACAAATACAATTCAAAAAAGTCTCAGGGTGGAAATGACGTATTGTCATTTCGTTTTGTCCAACCCAAGGACCTTTCGCTTTTGTTATGTTAATTTGTAGCCGTCTAATATTCAGTTCGAGGGGCTTCGGGCGATACTTTATCATTGGAGGTAAAGTCCGAATGCTCATAGAAACATTTTTGATCGTCGTTTTTATATACAATGACGGAGTACCTCATACAGACTCATTTAACTGTATATTTTTGGAGCTATAATTTTAAATTCTGCTTACGCAACGAAGGTCAGCCGAACCTTAACGGTTTTATTCAACCTTTATACACTAGATGGAACACTGGCCATATTTAGAAAGGAAAGGTAGATGAAAAGGAATAGTAACAGGAGTAATGAATATAATCAGTCAGTGGGACAGGTTAAATTCCCGTTCTTTTAATTGGTTATTTTTTGAAAACTTGAGCACTCTGAACGTTTTTGTTCATTTACCTTTCTTTTATTTAATTCTTATTAGTTATACTTTACTTTTTACTAAACAGAGTATGTCAGTTCTATCGTACCTGAACATTTTGCTACACGCGTATATCTGAACACAATCGACATGAATCTGAAAAAGCTTTCGCGTCACTGCTATTTTCTGCCGATAACATATTCCTAAACAAACTATACATCTTTATGATGTAAGTGTGAATGTTTTTTTTTTCTATCTTGGAGAATAATTTATGTCCCAGTTAAAGATACAACTTTAACAAACAAAGAATACTTATCTTAGATATAGATGTTAGAGATACCCTTATCTCTGTAGTGTATCGCCCAATTCGTAGCATGTATCACGTATGTTTAATTCCTAGAGAAATAACAGACTCTTATTTATTACTAAGTCAAAGTTATTCCGCAGCACTAATAGAATTATTATATTTATTTATATTATTTGTGTCGCAGTAGATTAAGCCGTACTAAATTCTATTTGTAACATTTTCTATTTGGAGTTGTACATTTCCCACATGTAATATGAACACAGCGTGTGTCAGCGAGCAAAAGTAATTAGCGCAGTAATTGAATCTGAAGCTACCGCAGATTATATATAATACAAATTGTTTGCTGACAGATCACTGTGATACGGTACCTCACAGTGATCTGTCAGCAAACAACAGCAACACGCGAGGGTACAACTGCTACAAGTGCTAGTAGGTTCTTACTGTAAGTGTAACGTCGTACCTTGTGGTTAAAAATTTTAGCCTTAAATGGTAAGTAATGTAGGTAAGTATCGTATTTTAACTCCGCGAAATATTTTGTGTATAAAAAATAATTATTATGAAGGATTAGAATATACACACGTTTTTATTTTGCCGAATACACCAACAATTTCGGACTTGAAGCGGACCTTTGTCGAGGCGTGAACCGACTTTCCGCATCTATGTCAGCCGATGTCCGTCGCAAGCTGTCACAAGAACCACGACTTGCCTTTATGTTCTTGTGCAAGGCATATAGGACGGTTAGCACTGAGGCTTTGCCGATGTTGGCGGGTGTTGCTTCCTTCCGGTCGATCTTGAGGTGCTAAGAAGAGTGTTTTTTTTACGTCCGAGATCGCAAAAAAATCGTAAGAAAGTTTCGACAACAGTCCGATGTCTATAATGACCTGAGAGACAACTGCAAGAATGATGGTATGATTTATCTCATGGGCGCCACCCCTGTACGTGTCCATCTGTTGGCGCATGAAAAAAATAGTCGATTCTCTATTGTGTCGATGCGCAACACCTGACTCTAACTGTGGGCGGCATTAGTCCCAATCTTTGTCAGCCGCTGCATTAAAGTAGCGGCGTTGGTGTCGTTCGGGTTGTTTATTCTAGTAAAATAAAGAGTTCTGAAATCTATTTTTTCAAACTATATATTTAATCCATTTTTATAGTTATATTAAATTTGCGTATATGAAATTAATTAAAGCTTTAAATACGGATAAATGTGCAATATGAGTAACTTGGCAAAAAACCATTGCGTCACGCGGATATTGTGCGAACACGTTGTTGATTCTTCAGCCTTAAAAAACAAATCTGTTTTTTTATTTAAAGAGACCGAGAGAGAAGAGAAACATTCTTATAGCCATATATAAAGTAAAATTATTAGATTTACTAAAATATTAATAAATCTCTGCAGTTTAAACTCCTCATTTAAACTTCCACAAAACTCTCACGAATATTTAGAGACCAAAATTAAATTAAACGGTATGGCCGTTCTCGAGTTTCAATACATTTGTTATTACCATTAACAATATCTTAGAAAGAATATATCTCTCAACGCTAGTCAAAATCGATCTGAGTTCAGCTCTGTCAGCAATGTGCTACTCTGAATCTGCAGAACTAAACTGTTTTAGTTTGATACACCTAAAGTAGGTTAAGTTACTAAACCTACACGTTATTAGTTTATTAATATTCAAATGCACGTTTTGTAATAATTAATAACGAATGTTGCACTAAAATTAAACACCACCTTGGCAACACTACAGTATAAAGGTTAAAATAAGGCAAATAAAACAATTAATAAAGTCTAAATGTAATTAATTGGTTTATTTATTTTCATAAATTTATGATGATAGTGCACGTTTCAATTGTAATGGAAAAAAATCGACCAAGTGCGAGTCGGATTCGTGCACTGAGGGTTCCGTACAAATCTGTAGGTACATTGTATGATGTAACTAAAAATTTATGCTTTTTGCAATTTTTCCTTTATTTGTGTTATAAGAAGTTGCTTCGTACCAAATCTCAAGGTTTTGAGTTCACGGAAAGTGCTCTGTAGGTTTGATTCCCTTCCGAGTGTCGAAAATTTGCAGCATGAACGGCTGTATTTTTTAATTCCGTTCACTTAGAATTTTTTTTTTCACATCTTCAAGGAACAGTAAACCTGAGTAGTATTTGATGTGAATAGCTCAATACCTTCACTTGTTCGTGAAAAAAGGATCTTGACAGACATACAGACGGACAACAAAGTGATCCAATAAGGGTTCTATTATTTCTTTTAATTGTGCGGAACCCTAACAAAATATTATATTATAGGTACAGAGAGAGTATGGCTATATATCTCAACAAAGACCATTCCAAAACAACCCCGTTTTCTTTCTGATACACTGTAAAGTATAGGTTGGATTTGCTGCCAAAACGTTGCCGTATCAAAGGCGCCGGTTCTCAAGGATAAACATTACTTTCGTTCTTTTGGCTCAGATATAAATGTAAGCAGGAATGTTCTGTTCAATACAGGAGTCTTGAGAAGGAGGATGATATTTATTTATTTTTAAAAGAAATAAAAACAGAAGCCGCATCCTCTAGAAACACAGCGGCAAGCTGCAGAGCTAAACTGCAGAGAACAGCCTTAATTATATTCGTAGAGGTTTTATACGAGGAGCATACTCTTTCCTTTTTACTGCTAAATTGCATGTCGTCGAATTTTCACACATATCGGTAGAGCAATAGGACGATACAGGATACAGAGTTTTATCCGTAAAAAGCTACTGGTCCCGACGGGTACATGAAATGTCCGATAAAATCTTCATTCATTCATTCATTCATTCATGTAATCGAAGCAGCGAGCAGGAAGTAGGTTGCACATAATACACACATAATAAAAGCCTATCACATAATGTCATTTATTTTCTTCTAATTTTTGCTCGCGGCTCCGCCCGCGTTTTTATCGGTTATGGCAGTAAAGAGAAGAGAGAGTGCCTGACCTTGCACAAAAATTAAAATACCCCATGCCCAATTTCATTAAAATCAATGCAGCATATTGGCCATGAAAGCAGGACAGACAGACAGAGTTCCTATCGCATTTATAATATAAGTAGGCATCTACCGATACAAAAACTTTTGGTACTGTTATTACACTGTTATATTTTTGTCACATGCGTTAGTTAAAAGCTCAAAATAAATTCTGTTCTGAAAATAACGCTTCTAAAGAATTTGTAACTGCCATTAACTCAAGTTTCAAGTTATTTTATGAGTTTAATCATACACTTTCAAGTGAAGTGAACCAAAGTTACACAAAGTCAAAGTTAAGAACTATGTAGAGAGCTCTACAGTCTTAGTGTTTAAATCTGCCAGCACTGGAAACAGGATGTTACAATATCGAAGAATATGTGTGATACCTTTCCTAGCGGAGCTTAGCTTCTTGTGCCCAATCTTATCAAAGTGGGTTTTAGTTCATGCGTGCGGGAATGTTATCCATTATTATTATTTATTATGTAACATATACTAGCCTACCCGTGCCTACTCCGTTGGGCGTTAACCGCCCGCTTTTCTTCGACTTGTTTACAAACACTATTATATTCAACTGTTTATTTTTTAATAATTACAAAATATGGCCTATGTCGCTCCTAAATGGTGTTGCTTTCTTAAATGAAGAAATTTTTAGTAATGGGTCAGTACTTCCGAAGATTACCCCCTAGAACTATACAAAAAAGTTTGAAACTTTATCTCTTTATAATATTAGTAAGTATAAATGAAGTACCCAATCAGCAAATTAATGTATCTTAGTATTAGTATATATTTTAGTAAAGCAATACAATATTGAACAATGTGCGTCGACTATTGCTACGATTTCGTTAAGTATTCTAAGTATAAGTAATCGTATTGGAGTAATATATAAGGAGGTATTTTGATGGTTATTGTGTTCATAAAATCCTAAGTAACCAGTACTCGTTGACCGAGTATACTGTGGTGTCTAACTCTAACTCTTTGCGAGTATCCATAACCCAACAGATATTTCCAATAATATACAAGATCTTCAGTAACGATGCCTACTGCTATTATTCGCTGAATCAGACAAAAGCGCTGTGGGGTATCAAAGGGTAGGAAATACGACTAACAAATGCTCCGGGTGGCGGGGACTCCTCTTGTTCACAATTCGTCCGACTACGCAACCTTGCCTTTTTGTTATGATAATTTGCACATCCGTCTACTATTCAACTGGGGAGTCGAAAGCGGTGTTTTATGTTCGACCGAATGAAAATTATCAATGTCATGAAAATATATAGAGACACATCGGAAAATAGCTCGGAAATACTATCGGAGTACACTTTCTCATGTTATTGGCAGTCACTCAGCTATTTGCCTTGCTATGACTTATTGGGAAAACGGTGGAGGATGTAAACTCGTTCTCAAAGTTTTCTCTCCGTCGTCGTCTTGTATTTAAGCCTTCAGACGAAAAGACTGAATTTCCTCGTGAAATGCATTAGTGAATAGGATCGTAATTATTGTAATTTCATAAATATTTTCTGAATATTTTAATTAACAGGTAGTTGAGCCACACTTATTTGAGCACGGTAGGACCGGCTCGCCCGGGGCGGAACTACCAGTCACCATGCTGCATTGTTACGTTGTCTGCATGACCAATGAGTATGGTGACCACCACTCTTGGATTCTGCTTATGCTTTCCATCAGGCTTTTTTATGTATGGGCCTGTCAATCTAACTCTACTTGCACTCACAGACGAAACACGCAGCGAATGCTGCCATTTCACGTTGATATTCTGTGCGAGGGCAGTACCGCTCCGGTCGATCCGGCCTGTTCATACTGAAATCAACGTGGCTCTTGCCTCTTGCTTTTCAGCGAGGAGCGCACTAATTATGCAATGATCATTCATTTGTAGCAGTAAAGGTAGAAGAGCCTTACTGATTTTTGCATAAACGGAGCGGCTCGACCGGGGCGGTACTACACTCGTACAGAAGATCAGCCAGCATTTATGCTGTCGTATTTCGTACGTGAGTTCGAGATCGGAGATTATCTGATGCAGAAGCACGTCACGGTCACCATGCTGCATTGTTACATTGTCTGTATTTGCAATCAGTATGGTGACCACCACTCTGGGATTCTACTTATGCTTTCCATCAGGTAGAGTGTCACTTTGGCAGGCTCATATATAAAAAAAATAAGTGCATATTGTATTTACTTGTACAACATTGCCCAAAGTGTACACGCTCACTATCCTGACATTCTATCTTCTTTCAATCCTAACGTTGTTCATCCCATCCTTATCTCAGAAACCTTCCTTAAACCTACGCTACCTTTCTCTCAATATGTATTAACGGGGTATCGGCTCGTGCGAAATGATAGAACTGGCACGGGCTACGGCGGAGTGGCCATTTATCTACGGTCTGATATCACTTTTAAAGTAATTGATCAGTCGTCTAGTCTCTATTCAGGCTTTGCGGAACATTTGTTCTTAGAAATTGACTTCCACCACACTAAACTGCTTATGGGTGTTTACTATAGCCCTTCCTGTCAAATAGACTACTTTTCGTCTCTCAAAACCAAGCTGGAAAATTTATCACCCTTGTACAGTGATACTATTATTCTTGGGGATTTCAACACGTGCCTGCTCAAGAGTGAGGTACGTAGAAAACTCCGATCTCTGGTCTCCTCGCTTAACATGCATATTCTTCCTTTAAATGCAACACATCACGCTCCCCATTCTACTCCCTCTCTCTTAGACCTAATTTTCGTTTCCAATTTAAGCAAAGTTGCTACTCATGGGCAACTTTGCGCATCTTTCTCATACCATGATTTCATTTTCCTTTCATACAAAACCATCGTTCCTAAACCTCAGCCTAAATAAATTCTCTTAAGTAGTTTCAAAAATATTGATGAGGTAGATTTTAGAGAAGATGTTGAAAATTTAGATTGGTCTCTTGTGTACAATTGTGGTGACATTAATGCGAAAGTTGAAAACTTTAATAAAATTATCTTAGACCTTTACGATAAACATGCACCTTTAAAAAAAGTACGAGTTCAAAATCTTTCTGCGCCTTGGCTCTCCGAATACATTAAACATTTAATGTCGAAGCGGGATAGAGCTATGAGAAAATATAAAAAACACTCATCAGATGAGAATTGGACGGTCTATAAGTTTCTTCGCAATCGCTGCAGTCGTCTGTGTCGGGATGCTAAAAGATGCCATATTCACGATTCTATCAAAAATTTCAACACTCCACAGGTATGGTGATTTCTTAAATCTCTCGGCATTGGTAAAGCGACAAATACACTTCAACTAGTATTGATCTAAATGTGCTGAATGGTCATTTTTCCACTCATCCGGTTTGTATCGATGTGTCTGATAAAGCATCTACTCTCAGTTATCTATCTAGTCTACCTTTGCCTCAATGTACCTCATTTTCTTTTGACCCGGTTGCAGATTGTGGCGTTGAGAGACATATTCTATCTATCTCCACAAAAGCGATAGGTGGCGATGGAATTCAACAACAAATGTTGCGGCCAATTGTAAGTGACCTCCTTCCAACTTTCACTTATATGATAAATTTTTCTCTAAAGGAGAACGTGTTTCCATCACAGTGAAAAAAAGTTCATATTATCTCTCTCCCTAAAACAGCTAACCCATCATCAGTATCTCAGTTTCGTCCTATATCGATTTTCCCCATACCGATTCCAAGGTCCTTGAGATGATAGTTCGACATCAACTGAACAATTTTCTCTCCTCTAATGGCCTGTTGAGCCCATACCAGTCTGGTTTTCGTACTAACCATAGCACTGTGACCGCATTAATTAAAATAACAGATGATATTCGACTGGCTATGGAAATTAAACAGCGAACCGTACTGGTTCTACTGGACTTCAGCAGCGCTTTCCATTCTGTTGATTTTGATATCCTCTTAGGCACTCTATCGTCTTTGAATGTTTCTAGATCTGTAATTGCTTGGTTCAGTTCTTACATTCGGGGTCGCTCGCAACTGGTTCGCTCGGAAGAGTCTACCTTTAACTCCTCTACTCTTCTCCATTTTCATCAATGCTATCACTAAAGTTATTTTTTCTCGGAATCATCTTTATGCGGACGATTTGCGGCTTTACCGACAGTTTAAGGTCAGCGAGGTCACGGAAGCTGTGACTGTCATCTATAATAATCTCCGAAATATCTACACATGGGCAAAATCGTTTGGGCTGCTTGTCAATCCAGCAAAATCTCAAGCCATCACTGTTGGCGGCAGATACATGTATAATAGCCTCGATTTGAGTTCACTACCCCCAGTGTCCCATAACAATGCGATCATACCATATTTGACACAAATTAAAAATCTTGGGATTTTTATGGACTGCTACATGTCATGAACCACACATATTACAGAGGTGAGCAGAAAAGTTTTTGGAACACATCACTCCCTCAAACGTCTTCAAATTTTTCTGCCTTTTTCGACTAAAGTCCTACTTTCTCAGTCCCTTCTCCTTCCACTTATTGACTATGCCGATGTTTCTTTCCTCGACGCTACAGAAGAACTTTGGAGTAAGCTAGAACGGCTACAAAATCTCTGTATCCGCTTCATATTTGGTCTGAAAAAGTTCGACCATGTTTCGGAGTTCCGGAAACAGCTGAAGTAGTTACCTATTCGGCAGCGTCGAGATCTACACATACTTTCCTTACTGTATTCCACTATTTACAACCCCAATTCTCCTTCATATCTTCGTGATCGCTTTGAGTACTTTATTCCCAGAAGCCAACCCTGTCCTCTTCTCTCATTCTTCGAACTCCTTCTCATACTTCGAGTTGCTACAATCACTCTTTTTGTGTTGCAGCTGTGCGACTATGGAATGCCTTACCGTGTGCGATACGCGCCAGTCCTTCTCTGAGTATGTTCAGGAGGAGAACTAGGGATTATTATAAGGCCCTACAGTAACCAGACCATTATTTTATCATATGTATTTGTATATATGTGTATGTGTATATATATGTATGTATGTGTATTTATGTATATGTTTGTATATGTGTATACATGTGGATATTTGCGAATGAATATCGTATGTGTGTACTAATATGCATAAGGTATTCAACTATAGGTATAAAATCAAAAATCACTATTATTATCTTTTTTATTTTTTATTATATTCGTTTCTTTTAAATACGCATAACTATGCCCTTACATTTCTCCACTATCCTCTGTTCACTCAGGGTTTGCTGGCAGAAAACTCAATGTTGGGTTAAGCACGCCTTTTGTACATGACACTTCCTTGTATTTCTTTCATACTTGTATTCTCAATGTGTACAATAAAGAATAAATACAATACAATACAACGAAGCTAAATATTCAATTTTGATTTATTTTCTGAAACTTTAGTTATTTTCACCGCATGAATTCGGTAACCGGAGACCTATTTCCCCCCTCCCCCCTCCCCACGTATATAGAGAGAGTCAAATGGTGGCCACGCACTCTTGAGTTACAAAATTTCGTGGACGGGGTTATTTTCCATCAGGTAATCCGTCTGATTCTCTGACACTAAAGCATAAAAAACCTCTGGAATCTCGTATAGATTTATTCCTGAATTATTTAGAAATGATAAAAGTACACTAAAACACACAACAGTATTTAAACAATCTATTTTAGTTTGTGTTACAGTGTCGAGCAGAATACATAATTATACTGCTCGACACTGTGGTAACCGTAGGTATTGTGAATAGTGGGAAACGTTCAAGAATTAAAACATCTTGTTATAGAATCAATGCTTATTGTTATAATACTAGACATTTTTATATAACGGATATACAGATATTAGTCTATCGGTATGGGTTATAATGACAATTGACACAGAAACGCCATCAATCGGGGCTCAGCAGACACTTCTGGTTCTTAGGGTTCCGTACCTCAAGAGGAAAAAACGGAATCCTTATAGGATCACTTCTCAGGAATACGTGGAGGCATCGAGCTCTAGAGATTTATATCAAATACTCAGGTCAACTGTCCCTTAGAGATGTGAAAAAATCCAACTTCTAAATCAACATATCCAAAAGATACAGCCGTTTATGCTGCAAATTTTCGGCACACACAAGGGAATCAAATCTCGTGAACTTAAAACCTTGAAATTTGGTACAAAGCAACGTCTTATAACACAGACAAAGGAAAAATTCCAAAAGCATAAATTTTTAGTTACATTATATTATAAAAATATTATTGATAATTTTAAATCTATATTATTAATCTAGTGTTTCAGTAATTCCTTTTTGTTACATGAACATTATTGTACACCACTAAGTATACGTATATATAAGTATAACTATACTTGTTATTGAACACCACTAAGTAGTGGTGTTCAATAAAGCTGTGTAAATAAATAAAATAGCAATACTAAAACAAAAAAGTATTTATTGAATTTATTTTCTTTTTTATCAATTTTCTACAAAGGTGTTATAAAAACCCGTGAGCTAATATCAGATAGGAACACATCAATCTATGTACCGCGCTAAGGTTTAATTGCATCATATATATGATTGATCACAGCAATGAATGTGTGATGTATCACAACCTGACGTTTAATAGTGCCTATATTTGGCCGATCCTAAACAGTACAAAGAATGTTAATAACACATCATACGTAGTATACAGGCAAGCTTTTTAATTTTTTTTATGTTACAATCCTTCATACGTTCACTGAGTGACGTCAAAACACAAAACGAAAATCAAGGCATCATTTCCTTGGGAAAAGAAGATGTCTGTCGAGGAAATCAAAGGTTAATATCACTTTTGAACTTTACTTACAATTGGTTCGGAGAGATTTCGAAAGTAAAAAGTAAATTGAATAAAAAGAAAATAGTAACCGTACCCCGTATTTCTGATACCTGTGCTTTAATCTAGACAGTAATCTTCGTTCAGATAATAATTTTATTTATTAACATTTATTGCATGCACTTAATGAACAAAGGCGGTTTGTTTTTTGTTCAGCAGTGCTACTCTGGAATGTGAGCGGGAGCGCTCCAAATCAGGATGTCCACCACCAACCGAGTTACGTTCAAAAAACTTGAACTCCTTCTAAATGAACTGGCAGAACAATCAAATCCATAGCATACCTTACGTTACAGGTTTTAATAGCGTACAAACAAATATAGTATTTATGCATATTTTAATCTATATTTATGTATAATATATTGTAAACTGTATAAGACTTATAGGTACGAACCTCTGTGCACCTACCTTACAAAATATCTACACTGCCCGAAAGTTGACTGGAAGAGAATGCCCTGGGCATTAAGTCCGCTGATGTACTAATGTAGTGCATAAACATTTTAAATGAATAAAATAAATAAATAACACAACGGGGCGCAGCTAGTTTTCTATATATGAAATACTATCTTAGGACAAGATATACAACATACAAATTGGAACGTTCACGATCGACGATCTGTTCCTAAGTTTATTTTTTGTATTTATATGTGTTTATTTATATAGGTACCATACCAATAAGTAACGAGTTACGACCATATTCAAGTAATTTCATAAATGTGAAAATTTGTTTGAATGTATGTTACCCTTATACGCAAAAAGTACAGAACGAATTGAGATAAAACTTTACAATAATATAGCTTAAACGTCTCAATAACACATATGCTACTGTATCGTTATTTCGAGCTACTCGAAGATAGTACACAATATTGTAATAAGGAAATAATGGCTATTATGAGGGTATGTAATCGTATATATGTAATCTTAAAGAACGCAAATAATATGTATGTCCAAGAATGGAGTGCTTAATTATGGAAATGGGAGGGATGCATATTTTTTTTTCATCTAGACTGTATATTTCTACTGTAAGAATAAGTCAGAAGAAAATAATAAACTTGGAGAGTTAAGCGTATTTCCTTCATGTTTACAAGTTTTTTATATCAATACCGCTAGTACACAACAAGTTGTGATGAAGCAGCTAACAAGCTACTTTAATTAAAGTACCGAAGTAAGTTCAAACATAGGTAAGTTCAAACACACACGCCGAGGAACTTGGTTGAGATACACTATGACGATATTTATTAAGAAGCAACTTAAGTCAGGCTGTATTGAAACCAACTCAAGTATCGTTAAAATAGTTACAAAGTAAATATATACGATTTGAAGGCATTTGTGGCTAGTTGTAAGAGTGGTAGTAAGTTTAATTTTCTATTACAAAAAGTATATTTTATAATTCACTGCTAAATTTCAATACTTAAAACATTCTATCACCAACCCATGATGGCCCACTGCTGGGCTCGGATCTCTTCTCAAAAGAGGGTTAAGGCGATACTGGGGACGTACGCCCGGCCGAGTATGGATGGGGACTGGCAAGACAACGTTGTGGCTACGTAATCTTACCGTCGGATATTTAAAAAAAAACACTCACAAAGGCCTCCAACTGAGTTTCACGACTGTTATAATATAACAAAACCGGGAAAGCCGGCTCCATCAAGCTTTTAATAAGTTCTTAAAGTTAACTAATTAAAATCACTAAGCTTCCGTTATCAATAACTGTTAGACAAGGAGGGACTTTAAAAATACTACTTACTTTTGGGCTCTGAAAAAAGCGAGAGATCATTTCTGTATAGGAAGCTGAGTAATACATTGGATAATACTAGAATACGATTATCAGTTTTTTATAAATGTGTAGATTTGGTGTCCTTGTCTATTTTCTTTTAGTACCTTTTTACAATACAAAATATTGAATAGTAGTATAGATAAGTATGTAGACGCTCGTAGCTAAAACTACGCTGCACCGTAGCAACGCACCGTAGTCGTAGACCTCCGGCGTTAGAGTGTCCTTCGAATATATAATCCACTGTGGTTTTTGGAGAGCTTTCATTTTAATGATTATGGAAATCTGACTGTGGATATTTAAAGCTCTCCGCAATATTACCGTAATAGTTCTTTGACACATTTCTATGATTTTATAGAAACTCCTATGCTAGTGCGGCATTTGTGTTATACTGCTACTATTATATAGTAATATACATCCTAGGACAGGCCTCTAGCACAGTCTACATGCGTGCACAAGTTCTGTACACGCACGTAGACGCTCTTGCAGTATATTGATCGCATCGATTTGACTCGTAAGCTAAGCTCGTCTTTTTCTAAAACCATAAGTCTTTTGAGACATTCTCAGGCTTTCATGAGTGATCGCGAATTAAAAATTATTCACCCATTAGGTCACCACTCTAATTATAAATAAGATAGACCAGGTTTAACGCCTGTAGGTGCACAGCCACTGTGAAATCAGTATTAGCATCAGACGCTTATAATGCGAATCCCCAATTGTATCTTCAGCGAAGTAAGTATATTTTTTTGTTATCTATGTAATAAAAAAGTGTGTGCTCTGCTTTGTGCCATCTACCAGAATACTGAGGTCAATATTTTGCTCGCACTAAAACACAAGAGGAGCACGTTCAGTCCGTCAGTAGATGAGAAACTGTTGCTTATCCGTTTATAATCTCGTACGCATGAAGAGCGCACGTGAGCCAAGTCACGATAATGCCACAATCTGCGTGTACCTGGCGCAATAACGCTTAAACTTGAGCTCATAACAGCACTACAACGTGCGCATACTAAATAAAAGGCTCTTACTTCATTACAGTTGTTTACGAATATTAAGGCTTCGCCCTGTACTTGTGCACGTAATGTATGTCGTTCTTGGGATTTGTAGGTGTTAGTGCTGTTTCAACGTAGGGATCATTTTGTTCTAATTATGTTCATTTTCCTCCCATTTGACTGAAAAATAATGTACTCCTAGGCGATTTGTTAGTCTCAACGAAAACCCCGTGGGATCCACCCACAAAGACACGATTCCGTTAGTAAGCCCAAATTAGATTAACTCACAGGAACTACCAATAGGCCGCAGAAAAGTTACCTCCTACCTAGACTCTAGCTGGGGCCTACGAGAAGAACCACGAGGACCATTGTGTTACAATGTGATATCAATTATGGATATAAATTTAAAAATCGATTTTATCACCTACCTTTTTGTTCAGTTCTATCAAATATACACATTTTGGTGTTGCATGCAGCTGTTTCTCTAATAGTTTTCAGTACGCCCCAATACTCTGTGGTGAGGTCAGTGCCCATCTAAACCACTAGACGGGTTTTGGTAACGAGCTTTATAAAACACAAACAATTTGGTGTGAAGCTTTATTTTGTTAGAATATTTTAATTTACTGCTGCTCTCATTCGATTGAATAACATTTTGTATCCTATGTTGTGAAATAAAGTACTATTAGGAGTTACATTTCAACATCTAAAAGCTTTTGAACAGGAGCTATGGTGTAATTAATAGGTATATGTAATTCTTTTGTGCTTGTGTTTATCGCCTGACTGATCCTGAACGACTGGAACCCTGATGAAATTTTATGTGCATATTTCAATGGGTTCCTGGATGGCTTGAAATCATAATTGGCCATCAAGGAGGTAAAAAAATAGAATTTTCGTAAATAATTATGTGGCTGGATAAAAGAAATAAAATAAAAAAAAAAGCAGTTTATAACGTTTCAGGATTTTGAAGCGTGCATAAACCAACCGTAGGAGAGCCACGCTTCGGCATGCATGGGCCGGCTCGACCGGAGTGATACCACGGCCTCACAGAAAACCGGTGTGAAACAGCGCTTACGCTGTGTTTCATCGAGTGAGTGAGGATACCGGAGGCCCATACCCCAATCCAACGCCCCCTATCCCCCTTACCATCCCCTTTCCCCCCAGGCCGCCATAGTGTGGGTCACCATGCTGCATTGTTCTTTTTCGCATTGAGGATGGTGACCACCACTCTTGGATTCTGCTCATGCTTTCCATCAGGCAGGGCAGAGTTATTTTGGCAGATTAAATATATATAAAAAAAAACCGACAATTTCTATAAAATAGATATATTTTAGTTTCAGGTACACTTGCTTCTCGTATAACGTCAACAAACGAAGTATATCTGCAACGGAGGAGACGTTCGTTTCCGTAACCAACGACAGGCTGCATTATGTATGAGACAAGAATCCTTCGCCACATACACATGTGTATAGAATTTTGAGGCTACAACTGAACACGAGATAAAATCGCGAACAATACTATAATATAAGCATATAATAAGACTAAGTCGTTGTTCCACTGGAATCAGTTCGCTCTTGTTTTGCCTGCGATCGAAAATTGATTATAAAACCGATGGATGATATGACGTTCTACAACAATAAAATATAGACAACAATAGTGGCACCTGTTTTTATTCAAA
Source organism: Hyphantria cunea (assembly GCA_003709505.1). NCBI lineage: Eukaryota > Metazoa > Arthropoda > Insecta > Lepidoptera > Erebidae > Hyphantria > Hyphantria cunea. The sequence goes on along the minus strand of PKRV01000986.1, from coordinate 958,564 downwards.
TATAAATATTGTCTGCCTCGAGCTCATTACGAAATTTAATAGACCAGATCATACGTAAAGCATTATATTTTTCATAATGTTATCTAATATATCTAGTATTATTTCAACCATTCAATTATATTCGTAATTATTTTTATTTAATTTATCCCTAGTTCATATTGATTGAAGCACATTCTATTATTTAAAAGTGATTACGTTAATTAATGTCTACAGGATTAAGGCCGCGTATACGTACTCAGCGGAAGCGGAAGTGGAGCGGGCAGCGGCGCGTTCAAATGTATAAACTTATATGTGAGTATTCGCGCACACAGCGGAGCGAGAGGCGGCCGATGAGCGGCGTACGAACGGTGCGCATTAGTGTAGCGGTATGTGATTAGTGATATTTAGTTTTGTCAATGTTGTGATTTACCAAGTGTATTTGACTATTAACAATTTTATCTTTGTTGCTATAAAAACATTTTAATTTTTTAATTTTCGTTCGCTTGGTTGATATTTATTTTAGCACTGTACTTTCTGCTATCTCTTATAAGTAAATGAGTATAGCAACTCAATACCCCCGTAATTTGTCAATTGCAGTGAATTCTTGTGTATGCAATTACAACTAATCATTTTTCTAAGGTTACAAGGCTTGGATTTTAGAAAAATAAACTTATAACACTGATCTATGATGCTAATACATAAGTAGGTAACTTATTTAAACATAATATCATCAAACATTGATCAATATCACTAATGTATTTGAAATCACTTGTCATCTTTTGGACGCGCTGGACGAAGGAAAAAATCCCTAATTAATCTAAGGAAAAATTCCCGGTAATTTCCGGAAGTGGACCAGTATCACCTCCGTTGAGAAACTATTCCGACTGGCCAATGACAAGGACCCGAAGAAAAAGAAGAAGAAGTCATTTTTTGTAATATCTAACATCCGTATCAAGCTATAATTTACGAGGTATAATTTCTCATCATACAACACTACACCGCTCTAGCACCGAACGATCTGCCCACTGCTTTCGAAAACGGGTTTGCGTTGTCACTGCTCTACCCGCTCCGCTCAGTGCTGACTTGGAATACGCGACCTAAAAGACCGCCATATTTTATCTAAATCCCTGCAGGCCAATACGGCTTATATTGGCCTGATTGCGTAATGAATATCCATCTAGATTGTCACATTCATAAAAAAGTAAAAGACTTATGAATTTTTTTTGAAAGAATTTAATATTCGTTATAGTGACACAAAAATATATGTATGAATATAGTTAAATGTAACATTCTATTTGTTAATATGATGTGTAAGATAATATGGTACGGAGTATGAGCATTCTCATTTACAATTATTTACAATTTATAATTTAATAGCTTTAAATGGCCGTGACTGTTAGTTGATTAAATAACAATTAAGTAAACGATCTTAAATCTCACTAAATATCTTAATTACAGCGGCAGTCTCACGACACAGCCTCAGGAATTAACCGGGCTACTACGTCAAGAACCTACATAATTAATGAATAGTGTTATATGCGACACAGATAGGCAATGTTCGGCTTACATTCCTTTGTTTCTCGTCTTTATTTGGCGGAAGTTCTGTTACGGCAGAGGCTTAGCACTCACTCCAGCCGGACGTGATTAACTATCTATGAGAATAGCTTACACTAAACAGTACTTATTTGTTTGCCATTTCGGTAAATATCATTCAAAGCTTAAAGCTTGCCTTATTTGGGTTCCGCAAATTCGTAGTAAAATGAAAGTTGAACGTTAGACTATTAGTAGTCTTTAGAACTGGCAAACAGTGGCTACATATTAAGAGCGGTTATCACCAGTTGAAGTGATGTAGCTATTATATTATGTGAATTTGACTTCTTTTGCAAAAAAATATATACAGAAAAATTTAGGCGACGGCGAAAAATACAGCGAATCAAAGTGTGTCTTAGCTTCCGAAAAAAAATACAGAAAAATATAGAAATCTTTAAGTGAGAGTTTCTTCTGCGACCTTGTATGTTTTTAATAAACATGGCTACTTCTAGGTTACTAAGTTGATGATAAAAGCATTCATGTGACTACTTTAGTTTTGACGACTTTATTGAAAGAAAGAAAGAAAAGTATTTTACTTTAATTGGCACATTTACAAAGCTTTTACATAGTTTTTTAAATACAATAAAACAAACTATATCTGTACCAATAAGGACTAGACACTAGCACTGATTTTCATCTGTAACCCAGTGTTGCCCCGTGCCTGCTCACGAACATTTTATTGTTTAGAAAGAACTTTTAATTTGAGAAAATTAGAATTAATTATAATTGTAATTGTATTTAAGGATCCGAAAGCATTTCGAATGTGATAGTGTAAATTTAGTGATTGTAATAAATAATGAAATAAGATACGGTTTGGCATTACACGGCATCAAGGATCACGGCTGAAACACTATCTCTCTGATGTAAAGTTGTAAAGTCCCTCAAACTCTCTCTGACGTCCTTAAACTCTCTCTGATGTTGCAGTAAGAATTCCTTCAGTTTAGTTTTGAAAGAATCAAATTATTTGAAAATAGTAACATCTCGCTTACTACAAAAGGCTCTAACAATAGAACACAACATAATAAGTTATCACAGTACCTATTTTAATGCGTCTAGTATGTTAACAGACCTCAAATGGACTGAGCGTTTCTGATGAATATATGACATCCTCAGTCGGTCGCCTAACACATTTGAGAGCTATAAACATGTTCTATGCACAGTAGGGCCGTCGTCACAGGCGCTCATAGCTACAATCATACTAATATATCTGCAAGAGACATAGCAAACATGGATCGAAACGTCACATATGTTATTTGCCTCGGTGGCTTAGTGGTAGCGTATGCGACTGCTGTGCTTGAGGCCTCGGGTTCGATTCTCGAGTCGGACCAAATGTTTGTATAATCTGCAAATATTTGTTTCGGAGTTTGGGTGTTTTAAATGTATAATATGTATGTATTTACAAAAAAAAGTATATATGTATTAATATCAGTTGTCCAGTACCCACAACACAAGCTCTGCGTAGCTTGGGACTAAATGTCATTGTGTGTTAGGTGTCCCAAATGTTTATTATTTATTTAAGTCGATTTATCGTCTTCAAAGTGAAAAAAATACCTAAATTTTTACTGGATGTCTGATTATCATTTTTTATGAAATTACTCACCTATTATTGTTAAAATAATGCATTCAAAAATATTACAAGACATATCATCGAATTCAATGCATCTACACTGTGAGGAAATTTCATTAACTGTATTCCTCTCCCCTTAATTTACTGTTTATGATTTTGGCCTTCAAATTTAATGTACACAAACGGAAATAATTCAAACGGGAATTATGTTTTCAAATAAAATAATATTTTCTAAATTCATTCATAGACAACCGAAGTCTAAAGTAATAATCATAAAAATACCGCCGAATCGAATACTGCCCCCTCCTATAACTACTTAAACAAACTTATTAGGTATTCAGAATAGGCTTTATAAAAAGCCAACGCAACAAAAAGAACAAATATATTTCATCCGCCTTAGCTGTTAAAGAACATACTTATTGTTATTCTTATAATAATATACTCATATCAGAAAACATATTACATAGATACACAATATGTGTAGATATTTTATTAAGTAAACCAACACACAACACAATAATTCAAAGTATAATTTCACGCTTATAATAACAATAGGTACAGTATGTGTGTACATGGTACGTGCAGACAATGCGAGTGTGTAGGCGCGACGGGAACTCACAGGTGACACCGCCTCTATTCACAGTGTCCTCATACCTGTAACTGTGCTGTTTCGAAGATTGTTCTATCTATTTTTTATTGTTATATCTCGACATCGCCAACGCCTTTAATAGTCTGCCATTCAGCTGCATCAGGGAAGCGCTCCAGTACCACGGGGTGCCAGAGTACCTGAGGCGGCTGGTGGCAGACTATTTGGAGGAGCGTACCGTCGTGTACGAGGATCGAGATGGCGCCTTGAGACGGCGACCCATGTCGTGCGGCGTTCCGCAGGGGTCTGTCCTTGGACCACTCCTGTGGAACGTGGGGTACGACTGGGTCCTTCGCGAGCGTCTCCCCTCCGGGCTGGGCGTAATTTGTTACGCAGATGACACATTAGTCACAGCCCGGGGGGCGAACTTTCAGGAGGCGGCGTGCCTGGCCACCAGGGGAGTCTCTCTGGTGGTCGGGCGCATCGAGGCGCTGGGCTTGCGGGTGGCCCTGGATAAGACGGAGGCCCTG
>PKRV01000986.1:919122-953112 GCA_003709505.1 Hyphantria cunea | reverse complement strand
AAAAAAATTGGCAGCATATTTGACGGCACTGACTTCCCAATAACAACAACAACAAAATAAAACACATAATTGTAATTGATATTCATGATCTGCTGACCTGGGTACATAATAAAACCCCAAGGGACTATTGACGTCAGACAGCATAAAAACCTTTGCAGGAACAAGCTTATACGCACTGAGCATTTGTTAAAAATACACATCTACATTAACTCTAATGCAGTTAAACAGATTGCTGGTAATTACTTAAAATTTAAAAGAAATTGCATTGCTAATGTGAAACCATATTTTTTCCGCTATTTTCATCTACGTATTAATAATAGATTTTACAAATGATAGCTAGAGTACATCGACAAACTTTGGAATAAATGAAGTCGGTAATTGATATTTGCGGAGCGTAATTGCTTCAAGTATTCGTTATTCAAACCTCTACCAATATCGATTCAAAGTGAAATCGAACCGTCGAGACTGTTGAATAAATAAATATCAATCGAGTATTTTATTGCACGTCTATGCATTAAGGCTCATGAACTTCGTAATAAATACTACATATAAAACGAATGGAGAATACCACAAAATTATTTTAAATCGTCATGTCTATCTGTTGTTTAAATCTATAGTACAAATAAATATCAAAAAGTACCGAGGCATAAAACCGATTATTTAACTTAAAGAAGGAGGCTTTAAAAACCTAAAAATGGATATTGTAAAGTCGGTAGCTTTTTAATGTAATTGTGTTTTTTCTGTTTATTCCTCAAATGTATAGTTTGTTCCAAAGCCATTATTTGTTGCTAGTTTAAACTTCTCTAGTATTTCATTGAAATCACAGGTTACGTGTCACCAACCAGGTTTACCGGCTGATTTTATTTCTCGTGTGTGTATAAATTCCAAAACATAATAAATATAAAGTATCTTTATGTATGCTGGGAACAAACGCATCAGCATTGGCAATACATTGGGTTGCTCGTCACCCGTGGGAGACGTATATCAGGTTATGATACTCCGAACAGCCGCTTTTGGTTGCTGTGCCCATTCGTTGAGATTATCGGCATGGCGTATTTCAGGTATAATAATATACATATTTAGAAATATTAATAGTTTTTTATTTGTTAACTAAATAAATGTTCAAATTATAAGTTACATATGTATAACTGTAAAGTGTTAGATATATATTTAGAGTTAAAGATAAACGACACTACACGAATATTTGCCCATCGCGAACAGAATGAAGTAGCTGCTAACTTTATGCTTTCCTTAATTGTGTTATAGATTCATGTTTAAAAAACCAAAAAGCACACACACAACCGTGTTGAAACACACCGTGACTCTAAAAATCAAAATACAATTTCAAAAACTGCTACAATAGCTTGCATCAAAGAAACAGCAACAAATCGATTTTATCAACAAACAAAAATCGGCTAACCTACCATCACTGAGTTTCCGTTACAGACACCGTGTACGAACACATTGCGTGATATTTTATATAGACGACAAACAACCGCGTACATACTCAACATTAATGCACATAGATGAATATACAGAGAACGTACAGAGTAGTGCAAACGACACACCTTTGTGCCGCATTCAATTGTGTAAAAGCGTGATGGTGTGTGGGCTCGACACAGCGCAGCTCGGCACGGCGCGACATCGCCGGCAATTCCATTACGGCTGACGCAGCGACTTCTAATACAGTTTTTTTTAATCCCTCTGTGTCCAGTGTTCAATGACTCTGTTTTTTCTTTTATGTTTGTTCTCTAATAGCCAAACATTGATTTGGAGCTATCGGATTCCGTCAAATAAAAGGACTAAGTACAAATTGAACAGGTTTGTGAATTAATATTGCAAAGCGTGCACAAATAAGCAAGATTTACACTTATTAAAGAGCAATAGGTACACTTCAGTTAAATGACATGATATAACATACTATCTTATGCAGGAAAAGATCCAAACGTAGCCATACAAGTCAATCTTATAGGCAATGATAATTTCGTAAGCACTTCACTCCTCGGAGTTGACAAATTGAAGACTTAGGTAAAAACTTCGGAGAGAGAAACGATTAAACTGAAGAAAGGAAGTTGTATATATAGCTATGTTTTATAGGGCAATCATCACCACTACACTACCGGAAATACTTAAATCCTGTGTACAACCTTCAGCAAATTTTCTAGTCTGTATAGTATTACTTACTAAAACTACTCTCTTATACTACTAAATGTTTTCAAACAGTTGCGTTCACTTTCTTTGACATAAATTTATTACTAGTTATGTATTTTGTACGTACAGTACAAAGCACTGTTTAGATATAGTATTAAATTATTTAAAACAATGACATTAACTACTTTCATTCGATTACAACTGATAGGCACAAAGCTTTGTAAAAGTTTAAGAAAACATTGATGACCCGAAAGCTCGCTAACAGCACAAAAAAAAGAAATTTCTTGACAAACGGAGAACGAAAGACGCACTTTTTTCGTCATTTCCTGTAAATAAATAAAAAATGAAGTGACGTATATATGTGACAAATTACTAAAAAGCCCCTGATTTCTTCACTTTGGCAAATCATTTGTTCGATCACACGAAATAACAAACAATTCTCGGCCAACAAACGCGGAAAATATTGGAATAGGATCTCGTCTAAATGTTTTGTAAATATTGGGTGCCGTAAAATAGGTACTTTAAAACTCTCTGAATCGAAAGATCACTTTTCTACAGAGTGATTCAGTTGCCGTAATATGAAAGTATCTAATTTTTAGTCTCAAACATATGACGACTAAGTTAGTCCGAAATATATTTTGATATCAATATTTTACTTAGACGTGCATTTAAAACTAATGTGGACTAAATAATCCTTAATTTGAAGTAGTGCCTGTACTTGGCTAAATTATTCAGTTAAATGCTTTCCTAGGAATGGAAAATGATAGCGCTGACTCAATCCACACTGCTCCGATTGTCTGAACCTTAAGCCAACGCAACTTATTATTCTCAAAAGGTTAATAAACGTTTCAATGCAAATCTGTTCGTTAACCCTTTCTTTCTATATACTACTCTTTCGTGTTCGTACACCTTTCAAGTTAAGTTGCTTTTACCAAGCTCAGTGACTGAAAAAAGTTTTTAGTGATCTTATTTGGGGCATGTGCAGTGGAAATAGTGTTAAATCTTGTTTACATCTTATACACTAACTGTGAGTTAAATATAATTTCAGTGCGAAAGCTAAAACGGCAAATTTGAGGAGATTATCCTTTCGAAGAACAAAAAAGTTTTGTTTGCATACCCACATAATAATTATTAAAAGTGTTTTGAGGCGAACGCGAAANTTATTATTATTATATTATTATTATTACTACTGAATAAACTAAATTAGAAAAGAGGTAATCGCAAGCTGACTGAAGCTTACCTATTCTAATTTGTATAATAAAGAATTTAAGTTTAAACTGTAGAAAATACATTATGTGTAGCGAGCCGAACGGTAGGAGCTGCATTCTGGATTAACGTGAATACGAAACATAATATAAGTTAGTACCAATAGGCATTTATACAATGTAAAACATATACATACATACATAGGCTAATTACTATTGAAATAAATTTTAAATTGCTGCCTTCACCACAGAGTCCCTAAATTGTTTCTCAAGTACCAACTGTACTTGTACTGTGTATAAAGCCTTAAAATTGTAAGGTCGTAGGTGATGTTTTTTGCATCTTAACTATTCAACCTATCATCATAAAATTTTTACATATACGACACTTCATTCAAATATATACACACACTTTGTCCAAAGTAGGTACAGAAATCAGAAAAGAATAGTTATTTAATTTACCCTCAGAAAAATACAGTTCTCTAGGGACAGTGAACTGTTTGATAAGATTACACAAGCGCGAGTGCAGCTAACCTGGCGAGTGTAGCTATGTTTTTATAAAGAACCATTGGAAATAAGTTCATTAATGTTAACATTGTTTTAGTAAACGATGTCATCGTGTAACAGAATAGAATAGAATAAACTTTATTGTACACCAGTTGAAACAGTTTACATTCAGAAGCATAACATATTAACAAATGGCGGACTTATCGCTAAAAAGTAATTTCTTCCTGGAATTCTTTGGATGGATAAATTGACTGTAGAAAGTCGAATTCATTTACTCATGGGCGAGATCCTCTTTTGCGTCCCAAAACCTTTGTACGTTATCTAATCTGTGCGCGTAATCGCGAGTACTAATGCTAACAATGGGTTTTAGTTTAAATTAAATGCTATATACAAAAACTTAAATGTACATTTAAAAATGCAAATTCACTGTTATATTTCAATTTATCTTCTTTATAAATAAAAATGAATCACGAAAATATATGTCCGCGCACAACTTTCAATCGAATGCACCGAATCGGATAGTTCTTTTTTTATTTATTTGTTATTTTTAGGGTAAGGTTGGTATAGAAAAAAATAATATAAAGCCGAAGTGTTATATTTTCTCAGTCCACTTAGTCGTGTGCACTGCTGCGTTGCGGGAGGTTAACACGGGCTCACTAATGGTTATTTGTTGTACAAAAGTGCAAAGTTGCTTTTTATGACTGAGCAAGCTAAGGATTCAAATTTGAAATCAAAAATTTTAAAAAATATAATAAATTTAAAAAAATATAATCCTGAGCGTTAGTGAAGGAATCAAAAGAGCACGAGGTAAAAATCTTTGCACTCGAGTGCAAAAAAGAGAGCGAAAAGAGAGCGAGGAAACGACTAAATGTAAAAAAGCAATTACAATATACTTTTGCACATTATTGACAATTTCAGTCAGTTCTGTTGGCGTTAAATAAACTTTCTCGTCACTAGAATTACTTATTTTAGGTTTTTCGCTTGTTTTCAAGTTTTTTGTTTTCAACCTAATGTTATAACATTTTAACGCGAAAGAAAAGGGCGTGTTCTAAACAAATAAAAAAAATACATCAAGAAGGTTCCGAGTCAGAGTCTTTAACACATCAAAAAGGATGTATGATAAATTCGGCTCCATGGAGGTAGAAGTAAACAGGTGTTTGTGTTGAATGTGAATGTGTTGAATTCACAGACTTAGTGCACACGATGTTCTTAATTCAATTTACTTAATCCTCTAGCGGATAAAATAAAAAAAAGCGGTAGCAATGGCCAGAGATGAAGCTCAAAAGAAACTGCATAAACATGTGCAAGATCCCAAAGGGAAAAAAGATCTCTTCCGAATTGCAAAAGGTAAAGAAGAAAGAGCTAAAGATTTTTAATAAAAGTCGAGGATATCAGGCGCAGATGGAAGACCTACTTTGAAAAGCTGTTGAATGAGGAAAATGAATGGACTGGAATGTTGAATGATGTGCATGTGAATACGGGATTAATAAATGAGATTTGTATAGACGAAGTTAGAGTAGCAGTAAGAAGTTTGAAAAATGGGAAAGCCGTTGGGCCCGATGGTATACCAGTTGAAGTATGGAAGATACTGAAAGAAGACAAACATCAGTGGTTGACTTTATTCTTCAATAAGTTGCTACAGGAAGAGGTAATCCCGGATGAATGGTGTTTAAGTTCACTTGTACCCACCCATCTTTAAAACAAAGGTGATGTACAGGAATGTGGCAGTTATAGGGGAATAAAGCTCAATCCACATAGTATGAAAGTTTGGGAGAAAGTTATTGAGAGAAGAGTGAGAGAGGAAAGTGCAATAAATCGAAACCAATTTGGGTTTATGCCGGGCCGCAGTTTAACAGATGCCATATTCGCAATTCGACAATTGTGCGAGAAACACAAACAGGCACACGAAAACTTACATATGGTGTTTGTTGACCTAGAAAAAGCATACCCCGAGAGGTTTTGTGGTGGGCTTTGAAAGAAGAAAGAGTGCCTGCTAAGTATGTGGCATTGATTCGAGCTACGTACAGAGGATCTAGCACCTATTTAAGATCGGTTGCGGAGACATCGACCCATTCAATGTCTCTGTTGGTTTGCACCAGGGATCGGTTCTTAGCCCATACCTCTTCCTGCTCGTAATGAATGCTCTGACATCGGACATACAGGAGGATTGCAGAAGACGTTGTGTTGGTTGGTGAAGAAGCGTCCTATGTCTTGCGCAGTCTAGAGACATGGCAGCAAAGACTAGAGAATGTTGGCTTGAAAATCAGTAGAACTAAAATCGAATATATGTTCTGCGATTTCGGCGGTCTATCCGGTCCTGTTGTCGTTTCACGAATGAAACAGCGATTCCGGACTGCACCGATGTCAAGTATCTCGATTCGCTGTTACAAAATAATGGCGAAATATAGGTCTGTACAACAACGATCAGAGTGTTGGCCGACAAGCCGTATTGTCGAACACAATATCTGTTCGAAATTCATTAAGACTTGTTTATGAACAAAAACACTTTCTTGTAAGTATTAACGTAATAAGTATACGTTTATCTTTTCGATAATTACATCACATCATGTATAGATGACTATTTGCTCATACACATATTTTAATACACTTATATTACCTTATTAATATTTGTATAAATAAACAGTAATCCTATTCATATTTAAAAAAAACAATTGTATCAAATTATAAAGACATGTCGTCTTTAAAAGTGATTAGAGATTACACTGATTTAAGTCACAGGTCGAGTACTAGTACAGCTTGTGACATGTTTGATACGTCATTCATGTCAAAAGTATACGCTGATCATGTCTGATGTCACAATCAATCATTATACCAACTCTGTAAAATATCATGACACACTTTAAACTACTATTTTATTTACGCCCACTCAGATCCTTACAAATTGTTATTATTCTATATATGTCTATATATCTCTCACAGTGAACATAAAACGAAAACTTAATATTATTTGCTTACACTGAGTGCCCTCTTGCCGACACAACGTACTCTGGGTAACTTTATATCTTGCTATATCACAACCTTGTTTAAACGAAAATAAAAGAGTTGAAGTAAATATTGTTATATTTGCGAAGTATTCTTCAAATGTATTTGCAATGCTCGCAATTTTCAAGAGCTCCCTTGCAAATGTCAGGATTTAATAAAGTTGAAAACAATTAGAAGAATTCGAATAATATTGAAGACGGTGTCGCACCAAATCAACGGTACTTAAGGCCAGTCGGCAACTCTGCCTCACCCTTGACCGTACTTAACATATCTTCAGTGTGACGAGTATCTTAACGAGACATTAACTTCGTGTACTTGGTCCATGTTGTCACTCACCGCCGTGTGGTCTCTCTCTCGCTATGGGTACATAGATTTGTTTGAAATAGTGAGTATTTATCGACGTCGAATTTAATAAAATAAATAATAGTAATTTAATCAATTTATTTATGAAGATTTAAAAAGCAATTTTAGAAAATAATGTCCCATCAAAACATAAACGTAAAATGAGAGACAAGTTCAATATTATGATACATGCCTTGGTTGTTCACTTCGATGACAAAAGTAGTGAGATCCAAATAGGTGCCATGTTCAATGGTCAGTCCAGAAATTTATTTATAACAACGTAAAATATTTTATAACTACCTATAATATCATATCTTCTTAAAACTTCGACATTGAAGTCCGGTGTATTTCCTGATTGTTGTGTATTTATTTAGCTGGTAACATCACATTTTCAATTCCCAGATTTTTACAACATTTCATTAAAAATGCATCTGTTCATTTATAAATAATGATTCAAATATTATAACATTTTTATATAATATATATTTTAAATATTTCCGGGAATCTGAAAAATAGCGCCATCTAGTTTTCAGAAAAAGTAGACTTTAAGCATGGCGTATTTAACACAGGAATGCTTCTTGTTAATGCGGTTGTAACAACTTTATGCCTTACGTATGACCTTAACCCTCTCCTGAGAGGAGACCCGAGCCCAGCAGTGGGACATTATGGGTTGTTGATTTGATTTGAACAACTTTATGAATGCAGAATTAAAATTATTTTAGAAAAGTTATAAGAATATGATAAATTTGTTTATGCCCGCGGCTCCGCCCGCGTATATTTCGGTTATCGCGGCAAATAGTAGCCTATATGTTATTCTGATGTATAACTTTACAGTAATATAGCTATATTACTGTAAAGTTTTATCCAAATCCGTTTAGTAGTTTTTTACGTGAAAGAGTAACAAACATCCATCCACACAAGCTTTCGCTTTTATAATAGTAATAGGATACATTCATTATTCCCATGTATTTATCATATTTTTATAACTTTAGGATGTTAGAATATATGTAGGTCATAGGTTAGGATGATTTGCTTAGTAAACAATCTGATCAAAACTCCACGACTGTTTGGTGGTGTATAGTTGTTATTTACTGAGCGTCTGAACAATTAAACTCTTGAGTTATTGCTTAATACAATTATTTTCTATGACTAAGCTAAACTAAGTATTTATTATATTTTAGTATTCCCAATTAATTAATTAATGGATCTTAGCTTTTCTCATTAATTATTTTTAAGCCACTATGACCTTTCGTTTTAAATCATAATCATCATCATCAGCCTATCGCAGTCCACTGCTGGACATAGGCCTCTCCAATTTCACGCCACTTAGTTCGATCTATGGCTTCTCGCATCCAGCTCCTGCCAGCCGTCTTGCGCAAATCATCGCTCCACCTGGCTTGTGGACGTCCTACACTACGTTTGCCGAGACGCGGTCTCCACTCAAGAACTCGTTTACCCCAACGGTTATCGGTTCTTCGGCAAATGTGGCCAGCCCACTGCCACTTCAGCTTGCTAATCCTGTGGGCTACATCGATGACCCTGGTTCTTTGTCGGATCACCTCGTTTCTAATGCGATCCCTTAGAGAAACGCCGAGCATATACCTCTCCATTGCACGCTGAGCGACTTTAAACTTATGGACCAGTCGAACCGTAAGTGTCCACGTTTCGGCCCCGTAACTTTAAATCATAAATTATGTATTATATTCTGAATATCAAAGTATTTTTTCTAATAGCAACAGTTTCATTTATTTTCAGTTGATTCAACAACATTTACAAGTGAGTTATACATGCATTTCAGTTGTGCATGCATTTTTCTCGGGAGCATCACCTCCAACCAGCTAGAATAAAGTCATCAATGCTCTCTGGAATACAGTTGCATGTCTCCCTCGAGTGGCTGGCCGAGCACCAGCACTACAAGCTATCACTGTAGTTGAGTGGAGACGGTAACAAATGAGTTATGTCGTAAGTTGTATACCAAGCCAAGAGAATCCACATTGACGTGTATTCTGTTGTCCCGTAATCTTAATGTTTTTACTTGACTGCTAGTGACAAATAATTGTGACTATGGAACGTTAAGTTATAATAAATTGTGTGACTTAGTACTAAGCTAGAAAGAATATAACTGATATATTATTAATAATAAATCCTAATCTTAACATCTGTAAGGATATTTGTTATTACTAGTCCTATAGTTTAAATTGGGGCCAATAAGCTGTCCAATCAGCGAATCAAACTTGAAAAGAAAATCAAGGCGGAAAATTACAAGTATAAACTCAATTACTAAAACTGCCAACACTTGAGTGACCTTCGAGCCTCTGCAAACAGCCGGAGATCGAACTGAATCTGGTTCTACAAAAGATCGGGTCACCCCTCTACACCCCGCAACGTAATGACCCCTCCACGCAACGACCCAAACTTCACTTTAGAGAATCCGTTCGGAAGACTTTCTGAAAATTGTGTTTATATTTATCCACATTGATTATGATTGTAGCTTTCAAGGAAAACTAAGCTAAACATTCTATGAAGTTAACATTTGTATTAAACAGTTACGTCTAATTTAGATAAGGCATAACACTAGATGAATCTTGATTCAGTATATGGGCCACTTAGACTGTAATATACGATCTCACAGAATACAGGTGTTATTCTTCAGTTGTATTGTCATGTATCAGTATGATGCATTACCAAATGTCCGACCAAACGTTATGTGTTAGATATCCGATTTTTTAATGTACTAAACATCACAATCGTTGCACGTAAATGGGGGATAGTAATCACTGATCACCGAGTAAGCTACCTGCTGGATTGGCTGTCCTCTCGACATACCGAGTATTACATTACCTAATATAATTTATCTCTCTTCACTTAGATGTCTGATATATTTATTTATTTCTGATAAATTGCTCGGTGTGTCAATAAAAAAAAATTGAATTGAATTTTATCATTGTATTCCAGTAGAATCATTGTACAAGTATCTGTACTGAAGACACTTTAATATTAATATACATTTAATTAACAAGCCTGGACAAAGCGCATCCGCAATATCCCGTCGGCCCAACACAGCTGAACGACTCCCATCCCCAAGTTAGCGAGGACGTGACCGCAATAACTTCACTCAATAATCGAGTCACACTCAATGTACAACAGTAAGCTAGCAGACTACGCAATATCAGTCGCTCTGTGTTAATGTGACAGATCTTACAGCAGCGTTACAGTTCCGAAAAGTCATTTTTTTATAAGTCCATTCATCATTATCAACAGCCCGAAATAATCTACATCTGGATAAAGATTCTCCTGAGAAGGGAGGTTATGGCCCACCTTTCTTGTTGTTGATTTAACAATCGTTTGAAGTATGATAAAGTTACAAAAATAAAAAAAAAATTATCATATCCATCTCAAAAATGAATGAATTTATTTTAATTTTAGTTCACTTGAGTTTTTTAATCGAGAATAAAACGTAAAAATAAAGTAATCGCCGTAAACAGAGCTCATTTTAAACATATTGCTCTAATAGGAGCTCTTACCTTATTTTGATTAAGTTAAATAGACAGTGTTGGACTTTTATATTGAAACTTCTTAGGTATTGAAATATCTCACCTACTTAAATATTCTGTTTAAAAGACTCGACTAGGACTAAAAGTAAAAAATACCATTCAAAATTCATGCTTTTAACTTTAAACGTCAAACAAATAAGTTAGTAAGTTTTCATTATATTAGATTTGGAGAGAACTATCGAAGAAATATAAATCAGCGATGTGATTACTGTTGAGGCTTCAGTGTGGCGCTGCGATCTCCCGCGGCGGTATCTTTTATTCTTTTCCTCGTACAGCCGGGATTTATGTATTTCTGTGATGTAATATATGAAAACATTGTTTATGATAGAAAACAGACCATTGGTGACTCAGTATGATGCATCCGGCGCTCGAGCCGCCCTTTTCTTTTTTTTTGCAGACACGCAAATATCATGCTTGGCTAAGAAATCATGTCACCAGTACTCCGGGCACAAATATTTCTTTTTTCTTTACCGAGATGGGTCATGTGTGTTTCTTTTGTAAAATACGCTGTTACAAATTGGATGACGATATCCAACCGCATGTCAAAGCTCGTGTATGAAATATATTACAGTTGGACACAGATTAACTTATTTTAAACAACGAATTTACCCTCCTAACAAATAATGATAGTTGGAGACTAAAACTTGTGTCTTGTGGATGAGTTCACTAATTGTCTATGATTATGAATTTTCTGTCCTGTGAGATACTTGATGTATGATTTACACTAGGACATATCTTGAATTCCTATTTGTAACAAAGTCGAATAGATAGACTTGCTATGATAAAGTGAAGAAGACATTCTGTTGTAAACAATTCAGGCCTCGTGCCAAACAGCCGCGCCCCTCCTCAGAACGATGAAACCACATACATTGATGAAAATATAATAATTGTTGCAAATTTATTAATATAAGGTATAATAAGATTGTATTACAGACTTATCATTGTTCACAGAAAAGCATTATTCAAAGAGAGACACATGAAAAATCTCCTGGATAGAAAGCAATATACTAATTCGGTTATGCTGTATCGTATTCAGACTAAATTTGTTATAGCTATCAAGATGAATATATGATTAAATAATATCCTCATGTTGATAGTATTGGTACATCCTGTCATACAGTTGACTTCTAAATTCGAAAGAACTTTTAGTGACACCGTAAGCTGGACAGTTTGGAACTACAAAAAAAAGCTAAACGTTTTCAATAAAAAAGTTTGACACTAATTCATCAAAATTCCGTCAATCGTCAATCGTCAATCAGTATAAAAATTGTAGTCACCTGATGAACTAATTACTTACAACATAACTACATCGGCATAGCTTCTAGCGCACAATTCCAGCGCCCGGAAATGAATTAGTCAAAGTCACGTGCATGTCTTCCGTGACGTGTTACCACCAAGCAAATTTATCACTTATTTCGGAAATCTATAAAAATAAGAAATCTTTTTAAGTGACTTTTATAAAGAGTTTTTCATAATTTATCATGAAAACATTATTTTCTGATTGTTACCTGAAGATTTCACACGGCCAAGGTTTCATCAGAACATCCAAGAAAGGTCGGTGGCTCGAACATACTCTATGCTCAACTGTTACGTTTCATTCCAGTCTGTTCCGTTTTCAGTTCAATTGATTTTATTGTATAGCACATCTTCTACTCTGTTAACCATGTTTGAGGCAATAGTTCCAATACCCAATAACATGATTTCTTTGAAGGGTACTTTAAGTTTATAAAAGTTTGTAAGTAAACTTTAAGTTTCTGCGAGTGATACTCACTGTACTTCGCCCATCTCATGCAAAGAGTAAACAGGAAACGAACTATCCTCAGCTAGAAGTGGCGCAAGTAATTCCCCGAGGCGAAGCTGGTGCCTAATATATTTTCTTTATACTTAAAAGTTGTGGAAACTACCGTTTTGATGATAATAATAACGCAATGGCTACCAAGAAATTATAGTCAGTTTTATGTTTACTACATGAAAACCACTCGACGCCACATCGAAAAGTATTAATTCACTGAAAATATGGGTAAAGTATAACAGATAATAATACAGTTCACTATTTGATAATAAGTCGTTAATAGACGTTATTATGACTAGTTAGTGGTGTTGTCACTCCATTGCTCCCACTAGGAGTGGCGAGAAATGATAGGGCGATAAAAAGCACACTCATTTCACCGATCGAAAAACGAACGTCGAGATTGCTATTATTTTATGAATCAGATAAATTATAGCCACAGTGATGTCGGTAGTGTGTCTAGTAAAGTGTCGGAAAAGCCAACTGTGTTATTAATTACTTAATAATGAACGATTGATACATTACTATTACTACTTACTATTTGAAAGTTTGAAACAGATTGTTAACAATGTGTGTTTAGTTTAGTGAACCATCCAGGCTTTTAGATACATCAATTATTCAGTAACTATATTATGAAAATACACTAGAAAAAGTTC
Organism: Hyphantria cunea; assembly: GCA_003709505.1. NCBI lineage: Eukaryota > Metazoa > Arthropoda > Insecta > Lepidoptera > Erebidae > Hyphantria > Hyphantria cunea. The sequence goes on along the minus strand of PKRV01000986.1, from coordinate 939,908 downwards.
AAAGCCATCTAAGTTTATGTTTTAAGTCGATTCACAAATATATGTAGGTATGTGTGATGGCGTTCATATTGAAATGCGGTACGCCGCCACGCCACTACACACAACTTTTCTCATGAAATAAATATCTGCCGTATATTTACTGCCCTAGATTTTAAATTTATTCGTGGCACTACGTCGTGAAACTTGTGCCAAAAATAACTCCAAGCTATATACACTGGTTGTAGGAAGATTTCAATCACTGCTAGTGCACTGACCTCGATCAGGCTTCTATGGAGTTATACTTTTAGAGCACGTACGTTTTCAATTGTTCCTTATTTTCTTTGTTAAAGACTAGACAAGTTGAGGATATCTCGAATCTGACTATACATTTATAAACAAAGATTTCAAAATGAAATAAGAAGGCATGATAATATTTTGAGTGCTACCATTTCACCAATAAAGTTAAATCTCATTCAGTGTAATGAATATGAACTCGAAACAGCTAAAAAACTGAACAGTCGCCTTAGTTTAATCGTCACCTTAAGTCGAAATTTAGTTTGTTTATTTTTGCAAGTAACTGATTATCAGGAAATGTTTCAAACACATTGTCCGAGAAGCAAGCGAATGTTAGATAGTACGTATAGTGTATATTTGTTCTTTGTATATTTTGTGTGGGAAAGTACTAATATTTTATAAGTGAGTTATAAACTAAGGACATAAGCTTTAAAACTAATATTTATAGAACATGGACGTATATACAGGGGAAAGAGAAGAACTTAGATAAATCTAAACGGAAACTACTGGTACAACACGTGACGTGACGTCAAGTAGGTCGTAAAATTGTCGTTAATGATATCACGTGTCACGTTATTGGGGAATGTCTGAAGGCATTTCGGGACACACTCGCAGGCGACGTGCTTTGGGAACGAAATGAGGAACATATTGAGTAGCGCCAATTCAGTGCTGCGACGCGCGATTTAATGTGTAAACTTATGTGCAGTTATTACGACTTAGTTACGACTTTGACTATAAACTGTGACGTTATCTGACTACTGAAGTAAAGTAGAATTTTATTTTTATATTATTTAATTAGAGGTAGAATTACCGAAATATTTTAATATACATACACAATTTTTCTATATCTATTGGCAATAGATAGAGTGAGTTACAAATTTGGACTCTGACCTTCAAGGATTATTTCTTACACTTCTATACAGACTTTAAGAATAATAAATAGCTCTTTACTATAATTAGGTAATTTCCCTTTTCAACATTATATTCCCAACTTATCCTACCCATTCCGATACATCCTAAAGGACCCGTGTCACTAGCAATAGGTGTACCTATTGGTATAAATGGTGTACCATTTGCCCTGCATTATATAAGCATACACAAATGTATAGTGAGGAGAATGTGAACGCTTTATACGCCTCTGTCGCCGTCGAGAATGCTAAAGTGACTGCATGTATTTGTCTATGAGTGCATTTTGATTTTAAGTTTTCCTGATCTGAAAACAATTGAAAAAAGTATTGTTTTTTTACAGTGCGGGACCTCCGCGTCTTTAATGAACTTTTCATAACGTCAAATACCTACCAGTCAAGGTTCCGTGAAATTCCCTGTTCTGAATTTTAACCGAAACATGTTCATAATCAGATGCATTTCGTAGAGTTTTACATGACACACAAGTAAACTCTCAAATTCTATTTATTAATATATGCAATTTGATTTTGATAGAATTGAACGTTCATTTTATACATTAGATAAATTAAGCTGAGCCCGCGGTGTTTCTAGCACTATTACAATAAGCGCGAGTAACACCGTAGCACGAAGCTAGGCTTAATATTAGAGGTCTAAGTTACTTCAGTATAACCATCAGCTATCTTCCAGTGAAAGTCCCATCAAAATCTGTCCAGCCATTTCAGGTATTAGGCGGAACAAAGATTCAGGCTGACAAATAAATTTGAAATTACAAACAGACATTTGAATATTGATCGATTATTATAGTACGGGAGTACTGCTATAGCTAAGCGAGTTATTTTATCCCGACTGAAAATCATAAATAGTTTTCCCCTAAAACATAACAACTCCGAACTTCAGCTGCTCCGATAGCGGTGGAGCTTAAAAGAGACAGCATAAAAAAGTCATTGGAATAAAATCTGCTCCGATGATTTTTATACGAATAAGAGCCGAGAATGATTGAAGCACAGATAAAATTGCGTGGTGACCAGTCAGCAAGCACAATTGTATCTGTGTAATTTATATCATTTGTTTTATTCACTACAAAAAGGTGTATCGCTTACTAATTAAGATAGGTATATACTTTTACTAGTTTGTGCATTTCGATGTTGTCGATTTTAAATCGAACGTTCTGTCGCGACGATATCAGTTCCACAGATATTAACTTTCTAATGTTTCTTAATGGAATAGGCGGTAAACGAGAAGATTACAGTCACAGGTGCGTTGTCGGCCTTTTATAACGGACTACGCTCTTTTTTTTAGGTTTGATCGTATTGATCCGGGAATACCGCTGGCGACAGTTAATATTACACTTTTATTCTCTAATATAGATAGATCCATGGCAATGAAATCACTTAATTCCAAATTTTGAACGCCAGGTGTAACCTAATTCAGGCAAATATCGTTGTAATGTTCTAATAAGTACAATACACAAAATCTTTCAAAATTTATCACAGCATGTTGAACAGTATAATAAAAGCAGGGCCGTGGCCCTAAGTTCAGCTTCATATGTGAGATATAGATAGATGCAAATATTGAGCATATTCAGATTGAAAGCAGTTCAAATACGAGAACGCGATGATAACTAAAGCTTACACGACGAAAATCTGCAACACGCTTTCAGTTTGCATACATTTGCATTTTGTTTGATCACTTAAACGTACCGCTGCATAACTTTTTGATGTATATTTATATTAATTTGACACACATTACCAAATATTTGAGTATTATTTTTTAAAATAACTAAACAAGAGTATTATCATCACAAAAGTGAAATCTTATAAATTGACAATCTAAAACCAAGAATTTTCCAATCATACTTAGGTCCCTATTTTTTTTCTAACTCAGAATTAATTTCTAAGTCAGACGTGTAAAACTTTAATATGTTTTCCTAAACTGTAGTTCAGATCATGTGTATGGTATGTTTGAACGTACATAACGACGTACATAATATGCCATGATATGTCATAGACTGATCTATTGATCCTTTTTCCCTCTCAAGCTGACAGAGGAGCTCTAATCTCTAATAGCGTTAATCGCTTTATAAGATAGAAAATATTGAAACTCAAATAACCAATATGAGCGAACACATCTTTTATTCACTTCTGTAACCCTTTAGCCGTGGTCTCTAGTAAATATTCAACAATATATTCAGTTTAACTTTATACAACAAAACATTCTAGTTAACGATTATATTCAAACAACAGAGCCTTGTACAGAACGATCGTCATAAACTGTTTTACGAAATAATTAACTCGTAAAACAACACGGCTAACGAGAGGGGCATTTAGGGTCAGTTGGCGTAAGCGGCCGTTGTTGCCGGTGACCCACACCGTGCACGACTTCATAACCCATTGAAAAATTATTATTTGAACCCACACTTTGCTCATCATCTCATTTGAGGTTAAAACGTGGCGATGTATGAAAGGAGCGCTTGATCGTCAGTAAATTTTCACATCGGAGTAGATTTTAGATGGAAATAGACTTTCGGCTCTATAAAATACATATTTCCCTCGTATCGTAGACTGAGTAGTTAATCCATTATTTATTTTTTTATATCGTGTAGGGTTCGAACCGCTCAAATAGTTTAATTCGTTTTTTGTTATTTACCAGACTGATATTTTCTATTTTCAACTAACCTTAACTTATCCGAAATAATCTGTTATTGATCCTATTAGAAATCAGTTAACCTACATTTCGGATTAACGTGAACAGATGTTACCGAATTCAAAATGTTAACAGGTATTGTCTAATGCAGGATAATTACGGTTAACCTTAAAGTAATTTATACAGGTTTCTGGATATTTTTAGGTCCGTGATTTATTCTTCATCACAGTCATCGGAGACATCCATTATTTGCGTGAGATAGGGAGAGGGGATCTCGGCTAGTAACAAGTTATTTTTTATTCTCAAAAAAAAATTTTTTTCAGAATAAAATAAATTGTTCAATTTTTTCGTTGCGTGAAGTCGAAAATAAGCGAAATTCTGGGTTACGAACTTCTATCATTTGAGTTAACAATCAAAAATATAAACTCTTTAATTTAGTTTAACCATTATTGTTTGCGTTAAAACAATCTTCTATACTTATAAAATAACATGTCCTGACTGACTGATTCATCTCCGCCGAGCGTAAGGTTATAAAGTTAGGGCTATGAAATTTGCTAAGTAGGATCATTACATTGATTAGACACCCACTAGGTAAGGAATTTTGAAATTTTTGTGCCTAATGGGGTGACATAGGGGTTGAAAGTTTGTATGAAAGTACGTCATTTTATAAGTTAGAAACAAGAAACTTCATTTTTGAAGTACTGATAAAAATGGATAGATGCGTATTTAAGTATTTCTGGATATTTTACACCTAACGGTGTGATATAGGGATTGAAAGTTTGAACAGAATTCCTTAATTTTTTAAGCTAGAAACATGGAACTGTATTTTTAGGCTACTGATTAAAAATGAGTAGATGCGTATTTAAGCATTTTTTGATATTCTACCCCTAAGGATGTGAAGAAGGGTTTGACATTATCAGGTCTGGAAGTCCGTCATTTTTTAAGTTAATAGTCTGAAACTTTGTCTTCAGGTTTTTTATAACAAATAAATGAATACTTGTATCAGCATTCAGGGGAATTTTTTTTACTCCTGAAGGGGTTAAAATAAGGGTCGAAAGTTTACCTTTTAATGACTGCTAAGCCCACAAGTTTGGTCTTCAACTTAATTGATCCTTACATCCTTAAAAGACCTAAATCTACTTAATTCTTGTTTATCTAAATTATATTTATGATAAAGAAGAATATACTGTTCCTTGCTCTGTGGACCAAAGATACGCTATGTGTAGTATTCGTAGACTGGGTAAGTTTATGGTTAAATCGACATAATTATTTTAAACTAATTTAGATTTAAAGTTCCCCGAAAAATGTTGTAGTATACTTATACAAAGAGAGTTGTGAGCAAGACTACTGAAATAAAACTTTAATTTAAAAGAATTTTTTAAAGAAAATGTGTAGAAGTATTCGTATTTTAACTAATTACTTTAACAGATACATAAAACATTGATTTTGAAAATCAATCAATTCAACCTTTACTCTAAAACTTTCATATGAAAGAAATTTGTTATATTATAGTTATTAGTTTGTTAATATTACCTAACAACAACTTGCCGGTATAAGATGTTGTGACTGCATAACTGTGACAAATATTCGTGTATGGTGTATTCGCAGAGATTGAGATACAAAAATGTAATAGACTGTGAAGGTATTTATATAAAGTGGAAGTTATCATCATACATTCCTGAATGATACGAGTTTCAGGAAAAACGACTGTCAACAAAAGTTGTATCAAGGAGTTGTAACGGAAGTTATAGAAACAGTTCTCCTCTTGGTCTCTCTTACTCTTGGCGGCAGTCTGTTTTAAATAGCATATAATATTATTTCTAAATGGCGCGTGATAACATTTTAAATGACATATTATAAAATTTTAAACGGCATATAATAATATTTTTAACCTATATAAATGAAAATGAATCACTGAAATGTATGTACGCTCATAACTTCCGATCGATTGCACCAAATTGGATAATTCATTTTTTCATTTTTTTTTTGATATTGTGAGTAGATGGTTTGTATTGTTACGCTATTGAGTTAAATGGGTCTCGTATAATCTAAATAATTCGAGATTCGACAGACAATGTCATTTAGTATCCAGTACCGCACGACTGATATGATTAGTAATTCCGATATTTTCAACGCGATGGATTAATTATGACTGATGACGGATACTGAGGATTAGGAGATTCTATTTGTTCTAGAATAGTTAATCGAATACTAGAGATCATTCCAGATATTTCGATAGCCCTATAACAGCGGAGCGTGTTAGCCGTACGGGCGAATTGCTTCACGATACAACGATACAGCGGATTAACATCGAAGCGATTTTCTAGTGTGACAAGCGAGTCTTTTAGTGAATTATTGCTAAAAAAGTGTTGTCATAAATAAATATTATCTTATTTTGTTGGTAATCGACCGACTACGACACCACCAAATATATATATTTTTTTAAAATAATTTTTGCTGCAAAAATCGTTAATTTTTGTTTTTTTTAATGTTGATGTACCCAGCGTCACTATCACAATTAAGACGAATCTATTAACAACTTTCACATAAAAATACGACAAGCTTTTTAGACCCTAGGGGGTGAAAAAGAAATATACATATATACATACCCTCAAAAAAATATAACCATCCTTCTTTCGCTGTCGGGTAAAAATTATGAAAAAATTGGAAGTGTAAATTATTTTTAATCCAAGATTTTTAGCCTGCTGCACCAGCTGTACAGGCTGCTGTAGCGGCATAAATGATAGAAACAAGCTTTTCGGAAATTTAAAAAAAATAAAATTAATAATAGTTCGTCGGGTCAGGTAGTGACATATAATAAAATTATGTATTGTCGTGGGACACCAGATAGGAACGAAGTTGACGATTTGAAATTATATGAAAATAAACGTGGCTACTCACGAGTAAAATGTATCTATAATGTGAGTATTCGCCACGTGCTTGTCCATGAATTTATGAGTATATACTATGCATTGGCGGGGTGGAGGGAAAGAGAAAGGTATTATACACTACTCGCTTGTGTATGCGACTGTCACGCCTGCGCACGTCTCATTTAACGATTTTATTCCACGCACTTTTTTGCCACGGATTTTTTCTTACGGTTTCACTATCACATTTTTTTCAGTTCGGTCGCGCAGCAAAATCCCTATCCCCTCCAAGCTTGCCGTAAGGAACTTCGTTCCAATAAATGGTAGTTAATAATATTTTAATTGGCATATAATATTATTTAGGAAGCTTGAAGTTTATTTATTATATTACAATATTTTTATATATTTAAAGCAGGTGACAAACGTGCAGCCGTATCCCCTGGTGGTAGGACATACACACCTGAAATTCAAAGTAGGGTATAAGGGTCCCCCAGAATAAAGGGTCCCATGTATTATTTATTTACATTCACTATAAAAATATATATACATAAACATTTATATTTATTATACATAATTTAGCTCCACATCTAGCTTTCATTATTAAAATTAAGAGCATTGTAAATTGTATCACCTATTTTACTTTATTAGTTAGTTCCCTATAATACATTTTGATCACATTCTTCGTAACAATTAATAAAAAAGTAAGTCAATTAACTACAACTAAGTGAACAGCAAAACTGTGTTAACTCAATTCTCAGTAAGCCGCGATTGCAGTCCGTGGTTTCAGATTGAAAAGTTCAGATTGAAGAAGTTTTCAACCGTGGGAGAGCCACGCTTCGGCATGAATGGGCCGGCTCGACCGGAGTGATACCACGGCCTCACAGAAAACTGGTATGAAACAGCGCTTACGCTGTGTTTCATCGAGTGAGTGAGGACACCGGAGGCCCATACCCCAATCCAACGCCCCCTATCCCCCTCACCATCCCTCTTCCCCCCAGGCCGCCATAGTGTGGGTCACCATGCTGCATTGTTTGTTTTCGCATTGAGGATGGTGACCACCACTCTTGGATTCTGCTCATGCTTTCCATCAGGCAGGGCAGAGTCATTTTGGCAGCTTAAATATACATAAAAAAAAAAAAAAAATTGATTTAATAAAACTGATGGCATCAAATAAAAAAGGCGGAAACTTTTGCTATACTTACTGAGCATTACCAGAATTTAGAAAAGTTGAGAGCTAACTCAAGTATCGCAACGTCATTCAATTTGTATTAACTGGTGCTTCTAACCAACCACTAGATCATCGCTTGTACTGCTCCAGTAGTGAGCGTCGAGCAGTGTCTCGCTCGCAGTAACGTTACACCAAACTTGTTGAAACCTAGAGAGTTAACAGTGACTTAAATTATTTTCGAAGATAACAAACTTTTTGCAAAAAGCATCCGACAATGTAAGTACATAAGAATGTTTTTACCACAGAAAAGAGAATATTCCTTTGTTCTGTGGTATTTAAAATACCTTCTTCTTGTTCCAGCATTCAATATGCAGTCTGGGAATTCACCGCACAAGAACGCTGCAGATTGAGAGCTATCTAGGTCAAGTAAATATTCTGAGCTTAGAAAAACCTGGGATAACTATTCAACATTCAATTTTAATTGATTTTATTTTTAGTATTGTTAAAAACCTGATGTACTTTATTATACGCATTTACTATTTACGGACAACTTAACTTGACTAAAATATCTTCTTATTTCATGGACCGTAGGCCTCCTCACTCACTCAGTAAAACACAGCGCAGGCGCTGTTTCACACCGGTTTTCTCTAAGACCGTGGTATCACTTCGGGTGAACCGGCCCATTCATGCTTTGATTAGTGCGAGACCGAAGGTACAACTATGCAGAAGCATCACTAGGCTGCCATGCTGTGGGTCACCATGCCGCATTGTTGCGTTCGCAATGAAAATGGTGACTACCATTCTTAGTCTGTGCTTATGTTATCCGTCACATAGAGTAGAGTAACCTGGGAACCACCATACATTACAAAAATACAAAAATAGGCCAAAACATTCTTGTTTCTAAAACTATTGATTCTTTGACTTCTTCTTCTTCTTCTTTCTGACTGCCTCTGTGGCGTAGTGGTAGCGAATGCGACTGCTGTGCAAGAGGTCTCGGGTTCGATTCCTGAGTCGGACCAAATGTTTGTATGATCTGCAAATGTTTGTTTCTAGTTTGGGTGTTTTCTATGTATAAGATGTATGTATTTACAAAAAAAAAGTATCTAAGTATTAATATCAGTTGTCTAGTACCCATAGTACAAGCTCTGCTTAGTTTGGGACTAGATGGCGTTGTGTGTTAAAATGTCTGAACATATTTATTTATTTATTTATTTGTTTATTGTTTTTATACTGTGTAAAATTTTTCTATTGGAATTGTAAACATAAAAAACTAACACATATCTAACACATTTACATTAATTCGAATACGCACATGAAACAGCAACTGTTCACCATTTGAATACTAAAGACTACAAAAAGACCCTATAAAGAGGTTGAAATGCAGCAGCATTTATTTCAAACAATTTCATTTACGAAAACGAAATTGTTAGGAGTACTGAATACGGGACATATACAGAATCTAAGAATCCAATAAGAATGGTCCATTTAGCAATAAAAATAAAATCACGAATGTTGTCAATAACGAAACACAAAGTCGTGGTAGCGAGTACCTTATTATGTTTCGACTTCAGAAATGGAAACCATCCTAATCCCATGTAACTCGAACAGTTTCGTAGAAATAAGTTGACAATCTCGTTGATCTTACTTTGAGCATCCCAAAGGGCCCAGCTACACACACTAGACATATTTTACGAGACATGTAAGTGTTATTGGCGAGCAATAACAGTTGGACTGATGTCAAAAGGCTGTGTGGTTGTAAGTAAATAGAGGGCCCGCACGCGACGGATTTACATAGGACGATTTCGGAAGTGAACGCGCTGGATTGAAGTAAATATGGGAAACAGTTTGCGTCAAATGGTCCTCTTTAACGTTCAGATTTAAATTGAGATAATGAAATGAAAATTATAATTTTATTTTATATTGAGTATAAATTATTTCCATTAGAGAACTCCGAGAGTTAGTATCTTCTTTCTTCCATTTACAAGCCGATGTATATACTTTTACTTTGTAAAAAATACTTATTTTCATGGCGTTAAATACGGATTACTAAGGAAATTTTATAATGAATTAATTAATTTTATTCAATTTTATTTCATTGTAATTAGTTTTTAGTGTGTAAACAGTTTACATTGTGGGCACCGAAATGACATCTCTAAATTTATTTGACGCTTTCTTTGAAGACGTTAACGATGTAAGGAGCGAATCACATGATTCTATAAAGATCACGTAGACAAATTCATATCGTGCTTGTCATGATAAAGTTAAATGATCATTTTAAAAGAATTTAGTTTAAAACTGAAACCGATGGTCGCCAAGTGGTACAAATTCGACCATAATTCATTTCATTTCTTTTTTTAGCTTTCCACACTCCTCCATAAACTTGAGGTCTGCCAAATTTCACTGATACCCACCGCATAATTTATGTACAAAGAAGTACAAAGTTTCATCTAATATATATAAAATTCGCGGTGTTTGTTGCCAAACTCTGTCAAAACTTATTTTTTACAAAATAATTATGTATGGTAAAACAACGTTTCCCGAATCAGCTAGTATTTAAGGTTAAAGTGGCTTCACCTTGTGGAAAATAATAACTCATTTCTTTTGTGGAGGAACGGGTAACATGTTCCTCCAACTCAAAGGGAGGATCCTCCGACCAGGCGAGGTAATCATGCCTGGTGGGCCACCGCCCAACGGTTGATGTTGGGAAGTTGTATATATGTTAATCAGCGCGAGAACTTCTATTGCACGATTTAGGGTTGGTAGTTTCTTAGTTTTCTTCGTTGCTCCGTAGTTCGATGTTTCTTCAGTAGATGGCGCTGTTATATATTTTATGTTGTTGCGCTGTACGTGAAAGTCGCCACACTTTTATTAATTCTTACATACTCTTAGCCACTTTTGGAGTTATTAATTCGAAAAAGATTCAAGAATCTAAGTTAAATGACGTAAAATTTAAAAAAAAATGATTTTTGGTTCATTTTCTTGGTGATTTGATTGAAAATTTAGTTGATTTGGTTGAAGATACGGAATTGTTAGTACGACACACAATCTAAACTAACTACATATAAAGAGACAATAAAAAGAACTAAATTATAACACTATTTAATGCATGTGCCGTTTCCTCACTGTTCGGGTTTTTTCTTACGTATTTGACGGCGATACTCGTTTGTTAATCTATTTGTTTACAGTATTTTCGTTTGTATAATTGTATTTTATATTGTATGCTTTTTACCTGACTGCGAAAGAAGGTGGGTTATGTTTTTCGAGTGTATTGTGTATATTTCTTTGGCACGCCTTAGAGCCTAAACGGTATGTAGTATTTTTATGTGAGTGGTTTCGTCTTAGTTGTGAGAGTGCCACTGGGTACGTCAAAATAAATACAATTAATTACAACAAAAACAAAACACAAAATAAAAAATTAAGTATTTTTGGCGCTAAAAATAATCTAAAAAAAAATGTTTGCAAAATACATCGAGTATGGTATCAAAACAAAGAATTCTTAATTGTGATTACGTATATGTTCTTTATATTTAAAAAGAATTGAATTTAATACAAATTACACATATTGACCGATATTGACGCAGTTAGGCTTTTGTTAATAATTCTATTTGTTTGATTCGTCAGTATATAATTTCAATGTTAGTGTTAAGTTTACATCTGGATTGGTCTCATGTCATGCTCAGCAAAGGAGTTTGTAAACACAAATAAAAGTCTCACAGCTACTCTGATTCTGTATATTATCACTACTTCACAAGCACTAGGTGTACAGTTTTTACTACTAAACAGTTTATTAGCAATATTACTTTCTTAACATAACTTAAAACCGAAGGCGGATAGGGTCCGCGTAGAGGTCGTCCTCCCGGACCTTCTCCACCGCCTCCTTCTGCGAGAAAACTTCCTCGTAGACCACGGTAAAATTGCGGCCGTCGTACGCTCTGTGGCCGGCAGCGACAGGCCTCCTCCTATGACTGCAGTGAGGGCCCAACGCTGTGGCGCCCGGGCAGGGCATACCGCCAGCTTGTTCAGGGCCGAGTCCTCACTGTAATCGCAGTGGTGGCAGGCGGGACTCAATTCCCTCCTGGCGACCGAGTGCTGGTACATCTCGAAGCAAACGTGGCCGGAAATGACCAGCGTTCGTCGAAAGGAAAAAGTCACGCGCTGCCGCTTTGCCCATTCGAGGATGACCAGCTAGAGAGGAGCCTCCACAGTGGCAAAGCCAGCACGTGGAGCCTCCAGCCGGAACGACCAACGAGCCATCGTGGTTCGACGGGTGGCCGTAGTAAAGTAATTAGTTTTAAACAACATACTAATTTGACAATATTTTTAGGTATTAATAAAAAGAAGTAGAAATGTTAAGTGTTCTGGGGAACTTTCGCGATTACTTATCTAACATTTATGAATTAAAACTAATTGTATCTTTTGGACTGTAATTAAACTAATTAATAGAATACATTTAGTACATTCAACTTAATTTAGTTCTTGCATTTAACTACTTAGTTCGACTTTTAAACAATTAAGTGCGCTACGAATTAAGTTAAATTGCTTTTGCTGGCAATTACAAAGTTCGCTAAATGTGTAGTGATGACTTCGCTATTTGTTTTGTGAGAAACTCATCTTACTGAGAATATTTGTACTCGTAAAGCAAAGATAAAGTGAAAGTAATTGATTGAATGTGGTGGAAGGATATCTTAAATGTTTACTTATTTTAACTATTTACTCTGACAATTGAGGTTTAAGCGGTTACCTTGCCCTTTCTACTGCGCTGTGTGTTGTACGTTCGATGCTCTCAACAATGATCAATCTCTCAATTCGTGGAACAAACAATGTGTTCCACGAATTGTCGTTCTGAGTCTGGGTGTTCTTTGTGTCCGTGTCATGTATGGCTGAAGCTCATGGTATATTTTTTTTTCATGGAATAGGGGCAAACGAGCATCCGTATCGCCTAAGCGCTTACCACCGCCCATTGACACCCGCAACACCAGGGTCACAAGTGCCTTTTGAGGATGGAGGAAGGGGTTGGCAACGCAAGCGCTGTTACACGCCGGTTTTCTGTGAGGCCGTACTATCACTCCGGTTGAATCAGCCCATTCGTGACAAAGCGTGCCTCTCCCACGGAAAAATTGCGAAAATTGTATTTTAATAACTTAACCATTGATGCAGACGCATCACTAGACCACCATGGTATAGGTCACCATGTTGTATTGTATGGTGACTTCCACTCTTGGACTCTGCTTATGCTCTTTTTCAGGTAGGGTAGAGTCATTTTGGCAAGACCAATCATAAAAAAGATAACTATAAATTTAGAAAAAAAGTACATCATTTAAAGATAAGAGATTGAATAATGAAAAACTAAATCGTTTTTTATATTCATATAGTTTTATTCGTTGGTGTTTTCGCACAAACGAATCCAGTGGTATGTCGTACACAAGCGTGTAATAGAAAAAGCTAGTGGCTTATGGCTGATTTATGTCCTAATAAACACCTCTTTATTAAGCAGAATGGTGTTAATGTTAAATAAAGGCGATGTACACGCTGCCGTATATCCCAGTGTAATGGGTTCGTACCCTACATAATGTAACTATTTGTATGTGAGACACGACATAGAAATTACCTCAGAGTTAGAGTAGAGTTCCATCAGGCCTTGCACGACTTAAAATACTATTTACATCATCATCAGCCTATTACAGTTCACTGCTGGACGTAGGCTTCACTTTTTACGTCACTCTCATCGATTTTGGGCTCCTCTCTTCCAGCTCCTCCTGTAGACGTGATAAATTATGTTTACCGAGACGTGGTTATACTTGAGAGAGTCGTGTTTTGGCACATATGGGCCAGGCTCGACCGGAGTGGAGGAGTCACAGGACACTAGATAACGCAGTTCCTTCATTGCTTTTCACCGAGAAACTGTTAGATTACCGGAGTCTACAAATTGCCTATCCCCTTGATGCAAGTCCTTTCTTTTCCAGTAAGACCCTGGAAGAGTAGCCACGAATGTTTGTCTCTTAAATTGCAGGAGTGCAGTGGTGGTGATAACTTTGGCCTTTAAAACAATGCAACAATTGATTTAATTAATCTTAATTTAGAAATGATAATCCTCATTATCTTGATCTCTGCCACAGTTGTCAATGTGTCTTTTTAGAACTTACCAGGTTCATTTCAGGTGTGAAATATTATATTTAGATTGCACTTCGTTCATGATAAAATTAACACCTAAAGAATGAAAATATAAGTGACTTGGAATAAAACCACTCGTTCAGGGTTACTTCGTGGAGATCAAGCTTTTTTATGATTTAACCGCCAAAAGGACTCGCCTCGACTTGCCCGATGGAAAGCATGAGTATTCTACTCCAGGAATGGGTAAAGCACAGCCTGGTGACCCACCATATGGCGGCCTAGTAAGACGATTTGTCACTGATGATGAATGTTCCCCGGCATTGTGAGAGGAAAACACGTGCGCCGGTAATGAGTTCCAGGTTTTGACCGCTCCGCCATATTTTAAGGACCGCAATATCGAATTGTACTGTACCACAGTAACTTATTGACAGTAAAATACATTTGCTATTCATTCAAAATAGTTAAACGCAAGTTCTAACACGATATTCAAGATTGGTGTCGCAAATCGGGTCAGGAGGTGACCCATCTCCACAAACTAACAACTGCCACTATAAATTCTAATCTTAGTTGAGTTAACGAGGGAATTCTGATCATACCGCAACATTGATTGGCGCAAAACTGGAGCAGAAAAGCGGGGGGATATACACATGGCCAACAAAACGTCGCGGGGGAGAAGGTAGCTCGTATTGTTGATGGGCTTTTGTTCGATTCCCAGATCTTTAGTTATGTTACATTGTAACTACCTTAAGTGGAATTTATATGCGTAGGGAGACCGAGTGTATATGAACCAAGTTTATGCAAATATGGACCATTGTGTACAAATGTGATATTTATTTTTTTTAAACATTAATATGATCAAATTTTACTTGTATGTAAGCTGACCAAAAATATCCTTACAACTATAACTCAGAATCAACTCAGAATCAAACCGGTGACTAAAGGGTCACCAGTTTCATTCTGAGTAAGTATAAATGAGTTTAACTTGAAAGTATGTAATTTTATTAAGTCTGATGATTCTAAATGTAAAACTAGATTATAATATGCCTAAAATCTATCGAGAAATCATTTCAAAATCACTGTGGCTAAATGTTGATAAATCATTCTCGTCGTAATCTCAACTATCTCAAATACATGTTTTCCTTGTATTTTTTTCTTTAAATAGCCAAGGAAGTCCGTGCTCCTGTGCAAAGAAAATAATCAGAGAAGAAAACGTTAATTAACTCACCGGTGCCTCAGCCCCTGCGTGCGCCGCGCCCCTGGGCACACAATTAGGGGAGACATTGTGTTTTTTCGAGCGTTATATTTATTCTAACTCAATTTTATTGCCAAACTCTATATACATATACTTGCCAGGTCTTAAGTCCAAGCTATGGTTGAAAACAATAAGCTTACTATAATTAAATTATGAACAAAGTCAAGTTACACTTTTAACCTGTGTGTGTGTGTGTATGCATACTCGTATATCTGAATTTTGTATGAAGGCAGATGAACAATTAGACCTACAGTGATGTATTAATGAATTTACACTCGTCAATGTAACCAGCAATTTCAATTCAGTTTAATTAATGCTAATGGTCGCCTAGTGATCGAAATTGAACCATAATTCATTAATTATTATTATTTAGAGTTACACAAAGATTCTCCAAAACTCAAAGTGGATTGACAACTTGAACTTACTTGTCGTTCCTGAAAGAAAAACAATTTAGGAAAAATCAATCGCCATACTAGACAAGAAAAAGTTTAAGAAACCATAATATATGACCAACTATGAAAAAGTATTGGTAAAATTTAAAACATACGGGCCATTATTGCGAATCTATTAACGACTCGTTCATTAAAGTCGGTTTAGTAACTCGGCGTTACGGCGGAACATAGACGCAAAAAAATATGAGACTTAGGCTTCGCAATAGTCGGTCAAAGAAGGAGAAACGTATTTTAAAAATGTACCTTAAACGTATCCGAGATTCCCTTGAAGACGTTCGCCATTGTGCTATAAAGAGCCACGTGATCACGTCTGCGGAAGTAACGTCAGAATCGGGATTCAGACAGTTGCCACTCATTTTATGGGACCGATTTATGAGCGGAAAATTGGTCTGTAAACGCATTTGTTACGTAATATATAATACAGAAATACGTGGTTTGGAGATTAATCCGGCGAATTTGTTCAAATATTCGATGGTATTTAATATTCTTCTTAAATATTGATTTGAACGGCCAATAAAATATAAAATACTCGACGTAACGAATCCATTTCGAAGCAATTGTTCTTTTATATAAATTTATTATTTTCTGTTGTATAGGTAGTAGGTACACTTGACATGTGGCCTGTTTGTCTAAAAGCACTTATCTATTTTCATCACTATTACTACTGCTAGATAGTAGATACTATCATTCTGTATTTAAATAGATTTTCATCTATTAGTTAAATACAGAATGATAGTTGAAAGAACATGGGTTCAATAACATCACGCGAGCAGACCATCAGCTACAAATACGATTACGAAGTATAGCATTATGGCTAGATACATATATATATACATATATATTTTTGTATTAGTCTCGGTGTACCAACACACACATACATTTCAATTATTTTGTCGTCACTAAATAAATTAATTGATGAATTCTCCTAGATACCGTTAACTCCTGTAGTACAAGTGGTTGAAGAGAGTCACATGCTACAATTAAGTTCTATCTGACTGGCATGGGAGCTTCTTTTTTATGGTATAAGGTTAAGCGGACAGAACACTTGATGGTAAGTGCCTACCGCCGTCCATGGAAACATGCACCTAAAAAGTTACAAGAGCGTTGCCGCTGCCTGAGTCGGACTAGACTAGAGTCGGACTCGCATAGGAAGGGTTCAGTAAAAACGAACAAATACCTGCACCTTCGTATTATACCATCAGCTATCTGCCAGTGAAATTCCGATCAAAATCGGTTTCGCCGTTCAAGACATTAGTTGGAACAAACAAAGAAACAGACAAAAAATTTAAAAATTTGCTTTTTTATGCAAGTACCGTATATACTTTCACATGCATTTGGTGAAAAGCTGTAAATTTGAAATTACAAACAGACACTTCAGTTTTATTTATATGTATAGATGTAATTATACCAATACTTTCATAGTAAACAACATTAAAAATTAGAAAGTAACTCTCTGTTTTTTTGGCTTTCCGGTCTCAACCGCTGCACCGACATACTTTATACTCTTGAGGAAGACCTACGCTATTCTTTACAGAGATAACTGATATACACGCGGACAGACCTGCGGCAAAAGATAGGTTATATATTTTTAAATTTTCAGCAAATTAGTAGTGTTCGTTCTGTAAAAATTGGATAGTTAATATAGAACTAGAATGAAATTACATCAAAACATGAAGTTTTAGAACTAGTTATTCCCAGACAGTTCGTCATCCATTTTAATTGATTAAAGCTAATGAACTCACTACCCGGCCGGGTCTATTTATAGCGTGAAAATTTTTATTGCAGATTCGTGATTAATTATTTTCTAAAAACAGTCACAACTTGAAGATTTTCTCGGAAATTAAATAAATACAATTTTAGGGGAACGATTTTCTGCCAATAAATATTGTATGATTTGAAATCATGTAATAGCTATTGCCAGAAATGTCACAAAGGTCACAAGGGAGTTGTAACCTTTTGGGAGGTTTTAGGCTCTGATAACCTTAGAAAACTACGAAATAATTATTTACGAGTATTTTCGAATTTAGCTAAATGATATCAGTTAGGTCGAGTCGGTCGGCTCGACCACGAATATAATGGTAAACAGTTAGAAAACCATGCTTCGGTACATTATGTTGAGGAATAAATACGTATTAAAAAGCTCAAACGAATACTCTCTCTGTGATGATGATCCTGGGAGAGCCACGCTTAGGTACGAATGAGCCCGCTCGACCGGAGTGATACCACTGCCTCACAGAAAACCGTTGTGAACCAGCACCTGCGCTGTGTCTTATCGAATGAGTGAGGACGCCGAAGACCCATACCCCAACCCCTCCCCCCATCCCCACTCCCTATCCCCCAAAGATCAGCATCGCACTTGTGACGCCTCTGGTATTGTGGGTGTCCAATGGCGGTGGTAACTACTTACCATCAGTCGAAATGTCTGCTCGTTTGCCGCATATTCCATAAAAAAAACTTGAAACAAACCCTACACCAACTTATCTGACCAAAGCCCAAGCCACAGTCTCTGATCTTAGGAGAGGCCTATGTCCAGCAGTGGACCGTTGGAGGCTGTTGATGATGATTGATGATGATGACGATGCATCCGTTTGATAGATTCTGATTAAACCGAACTTAAGTATAGTCTGTACCGCAACAGATTTTATTGTTGTACACTACGTCACTACACATTAGTATATTCACATTTGCCTTGTCTAACTTTCAGAAATATAAAGTATTAGTTCTTAGTACTAATAAATTTTAACCTTTTATTGGTTTATTTTAAATTGATTGCTAATAATTTAGCATAATGAAGGAAGACGTTTCGCAATTAAGACTTCGGAACTTCCAAATTCGAATCCGGTTACAAATATTTACGATTTGAGGTCATGTCACAGGGGAAGTTGGAGGGCCGTTAATCGTGATCGGATAAATATATCAGTTTTACAAATGTGACAAGTGGGTAGAGGTTTGACAACAGATTTTCTTATGAATTGGGGCCTCTTCAGTTAGATCCTACTCAAACTACCCATCAGGAACTGCAGAATCACTTTAGCGGGCTATCAAATAAAAAAAACTATAAACAGAAACCTATTACACTATTCCTAATGTTTTTTTTAAATCTACAATTAGATTAACGTCCCATATCCTAGAGTTAGACCAAAGGACTTAAAACCTACTCAATTATCTATCCACTATAACAAAACTAGGTTGTAAAAGCATATGTGGTGTTTACAACAGAAAGATGTAATATAATATTAAATTCTTATATTTTATCATAAGGGTATTTCTGTTTTCTCGCCATATTAAATTTATTCAATATTCTTCATCTACAGCCTTTATTATGAGGTAGGAACTCGTTTCCAAGGTGTTACGGAAGCGACCGCTTAAATAAATATCGCCACTTAAGATTTGAGCCTCATCTCGGAAGAAACGATCCGACAGGCCATAGCACACTTGCATTATGTATGAAGCTGAAAAGCTTACGGATGCGAAGGCTGCAATAGGAAAACTTACGGAAACGACTTAAGGTTCATTATTGAGTGCATGAATGTGAATACGTGTATTGGATCTTGGTCGGTCAGTCAAAGCGCATCTTGTGCCAACGGAATGGTCGATGGATATATATGAGAAATAACAGAAAGACTTCATTCATAGGATATGTCACACAAACAACATCAGAGGCAAGGAGGAGGAGGCTCTTGAAGGGTCAAGTTTAAATGAAATCCTCGCAATTACGTTGTTTCTTGATTTTCTTTTTTAGAAATAAAGTAAAAGATAAAGTTACAACTATATTGTCTTTGTTCATTATTTAACGACGAATTAAATCTGATTGTGAATATACATATCACTCTAAATAAAACTTTTATGATTTTGGTCATCGTCCCTAATAGTCTGCAGCTCAGTGGGAACATTAAAATATTTATATGACAAACTCTAAATAGTTTTTATTTCAAGAAGGCCTTTTCTGGCCCTTTCCATTGGTTACTTGAATAATTCTGGGAGCGCGGAAACAAAACATGTCAAATGAACAAAAATGTCATTCCTACGAGTAAGTCGAAGTACCGGCAAGAAACTCTAAATTATGGATCGTTTTTTGTTTTTGCGAAGGACGGTCCCCATTTCATGTCATCCACATTTTTATAATTTTTATCATTAACTCCATCACGACGAAGACTTGAAGACTCGAAGACTTAGAATTGAAGACTCGAAATACTTGACATTGGCAGAAATAGCTGATCCGGCTGGTTGCCATATCATCAAAAGAAGAAGAAGAAGAACTCTTAATTATTATTCTTTTGAAATTAGAAATTTACAATATGCCGTGTGTACCGGTTACGACGTACATAATTGAATAATCAGTTTTCCTTCTTCCTTCTTCACTTTGCTATCTTTGTATCCTTTTTTTTAACACTAATCTCTTACATTCATATGTCATTGGCAGAATTGTCGACATCGGCACAGATTGCCATACCCAAAAAAAAAAAAATTGAATAAATTCAATACATGCATTCACATTAATAATTTCATATGTTTCATGTCCAGTATATTTCTATATGATACCTCTTATAAAAGATCTGACAAGAGATGTGCGATACACAGGGGCTAAAAGAGACAAGTGCTCGTGTGTTACATATTCATAGTGTGCTCTGCGTCTCATGAATTATTCAGACACATTACAAAACTGAGCTACGGTGTTCAGAATTCACTAAAAGTGTCCAGTACTCTTGAGCTTAGTGGAGTGATCCCTCACGGACCTTTGCATTACACAAATGAACATCCCAGTGTTTATCCTTTACTTCTAAATCTATACTAATATTATAAAGAATTTAAGTTTCTAGCTTTGTTTGTGTGGTTGTAGGGGGTAATATTTGGAAGTACTGATCTGATCCTGCAAATTCTTTCACTAACAGAAAGCCACACTACTCAGGAGTGAGATAAGTCATATTAATACATAAATATACATGAAAAACATGGACAAAAAGTGAATCGTATTTACAGTTTATATTTTTTGCTTAGGTTTATATATATAATACCTGATTGAAAGGAAGAACAGAATCGTAAGTGATCGACACGTCACAAGATTATGTGTTCTGTGTGTAAATCGAACCATTTTTAATTATTTTTTTTTTTTT
>PKRV01000986.1:730642-918380 GCA_003709505.1 Hyphantria cunea | reverse complement strand
ACCGCGGTAAAACTGCTCTCGCCGCCGGCCATGGAGCGTACGACGGCCGGCAGCGAGAGATCTCCTCCGATGACTGCAGTGAGGGCCCGACGCTGCGGTGCCCAAGCGGGGCACGCCGCCAGCGTGTGCTGGGCCGAGTCCTCACTGCAGTCGCAGTGGTGGCAGGCGGGACTCAGTTCCCTCCGCGCGACCGAGTGCAGGTACTTCCCGAAGCAACCGTGCCCGGAAAGCACCTGCGTCAGTCGGAAGGAAAGAGTCCCGTGCGTGTAAATCGAACCAAGTTCAACCTTCGCATACAGTTCACCCTCAGGGTTGTGAAGATTTAATGCCAGAAGAACTGATATTCAAGTAAAACCTGCCCCAAATAATCTGTATTACTAACCACCATGTCAGTATGGCCGTCAAAGAAAAGGATAATTTACCGTATTTATGTGTTACAAATACATCAATTTGAAATATTTCTTTTCGTTTCATGCGTTATTCACTGTGTACTGTGTTAAAGCGCACTTCATTTTCAGTAGATATACTTATTAATATAATAGATGACAAAAATCTGATAAACTATCGTCAACTCAAAAACTATAAATTTCGGCTTTACAATACTACATATATGTCAGATATACATATATACATGTATATCAGCTACTTTCATCGGTTCAATAGGGTTATAGACAGATAATTATCTGAAAAGTCATCAGAAACTGGTAAAACTGGTCCTTATTCTTTATTGATAACCTACAATATATGTAGTTCATAGTGGGTATATAGTTAATAGCCTATTAACGACGTTTGAAACTTATTTGGTCGTGTTAGTTAACCTACTAATAAAACTTTTCATAACTGGAGAACACAAGTTCTTTGAAAAAGTTCGCAGGATACTGTTACGTCTGTCTCAAATTGTTTTTATTAATGAAGCCATTTACGATATTAGATTTAATAACTAGCTGCAGTCTTACTTCTCGTTGATTTTTGAGGTAAACACCAGCAAAAATAAATTCTGTTTAGTTTTCCTGAAGAGAATCTTTAAAAGCAGAACGCAGTGAATGTGATTTCATTACGTTCAAAAACAATTTTGGACATTATTTGAATGAAA
Source organism: Hyphantria cunea (assembly GCA_003709505.1). Classification (NCBI taxonomy): domain Eukaryota; kingdom Metazoa; phylum Arthropoda; class Insecta; order Lepidoptera; family Erebidae; genus Hyphantria; species Hyphantria cunea. The sequence continues at coordinate 917,287 of PKRV01000986.1, read as the reverse complement.
GCAATAACCTGGAGCTGGATTTGGTATTTATTTCAGACAATAAAGCATTAACAATGATTTATCTGCTGGAAACATTCGTGTTTATAGCCACAATGAAAAATCTGTTCCCTCGTGTATTTCAACTCGCTTAGCTGAAACGATTTGTGCGGGGGAAGAATACGGCATTAAGTATTGATCTCGGTTAAGAATAGCTCGAACAGCCCCGTGGGGATCGCGAGCAGCGACCCACAGAATACGGCAACGTAAACAGAATTCTATATTTATATAGGCCACACAGTTTATTGCACTTTTTCACCTAACCTAGGCTACTTTAGACTTTTAACATTTAGCACACTAACACAACACACAACAACACTAAATCATTCCTAAAACGCCCGGTCATTACTCTCTGCGTATACCTTTCAAGTTTAATAAAAGTAAAATTACAAAATGTATGTAGAGGAGCTCACTTCTAAATAGTAATCGAGTAGATTAGCATAAGCTAAGTAATCCTGCTCAGGTTAGTCCATGGAGATTTAAGACCCGTTTTTAAGTTTTAAGACTCGTTAGTGTCTCAGAGAGCACGTTCATCCATCCATCGCTTGCGTGTACCGTACAAACATCTGTAACAATTTTTACGGGTTCGATACAAGGATTGTATCTACGTATTGGGTAACGGAAGTCTAATAGCAATCGTTTAATATAAAATATATATCTTTTCTGTCACTCAACGGCGTACAAGAAAAAAGCCATAATCCTCTGTAACATTAAGAGTATGTTACGTTCGATATGTATACTTTTTAAACTCCAACTCTATTAATTTCAGTGGTTACAAACTCAAACGAATAGCTCGTTTCTGTGAAAGTTAGTGAAACTAAAATGAACTACATCTTAATTAAAACTGAAGATATAAACAAAGAAAACCTTGTAACCTTTAATAGGTTTTCTTTAGTTTAGGGTGATGGTTAAGTGCTCGATGACTATCTGTGCTCAAATAACTTTTACTTAGGATTTAGTGATTTAGTTATAGGAGTTTAGGATCAAAGGGCCATACTTGAAATAGAACACAATTCTCTTGCTACTTTTATTCTGAAATAGGTCGACTATTTCAAAATAAGTTTTGTAACGAAAAAACTTTTTGTATATAGTGGTCAAACATAATCTACCGTTCTTGTATTATTATGAAATATGCTTAATCGAAGAGCGGGAATGACGCACTAATGTATTTTTAATAATGAACAGGAAATCAAGAGATTTGATGATACTCATAACCGTCAACAAATAAATATTATCAACATTTAGAAATATCAATCAATATGATGTAATAATAATTATGAACGGATAAACAGTTCGAGGCCAGAAGATTATCGCCGGAGGGGGAGTCCTTTTTCCATAGTTTCTGTTATCAAATATTGGTTATGGTCGAATTACTATTGTTAAGTTTCTTGCGCTTGATCCCAAACTCAACCTTGATCTTAACCATGGGAGAGGCTTGGGACTACTACCACTCACACGCCTACCACTGTAACTCCTATGCACCAGGATCAACAGCAGTGACTTACAAACACACTGTGTTATGACGCTTGTTACATNCTGCAGTTAACGTAATTCGCTCGGGAAGTCTCAGGAAAAAATAAACTGTCTTGAAACCACTTTTAGGAGAGGCTTATTTGAGTCTGCTAATTTGTTCGCTTAGTCGTCTCTTACGGCAAACCAGGGATGAATAGGGATGGTGACTCTCCGAATTCTCAATCCCTTATCTCACGGCCAACCTTTTTTTTACTTTCCCCTTAATTAAGGATGGGAGGGGGCACACGAAGCTTGACAACGCAATTGAGTATGTTGAGATACAGGCGTCCATAGGCGATGATTGACCCCAACACTAAGTGACCCGTCTGCATTTGTACATAAAAAATCAAGTAATTAAAGTAGATGCTCTGTAATGTGAAAAACATAATTACATATAAAACAATTTCTTAAAATCTCAACTTGCTGAATTATTGATTTCTTAAATCTTATACATTATGCATATACTTGGTGTACAGCACGTGTGTGGACAAATATTGAAACAGTCTTACTGATATTACAACATCGATAGTGACTGTTACACTTTCACGGTTAAAGCGCAGCACGGACATGGTCGCAATAACTGAAAAACACACGGGCGGAGCCGCGGGTATACAGCTAGTATTTTTTTAAAAAGCCTTTTAATTTAATGTTTTTTCATAAAAAATCAGATTTCTTTCCTTTTTTTGACTTGCTGATTCTATTAATATTTAGTAGAGTAGTAAACGATAGTAAACAATCGTATACCGAGATACCGATAATCAAAACGTTTTCCTTAAACCAATACTAGCAACAAACAAAAACCTATCTCTTTGATGACCCAAGAATCACTGGGAATAAGTAAATAAAGCAAAACAGCTAATCATACAGGTCAAGTCACTCGGGACGTGACTGTGAGCCGGGGCTACAAAGGAATGGGAGGGCGCGTCCCGAGGGACTGACTGGACCGGAGCGGGTGGACCGAGAGTAACGCACTCAGACCCGCCGACCATCCACCACCACCACCGTTAGATTTATATAATTTCTGGAATAGTTTCTTATATTGGCAGCCGCTACAGAAGAAATAAAAGCCATTGATTTTAAATAATATACGGAATTAATTTTTCGAGATTTTTATAAATCAAGTAGTTTTAAAACCAACACTTGGATTCACCTAATCCTTTGAATGGATCGTTAAAATTTTACACTTTAAAAATATATATTTTATATCAAATAACAAAAAAAGATATCTGTATAATATTTTTTTAGAGATATATAAAAATTCATAATTTTTATTTTCTCTCTACAACCGATTTGAGATTCGGATTTAAGTTAATAAATAATAAACAAATATTTCGGACATGTAAACATAAACGCTATCTAGACCCAAGTTAAGCAAAGCTTGTGTTATGGGTACTAGACAATTGATATAAATACTTATATACTTTTTTTGAATACATACTTATAATATATAGAAAACACCTAAACTCCTAAACAAATATTTGCAGATCATACAAACATTAGCTTCGACCCGGTAACTGAACCAAAACCTCAAGCACAGTGGTCGCATACGCTATCACTGCGCCACCGAGGCAGTCATACGTTGTAGAGATTTTCAATTTTCTAGTTTTAATGAAGTAAATCAAAACTATCAATATTTTTACACACTATATTTCTCTGGGTCTACACTAAATGCAACATGTGAATCAAATTATTTTACTTAAACTCAAATTGTTTAAAATTTGAATGTGAGTTTTATCTGTTCTCAGGTCCTGTCCCTTCGAATACAAGGAATAAATATATTCTGACTATGATGGACAAATACGTCACGTCGTCAAATCACGCTTTCCATTTGCGTTCCCATGTCCAAACATTAGTACTTCGAGTAATAAGTAAAACATTTAAATGAAATATTTACGTCATTCAGCTTACCAGCTTCTTGCACTCAGATCGTGAAACGTCTTTTACGTCGGCGGAAGTCAATACCTTTACGAACTCTTATAGGATAGGCTGAAGTGGAACTCGCGACCTTCTGCGAGGAAGTCATCTCACAGAAGGAGGCGGCGGAGAAGGCCCGGGAGGACGATCTCCACTCGGACCCGGTCCGCCGCCGGCGAACCGGGCGGCGGAGGCGCGCCTACCAGCGCCTCATGCCGCCCTGAGTGTGGCCGCGGATGGGCGGGACGGGTTTTCCCCCCCATCCGCTTTGGAGGCCACCCGCGAGGGGGGGCGACGTTACGCGTGTGCCGTACATCGCCCACCTTAAGAGTTTTAAAATCGGATGACGGAGCCCGCTTCAGTGCGGGCTGGCGCTGGGAGGGGTCCGGATGGCGTAAGAAAGCGGTTCCCGGACCCCTCCCGTCTCAGGCGCAGAGTGGCACACCGTGGTGGTTTAGTGGGTAGTCTGGCTGGTGTCAGTCAGGAGTCCCACACAAAGCGAACCCCCTGTACCCGCAGGGGGGGAGCGAAGTGCGTAAAGGCATTCGACCACGTCAAAAAAAAAAAAAAAGGCTGAAGTGGAACTACCTCTTATAATCATTAAGATAACGGTCAAATACAAAGCCTTAATGGAACATTGTGGAGAGCGATACAATAAGTCCTCCGCAGCGGAAACAACTGGCGATAAAAGAGGTCCTCGAAGCGAGTAAACGCCGAGCTGCAGTGGCACTCCTCCAGGAACCTTATACAGGCAGAGAAAGATCCATGAGGATGTATACTGGCGTGAGAATATACCAGAACACCAACGTGGGGGAGGGTAGAGTGAAAGCAGCAATAGCTGTCTTTGACAAAGACCTTACGGTCACGCAATACCCAAAACTCACCACCAACAATATCGTGGTGGTGAGGATCCGTTCGGTGGCATGGGATGTCACGATGGTGTCATTCTATTTCGAGCCAGACCTCCCGATAGAATCGTACATTGTCCAACTGGAGAATATCGCAGAAACAGTGGGACATCGAAGATGGATCATAGGAGTAGATGCAAATGTGAAGAGCACCTGGTGGGGCAGTAGCAAAATAGATGAGAGAGGTAACTGCATGGCCGGAGCTCTCGGAGACATGAAGTTACACATCCTCAATAGCGGTAGTACTCCGACCTTCGACGCGATCAGAGGTGGTAAACGGTACCATAGCTTCATAGACATTACAGCTTGCTCGGTGGATCTTCTAGATCTGACCGAGCAATGGAGAGTTGAGGAAGGTCTAACGAGTTCGGGCCACAATGGCGTCCTATTCAACATTCGGCTTAGAAGATCGAAAGGACTGGCTGTCACCCAAACCACCAGAAAATTCAATTGGAAAACTCGCCAAGCTCAAGAGGGAAGTTGCCACCTGAAAACGTAGGATAAGGTGCGCTGCATCAGTCAGGAGATCGAGGGTCGTGGAGGAGTACCTCAAGCTGAAGAAGGAGTGTGAGACCGAGGCTGATAAGGCCATAACAGATAGTTGGAAGGACTTTTGTGCTAAGCAGGTCAGTGAAAGCGTTTGGGAGGGCATCTATAGGGTTATCGCGCGAACACGGCGTGAGGGAGGACTTGCCGCTCGAAAAGGATGGTGATATCCTGGATTCTAAGGGTTCGGTAGCATTGCTTGCAGAAACATTTTTCTCAGAAGACCGGATAGAAGAAGACAATGTCTACCACCGGGGTATTAGGTCCAAAGCAGAAAGCGTGAATGTTCTGAACAAAGATGAACCTTGCGACCCACCATTCACCATGGTCGAGTTCCGTCAAGCATGCGGCTCCTTCAACCCGAAAAAGGCCCCCGGGAAAGACGGCCTCACCGCCGACATTTGCTGTAAGGCAATCGAAGCGGATCCTGGGGCTTTCCTGGCCCTACTGAATAAATGCCTCGAGCTCCACTATTTCCCCCAGGAATGGAAAGAGGCAACCATTGTTTTCCTTAAAAACCCGGGAAAGGTAATTACCACATGCCCAAAGCCTACAGACCTATTGGTCTGTTGCCTATTTTAGGCAAAATATATGAAAAAATGCTCATGTCCCGGGTGAAACACTATATCCTGTCAAAAATGAGCACGCAACAGTACGGATTCATGCCACAGAGAAGCACCGAAGACTCCCTCTATAACTTACTGAAACATATAAAGAGCAATTTACAGGATAGGAAAATTATCGTACTAATATCCTTGGATATAGAGGGAGCATTCGATAGTGCTTGGTGGCCAGCCATAAGATCACGTCTAGCGGAGGAAAAGTGTCCGCAAAACCTCAGGCGGGTAGTGGATATCTACCTTGCGGACAGAAAAGTGAGTGTAAGATATGCTGGAGAGGAGTATACCAAGAGCACGAATAAAGGGCGATTACGTGCAGGCATTTGCCGATGATGCAGTCATGGTGTTTCCCGCCGACAACGCCCAGCAGATTGAGGCCAGCGCAAACGCTGCTCTTGAACGTGTCCGGGAATGGGGTGTCGAAAACAAATTGAAATTTGCTCCGCAGAAGACAAACACGATGCTGTTGACCCGGAAGCTGAAATACGACACCCCGCGACTAAGCATGGGGGGAATCGCGGTCTCCATGGTTCGTGAGCTCAAGCTGCTGGGCGTCAGCATAGACGACAAGCTTACCTTTACCTTTACCTTTAAGCCGCACGTAACAAATATTTGCAAGAAGGCTTTGGGCATCTATGGGCAATTAAAGAGAGGAGCCAAAACTACATGGGGTCTACACCCGGATTTCATTAGGACGATCTATGTGGCGATGGTCGAACCGAATATACTGTACGGTGCCGGCACAAGGGAACCTGCTGCACATAGAGCGGGAATAATAAAGCAGCTGAACACTGTGCAGCGCGGAATAGCGCAGCAAATCAGTAAGGCTTACCGCACGGTGTCGCTCAACTCAGCACTGGTGTTGGCTGGGGTTCTCCCTCTGGATCTACGTGTTCGGGAGGTAGCCTCCCTCTACCGGGCTAGGAGGGGGGAGCCTTAGCCGATGCTATGTGGGCGTGATGTGGAGATGATGTCCTCGGCTCTTCAAGCCCCGCACTCAGCTGAAAGAAAAGAGGTAGAGATTAGAGGCCTGGTAAACCAAGAGCAACTTGATGCCATCAGGGAGCACGAAATACGCGTGTTCACCGATGGCAGCAAGATAGGGGGAGAGGTTGGAGCTGCGGTCTCCATATCCATGTCGGTCGAAAAATAGCTAATATAGTAATAGAGAGAAACAAACGTAAACCATAGCAATTATATATGCCTAATTAATATTTTATGTAAATATCTAAAGTAGGCATAACGTACAAATGTATTTTGGCAGAAAATAAGGATCTAGATAATAAGAAATACAAAAGTTATAGATTATAAAATGGAACGTTAATAAACCTGTAAGATAATTGTAAAACAAAGTAGACTATAAGCAATGTAAAAGTAATAACTAGCATAAGTAGTGTAAGCAAACTGTACAAATAAAGACCTCGGTAGTTTATTTAATTCCCCCTTAGAAGTGAGTAATAAGAAATAAAGAAAATAGGGATAGCAGATCACTTAGAGTAGGTTAGATGTGGGAATCCCACCCACCAATAGACGAATGTAGAAAGAAACTGGTATGAGAAATGAAAGTACGAGCGGAATTATTGATAGAACTGGAGTGACAAAGAGCAGTAGATTAGCAAAGGCTCCGATTATGTTGGAGGTAGGTTGTATAAAAAAATAAAAATCAAGTCCTCCGTTCTGCTAATGAACCTACAGAACTTTGAGAACAAGTCCTTCCACAAGCTTGAAATTCATTATTATGTACGGCATCACATGTATGCCACACGAACGACTGTTCACTCACGTAAGGAGATCGTCAAACGGAGTACCCATCCCTACTTGGTTAACCGAGTCAGAGCGAGTACACATGGGAAAATTCAAAAGGACGAATAAATATCAACCTATCGTTGAAGAGGTGGAATTAATTCACGTTAATCCAGAGTACTCTTATGTCCGACTGGCTGATGGACGTGAATCGACCGTTTCGAATGGCCATTTAACGCCTTTAGGACAAGACGGAGAGGGTCATACAAAATCCCTATTTTTTTGTTTGAAAATCCCCTCGTATACCATCATTTGGTGGCTATGTCTGACTTGAACCTACTAATAATTGCACACTGTCTCAGGTACCAGGTGGGGTGCCCAAATAACCAGGTGCACCCTCAAAACCGTTTAACTGCCGTTTAGCAGTCGCAGCCACTGTGCCACAGAGGCTCTCAGAGGTCTTGGGTGCGATTCCTGAGTCGGACCAAATGTTTGTATGATCTGCAAATATTTGTTTGGGAGTTTGGGTGTTTTCTATGTATAATAAGTATGTATTTACAAAAAAAAGTATATATATAATTAATATCAGTTTTCTAGTACCCATAGTACAAGTTCTGCTTAGTTTGAGACTAGATGGCGTTGTGTTAAAATATCTGAACATATTTATTTCATTCATTTCATCTCATTTATTCTTTATTGTACACATTGAAAATACAAGTATGAACAAAATACAAGGAAGTGTCATGTACAAAAGGCGTGCTTAACTCAACATTGAGTTTTCTGCCAGCAAACCCTGAGTGAACAGAGGATAGTGCAAAATGTAAGGACATAGTTATGCGTATTTAAAAGAAACGAATATAATAACAAATTAAAAAGATAATAATAGNTTAAATTTAAAAAACAATACAGAGCTCAAAATGTTGATGTTGACACACTCTATTTATTTTCCCAATAATAATAGATTTAATGTTATCTATATACAAATATTAGTAACTAATATTATAAGTTCGATAATAACTCTGTCTGTCTGTCACGATTACAGCTAAACTGTGGCAACGTTTTTAATGGAATTTGACATTGAGTAACTTTGATTTTTGAGGAAGAACATAGGCTTTTCTTTACTGCGACAACCGTCATACACGCGGGCGATATCGCGGTCAAAAGCTAGTTTATTATAGATTCCCCAATTTTATAACATCCATATATTTACGAATTTCACTTGTTTTTCGAAACCGGTGTTTCTTAATTCGATTCTTTGTTTTATGCTTTTGCGTCAGGACATATTAAAAATAGATTAGCATTTTTTAAATAAAAAAATTACAATAGTCTTACTGACAACTAACTTCTTTTAATATTTTTGACTACCTCCTGAACCACGGTAGCGAAGTGGTAGCGTATGTGACTGCTGTGCTTCAGGTCTCGGGTTCGATTCTCGGATCGGACCAAATGTTTATACGATCTACAAATATTTGTTTCGGAGTATATGTATTTGTATCAGTTGTCTAGAACCCATAGTACAAGATCTGCTTAGTTTGGGACTAGTTAGCGTTGTGTGTTAAATGTTAGAAAATATTTTGTTATTTTATTTATAGATCTTCATATGAGCCCTTTTTTCTCGTCATCTGAATTTGTTTCTATTACTAGAAAATTAATGTAACTGTATGTATTCAAACTAGATTATATATGAACTATAGCATTTTATACTTATATTCAGTGGTATAAAGCAACTTTAAAAGACGGGCAGATTAATCTGTTGTGCCCTGCCTCCTGAAGATCGTATACTTTAAATAGTCTAAATGAATATAAAAACTTCAATTTTAGAACTCGAGACTCGTGTCCACCTCAGTCGAAGACAAAATGGAAATAATGTAAAGACGTTATACATAATACAGTAAGTTAAGTGGAAGTGCCGTAAAAAGATCCGTACCGCAGTATGTTAACATTCTTGGCCGAGATTGATGTAAGCGGCGGGCGTCTCTCCCTTGGCTCCTTATGTGGCCCAAAAATGCAATAACCTGCTGTGGTGTTGACATCTTTAAGGAAACACACACATTTGAACTCAAACCTTCAGATTATTAGAACTGCTGCAGTTATATTGCAAACTCTATTATCTATTCATTTCGGTGGACTTCAAAGCTAGCTAAGCTTTGACTACACGGTGGGCCTAGTGGTTTCAGTGGTCGCCACACCACTTCCTACTGCGCCAAGTGTTGTGGGTTCAAATCCTACATGGGACAACACTTTGTGTGATCCATAAATTGTTGTTCTAAGTCTGGGTGTACTTTGTGTCCGTTTCATGTATGTTTGTAAAGATCCCCGCGACACAGGAATGTATATTCCTAATGCGGGAGTTATCTGTTAAAAAAAAAAAGTGACAAACCCCAGGTCGCGGGTTTGAATTCCACAGAGAACAAATGTTTTGTAATAAGTACGATCATTTGTTCTGTTAATAGAGGTGTGGTTGGTTGATTTTGTTTTTTATGTATTAGCTGCCAAAATGCCGTGCTTGATGGAAAGCATGAGCAGAATCCAAGAATGGTGGTCACCATCCTCAACGCGAAAAAGAACAATGCAGCATGGTGACCCACACTATGGCGGCCTGGTGAGATGCTTTTTCACGCTCCGCTTAAAGGACCCGAGATCATAATGGGAAGGAAACACGTACGATGGTAGTGAGTTCCAGGTTTTGACCACTCGGCACAGGAAGGAAGCACCGAAGCGATGAGTACGAGAACGTATGTCTTCCATTTTAAAGCGGTGACTTCTAAGGCCGGCACGTGTTGTTCTATAGAGGAAGGGAGAGGGGCTAATCAATTGGAAGAGCTCTTCAGAACACTCACCATGGTAAAGGCGATAGAGGACTGCCAAGGAGGCGATATCTCTACGCAACTGTAGAGGCTCAAGGGTCTCGGTGGCTTCGGGACTATCGGCAATACGGATTGCTCGCCGCTGCAACCGGTCAAGAGCTTCAAACAGGTACTGTGCGGCACCATCGCAAAGGTGAGAACAGTACTCCACGCACGAGCGAACCTGGGTCTTGTAAAGAAGTCACAGATGCCCGGGCGAGAAGAACCGTCTCACCCTATTTAACACACCTAACTTCCGTGAGGCCGCTTTAGTGACACTCTCAAGGTATTCGCGTGGGTTGAGGTCTCGGCAGATATCCAAATAAACTTATTTTATACAGATATAAATCAGACCAAAATGACAATCGTTAAATTGTGGTAGTTTATTATGCCTGTGTCTATCCATTCGAAGATAATAGACACATTTAGGTGTGATTTGTAAAAATGTAAGGTTTCAATGACCACATGCAGGTCACGGGAAAAATTCTAGAATTGCCGTACATTTTCAATAGGAGGGAATGGTTTTGGTTAGATAGCAATAAAGCTTGTTATATAAAAATAAAATAACCTTCTACCTATTTCTTGGGATATACAGACGAAAGTATCTTCACATACAGCATAGACATCAAAAAACAACTGAAAGATGTTTAAACTACAGAACCTACATAAGTACTTACGTAGAGTCGACCACCTAAAATCAGTTATTGAACCGTGGACTATTGCACTAATCACGCCGGGTCCGAAGATATTCCCTTTATAATAATTATTTTCACGGGAGTTAACGCAACGACTTATTTAAAGATATTAGACAAGACAGTGCAACCTTGTCGAAACGTCAAGCAAACCAAAGGTATGTAATATGAAAATATGTAATTCTAAAAAAAAAAAATATTATATCGTGAAACGCGGAACTTTAAGAGTTAGTATATTCCCTTTACGTTTGACGAACTTGATAGCCATTAAACTAAAATAGATATATGTAAGTGAATATGTTGTAATTTAGTGGTAAAGCATAGTAGTGTTTACCTAAAGTACTTTTATGTACTTTATTAAATTATATATATATACTGGTATCCAAAAAATAAATGAATAAATAGTGTCATAGTGAGCTAGCACCTTAATAGGCAGTCAATATTCGTGCGGCGCGGTGTTGTAGTGCTTAAATACCACGGTGCAGCAGCTAGCTCGGCGCAATGCTCAACTTCCTCATTCGCATCTTTACTCCAACGAATCCACCATGAAGATCGATAAATGTCTTACCAGTGATAATGTTAACCAGAACCTTCTGAACATTCAGTATGCTGTGAGAGGACCCATTGTGCAGAGGGCGCTGCAGATAGAACGGGAACTAGAGAAGGTCAGTGATTTGGTATTGTTATAACGATAAAAGTGAAATAAAGTTTGGTCGTAATTAGAAACCGGTCTTTGAAGAGAAATTATAAAAAGCTTGATACAGTAAACTAGGTATCTGTAATTTTCTTTAATTCTGATAAAATGTAATTTACTGCATGAATAGTTAAGACGTGAAAGTGTACTTAAGAAAGGATTTATAACTATTGTTAGGAGCAATCCACAATATAAGTATTTTTGGTGTTAATAATAATAAACGCTTTATTGTACCATATTTATTACAAAGGTAACTTAAACCTAGGAGGTACAAGTGTATGAAAACAAAATAGACAATTATAATGTGTAGCAGTCATTATATATACAACGAGCAATTGCAGTGTTTAATAAAATGTCAAGTGTTATTTTCTCCCATATATCATTAAAGACAAGTTAGGATTGATAGTAATAAAACTGTTAGCGATGAACTTGGTTTGCTACCTTCTCATACTTATCCCACCAGAAAACTTAACTGCCTCGACCACATTATGTTAAAAACTATATATCCTGCGACTGTATGCGTTATTGATTCTTCTACAACGGATCATTCTCCTGTGATAGTTTCACTGTGCATGAGCAAAAGTAAAATGATGACCAAAAATTGTAGTATTAATAAATAAGACATAAAAAAAATGTATTAATGAAATAGAAGCTGTAGATTTCTCCTTTATTGCATCTATTTTGGATGCTAACGAAGCAACAACAGTTTTTGTGGAGAAACTTTCAGACAATATTAAAGCAAATACTGAAGTCTACCAAACAACTAATAAAAAAAGAATTTTAAAACCATGGATTACGAGTGGGCTCCTACGTTGCATTAGACATAGGGATAGACTACATAAACAACACAAAAAGTATCCTACTAATTACATTTAGAAATCACATATAAACGATATCGGAACTATTGTAACTCTCTGTTAAGGAAGCTAAAAATAACTTATGAAAAGTCCTTACTCCGGAACGCGAAAACACCCAAAGAATCATGGAAAGCAATAAAATCTATTGTAAACTATACTGAAGACAAAACTGTTGCAGATGAGTTATTGATTTCAAACAATAATGATACAATTAATAACTATTTTGCGGAAGTTGGTAAGCGGCTTGCTGATTCCGTCACTGTTCCGCATACCCCTAACTATGATTTTGTAATCCCGCGTAACCTTAATTCTATTATACTCTTACCACCGGATGAAACAGAAATAGAAGCAATAATAATGAATCTAAGAAATACCTATGCCACTGGCTGGGACGCTATTCCAGTTCGGGTACTCAAACTTTGTAAAAAGACTGTAGTACCTCCTCTCACCTACCTTTTTGGGCTTTGCTATGCTCAAGGTGTCTTCCCGGAGGTATTCAAGAAAGCTCTCATTACTCCTGTGCATAAGGGGGGAATCGAGATGAGGTGTCGAATTATAGGCCAATCTCTATACTGTCTTCGCTTTCAAAACTTTTGGAAAAAACACCTAATAATAGACTCATTAAATTTCTTGAAAACAACAATATTTTGGCCGCAACACAATTTGGATTCAGAGCTTCTAAAAGCACCGATGATGCAGTTAGTCAGCTTAGTGATTTTATATGTGCTAAAGTTGACAGAAAACAAAAATGTATAGGTGTTTTTCTTGATTTGGCCAAAGCATTCGATACAGTCCCGATTCCTGCACTTATGAACAAGCAGGACGTTATTGGCGTAAGAGGGACAGCTCTAAATATCTTTAAAGACTTCTGATGTGACCGCAAACAACATGTAAAGATTGGTAAACAGATCAGCTCTATGGCAAATGTTGTTTGCAGCGTTCCTCAAGGAAGTATTCTCGAACCAAGTCTTTTCTTGGTATACATCAACGATTTATGTCATCAAACATTTTGGCAGGGTAAAACATTCACGTACGCTGACGATACTGCTGTAGTATTCCATGGAGAGATTTGGGAGGAGGTCCGTAAAATTGCTGAAAAAGGCCTTCATCAACTTAGCCAATGGCTGATGGTCAACCTTCTTACACTTAATATTCTGAAAACATCATTCTTGCAATTTTCTTTTTCTAAAACTAACCTTAAAAATATTGGTATCAAAGTTCATTCCTGTGATTATCCTAACATTACTAACTGCTCTTGTCTGTCAATTACAAAAGTCACACATCTCAAATACCTAGGTGTTATCTTAGATGAGAGACTATCTTGGGAACCCCATATAAATCTTATTACTGGTCGTACTAGGAAGTTAATTAGGGTTTTCAAAAAATTTTGACATTTGGCAGAATTTTCTTAACTTCGTGATATATATTATGCCTTAGCTCAATCCATACTTGGATACTGTGTAGGGGTCTGGGGTGGTGCTTGTAAACTCCATTTGATACAGCTGGAAAGGGCTCAGAGGTCTTTACTGAAGGTAATGACTTTTAAACCCTATAGATACCCGACTAAACAACTACATGAAAATTGCGAACTCCTAACAATTAGACAACTATATATACTCCAAATTATAACAAAACAACATAAACATACTCCCTACAATGCAAATGAGTATAAAAATAAACGTGTCATTAATAATGTGTGCTTACCTGTCAAATGTCGTACGGCTACGGCTCGACGACAGCAATCGCATAGATCATCTTACATATATAATAAAATAAATAAGATAATAAACATGCATCCTCTCACTGTTCGAGAATTTAAAAGCAAAGTGAAGAACTGGCTGCTACAACTAAACTACGATGAAACTGAAATGCTATTACTTACCAATTAATATTCCCTGTATCTCACAAATCAGACCCATACCAAACTTTCATATACACACATACACATAAACACACCCACACACACACACACATACCCATGCACGCACACACAAAATACATATACTAGCACATATACATACACACACTTAAACATAAATAATAAACTAAACCCAATACTTATTTTAAATACTCTTATTGCTATGTGTATCAACCAAAATTGGGAGAGGGCACTGACTTCTGTAACATAGGTTTTAACCTAGCTCAGAAGTCACAGGACTTCATAGGAATTCTGTAAAAAAAAAAGTTTGTGAATAAAAAAAAATATATTATTATTATTTATTATTATTATAAGTGTTTGTTGTGAATATAGATTACGTACCTACCTAGTCCCTAAGAATTCAACCGGATTCTATTTTGAATAGGACTCGAAAACTGTTAGTCCTGTTTAAACTAGTCATTCAGGTAGGAACGAAACGAAACACATTTTTATGTCTTCATTTTTAAAAAACCTACCTAACCTTTTTCCTCTCCCCAAAGAAGCCTTAAGGTTTCATGATACGACAACCCGAAAATAAGTTTTTCCAAGCATCCCCTACACAAAGAAAAGAAAATGCGTTTCGCTTCACCTTCCGAGATAACCCCTATTTTATGTCTAATTTGACTGGCCTATGTGGTTTTATTTCCAATCGTCTGTTTTTGTTCTGTTTTTTCATTTTTCTCCGCCATAGACACTAGGCAAGGTTACTAAAAAGACTTTAAATTGTGAAGTTTCTTTATTACTATTATAAAACATATTTTCCGTGCTATGCGATCGTTGTGAGGCTCGTAAAATTGAAGGTGATCCTAGCCCCAAGGGGACCGAAAATACCAGCCTAGTTTTAGAAAACATAAGTTTAGTTTTTATTGCCTACCTTCGTATATAATGTTACTGTTTATGTGACTTACCTACTGAAAGCATACCTATAAATGTTAAAACTTTGCCTGAACTCGGTGAGACGTCCACGTGTATTTATATCATAATGCTAGTTAAAAACTACCTTAAAGAAGTATATCAACGTCTGTATCCAACTCGTGTATAAAACAAAGAGACTAAAATACTATTTAGTTTCACAAATTTAGTTCAGAAAAAGAAAGACGATTGAAGTGACCAGAAATTTCGACAGTGGCTTGTGTGTTTGACGAGACCCACATTTACAGTAATTTATATGGAATTGTAAAAGTTCCATCGTGCCCAATTCATAATTTAGTCAATTGGACAATCTTCTCTCGATTGAAAACAACATGAATGAGCACATTAATTATTTCATTTATTGATCCTTATCAACAGGAATCTAGGTATTTTTGAAAGCTTTCGCAGCCATCACTTGTAAATCCGTCATGAAATACTTCCTACTGTAACTCATTCAACTACTCAAATTCTTAGTTTAAATCTTCTATCTCAACTCAATAAAATGGAGACACGATAAGGAAGTATTTGACGCAGTTACGGCATGCTCCCAAATAACCTCCGTTATGGCAACATATCTTTTGATGCTCTTTGTATTGTGTTTTTGATAAGATGAACTACTTATTTAATGTACTTATTTATACCAGAAATTCTAAGTTATTCAATAACTTTTATTAATAAAGAAAACCAATTATGTATTACGTTTTGTTTTAAAGATACTGTCTTCTTTCTTGTGTAAAGTCACTGAAATAAAATAATACTATTTTTTATTTAATTTTCTGTTATATTACGCGAAGCGCAGAAATCTCTGAAGCTGGCCATTCGCCGCGCCAAAGAGGAGAAGAGAAAGGAGATGCTGGAGGGTCTCGACCGTGACCCCTGGGGTCGCTCATATCGTGCGGTGCGTCAGAAGCTCCGTACGGCGGGGCCCCCCCTTACCGAGACTCTCCAGCCCAGCTTCCTGCAGGAAATGGTCGAGGGCCTATTCATGCAGGAAATGGTCGAGGGCCTATTCCCGCAGCGGACGGAGCACACGCACGGGTCGATGGCCTATTCGGTCGGAGACGACGAGGGCAGAGAGGTTGAATTTCCGCCCGTCAGGGAATCGGAGGTAGGGGCGGCTGTTCTACGGATCCGTTCGAAGAACACCATCCCCGGGCTGGACGGGGTACCAGCCCGAGTGATGGCTCGAGCCCTCGACCACATGTTGGACCGCCTCAGGGAGGTGTTGGACGC
Organism: Hyphantria cunea; assembly: GCA_003709505.1. Classification (NCBI taxonomy): domain Eukaryota; kingdom Metazoa; phylum Arthropoda; class Insecta; order Lepidoptera; family Erebidae; genus Hyphantria; species Hyphantria cunea. Next base: position 900,856 of record PKRV01000986.1, on the reverse strand, counting down.
TAGCTGGGCGTCCGGATACTTCCCTGAGTGCTGGAAGAGCGGGAAGCTGGGCCTACTTAGGAAGCCGGGACGGCCTGCCGATTCGGTCGCGGCCTCCAGACCCATTATGTAGCTGGACGAGGCGGGCAAGTTGTTCGAGAGGGTGCTCTCTGCCCGCAGCGTCCGGCACCTCAGCGAGGTTGGTCCAGACCTGTCGGACGCCCAATCGGGTTCCGGGAGGGGTGTTCGAGGGTCGATGCCGTGATGCGCCTGAGGGTCGTGACCGAAGAGGCGGTGAGCTGTGGCGGCGTGGTGTTGGCGGTGTCTCTGGACGTCGCCAACGCCTTTAATTTTTTCCTTTAATTCGGCTGCATCAGAGAAGCACTCCAGTACCACGGGGTGCCAGAGTACCTTAGGCGGCTGGTGGCAGACTATCTGGAGGAGCGTAGCGTCGTGTACGAGGATCGAGACTTGAGACGGCGACCCATGTCATGCGGCGTTCCGCAGGAGTCTGTACTAGGACCACTCCTGTGGAACGTGGAGTACGACTGGGTCCTTCGAGAGCGTCTCCCACCCGGGCTGGGCGTAATTTGTTACGCTGATGACACATTGGTCACAGCCCGGGGGGCGAACTTCCAGTTTCCCCCCCCCCATCCGATTCACAGGCCAGCCGCGAGGGGGCGACGTTACGCGTGTGCCGTACGTCGCCTAAATTGAAAGTTTTCCATCAGACGACGGAGCCCGCTTCAGTGCGGGCAGGCGCTGGGAGGGGTTCGGATGGCGTAAGAAAGCGGTTCCCGGATCTCTCTCATCTCATTTGATTCCATCACAATTATTAAGAAGTTTCATCAACGCTCCTGCTTTCGCAATTTCTTTTTGAAAATCCTGTACACTATAGTAGGGAATACTAATTATGATCTGGATTCAAAAAACAGATAAAAACAATATTTGAAACTCTAAATTTCCGTGTGGAGAAGAAGCTCAGTGTGCTCAACAGATCGAGACAGTATTTCACTCCATTATACCGCCTTTTGCTTTATAAGGCGCAGGTCCGACCTCACATGGAATACTGTCCCCATTTTTGGGCGGGGGCACCCCAATATCAGCTCCTCCCTTTAGAGCGCGTTCAACGGAGAGCGACTCGAATCGTCGATTCCCAAGAAGTTTCAATTTGGCTAGACGCATTAGCGCTGCGTAGAGATGCGGCTTCACTGTGCATCTTCTACCGCATTCACCATGGAGAGTGCTCCGAGGAATTGTTCGGGCTTATTCCTGCCGCCTCTTTCCGCCATCGTCTTTCGCGATAGAAATTTCATCCCTATCATCTAGATGGTTGGCAGTCCACAACTCCTACCTCGCACAACAAAACTGTGGAATGAACTGTCGCCTGCAGTATTCCTGGACCAATACGAAATTCAAACCTTCAAGAAAAGAGTGTACTCCTTCTTAAAAGGCCGGCAACGCACTTATGATACCTCTGGTGTTGCGGGTGTCCATGGGCGGCGGTAATCGCTTACCATCAGGCAATACGTCTGCTCGTGATCCACCGATTTCATAAAAAAAATAAGAATATGAAGTGTCCCAACCGCTACTCATTCCATGGGTGTCGCATATACTATATATATATATATATATATATATATATATATATATATATACTATACGCGACACAGTAGACCAAAGTCTCCTCTCTAAGGTGACATCTAAGCTCAGTAGTGGACTGTCAAAGGCTGTGGACGTGATGTGGTAGTGAGATCCAAATGATATAAACCGAAACGACAATTTTTCGAGGTCAATACAAATGTACCAACAGTGGAAAGTATTTTTCCGGCTATGAAATGAAAACATATTGTCGTCCACTCACTGAACTTATGTCATGTCGTGATATAACGCAGATTTATCGCTCTGTTTGTTACTTGTTATCGGCGACGTCTCGTGACAACTGCGACAAAAGGGGAGGAGGGCGCCAGAGAATGGCGACCAAGCAAAGGGTTGATGAATACACCACGTAAACTGTACAGAGCTATTGTCATTTGCTCACGAGAACTGGAAATACTATTGAATTAAACTTACGTTTTACGGCCCTGCCAAAATGACTCTACCCTGCCCGATGGAAAGCATAAGCAGAATCCAAGAGATGTGGTCACCACAGACAATGATACAGACAATGGTCCCTCAATGGCTTATATACATAAATGATTAAAAAACCTAATCACAACTCACGAATGATTTAAACTATTACTTATTACAATAACATTTTCAAATAAGCTCGCAGCTTAAAAAAACCTGACATGCACCATACATAAGATACTTAAATGTACCATTAATCAACAGTTGAAGTTGAAAACTCAAATGTGAAATGTCAAAGTTTGGAAAGGTAGACAAAGGACCGGGGGAGGGATCTATAATCAGAAGTGGAGTGCTGTGGACTATTGACTGAAATACTACCTAAAGTTATTATTTGTTTAAAGGGAATACTCAAACCTTGCTCCCGGGTAGTGCGCGCCAACATCGGCGACTGTCACTCGCTGGGACAGAAACCGATCATCAGACAAGTAAGTATGTAACATCCTCCATCACCTGTGTATGTAGATTTTGTCTGCACGGTTGGCCTGGTGGTTAAAGCGGTCGACTGCGCTAAGTGAATTCAAATCCAACATGGGACAACACTTTGTGTGATTCACAAACTGTTGTTCTAAGTCTGGGTGTTCTTTGTATCCATTTCATATATGTTTGTAAAGTTCCCCGCGACACAGGGATATATATGTGGAAATTGTCCTAATGTGAATGTTGTCCTCTAAAAAATGAAAGAAAGCGATACGCATAGCCGTGTTAACAATTTCAAATATATATTACAGGTGCTGGCGCTTGTTGCTATTCCACATTTAGCGAGTACCGCAAATGTTCCCGCAGATGTCCGAAAGAGAGCGCAGGATATACTGAGCGACTGCCCGTGAGTAAGCCTGAACTATGACTCCGTGAGAATTTATAGGCTTTCTTACAAAACATGAAAAATAAGGTAGGAACTCCTCTTTCGTCTTCTCTAGATCATAATATTTATTTATGACTGCGTAAAGCAATATAGGTCTCAACACCATGGACAAAATTTAAGCATAATGAAAGAATAATAACATAGGCGTTAACGCAGTTGTCTGATTCACATAAAAAGCTCCGTGGGAGCATACTCGCCGTCTGCCGGTTTGCAAATAGTTCGTTCTCGAGTCGCGCAATACATCACAACGAAGGTCGGCGTACCTGCCTCTCCGAGTGATGTCTATCTCGGCTCTGGTGCATCTGACGTCATGAAGGCTGTGCTCACTATGTTTGTAGCAGATGTGGATGGAAGACCACCCGGTACGTAAAACTCTGACTCGCACAAAATAAATTTTTATTTATAACTTTTAGCAACAAATTAGAAAAAGCTTGTGAGCTTCATGTGTTACTTGCACAGGATTCTCGAGAGTTTTTTATAAAGTTGGTGCATTTCTGACTTAAACCTCCTTGAGAAGATAAAAGGATAGACCGAGGGAACCAGAGAATGGAGTTTTGTATGTCTCGGATGCGGAAACAGGAATAAAACTTCTGTAGCACGGCGAGATTGGACTTACATTCATCCGACCAATGATTGAAGTATAGATAGGTCAAATCATCTGTGCGCACGGCGCTATGTTTGAGTAAATCTTGCATGTATACAGTGACTGACAAGAATGTGACTGTGTGACTGTATGTAGGTCAAGAGGGACAGTGAAGTACACAATAAAAATACAGTTATTGAAAAATAAAAAAGTAGAACTTAGTGACAAATAGTAACTATTGTAAATTAGTTTAGTTTATTAAGTTTTTTAAGGTTATTGCAACCAGCTGCGCTGTTAGATAATAATTATTCGAATTTAAAAAAAAAGAACTTTATTTTTAAATCCATGTTTATGAAGAATTTTCGGATTCGCTACTTTCACCAAGATTAATAATTAATTCAGATTTCATGTCAAAATGTCGATAGTATTCTCCTTCTTTATTTTTTACGTGTCGACAAGTATTACACCACATCTCTTCATCAATTTGAGTTCAACGTTCACTTATTACTTCCATTATTCCCGTCACATTTTGTTCGATGTTATGCAAAATAATATAAATTTTAAAAATTCCTCACACCTGTTCTATGAGATTTGGCTCAGGATGATATGATGGTGGAGGCGAAGAACTTTTATGCCATATGGCAGAAGAGTGTGTCATCAATCTTATAAGAAATGCGGTCTTCTTTATTTTTTTTTATCAAATCATGTGCATTATCTCTCTCTACATTTCAACTTTTCAACTTTTTTTTCATTACAATTTGAAGCTCGATAATTTTGAACGTCGTGGTATTACGCATTATCAAGCACAACCACATAGTCAGGAGGAAGATTCGGTAGCAGATGTTCTTTTAACCACTTTTCATAAAGCGTTCCGCGTTCCTGCTAGAGTGGTAATCACCGAAAACACTACTTGCTTGTATATCAATAATGCATTAGGTACGAAACCTTGTTCTGAACCAGCATGAACATTGATAATTCTTTGCCCTTTCGACAGGTTTTTCTTTAACTTGGTCCATCTTTATTACCACATCCTTTGTTTTGCACGTGATTGGTTAAGATATAGCTCTCATCTGTGTATACTATACACCGATTTCTTGGCAGTATTTGAATAAAAATTTAAGGTAATAAAATCGCTTTTGCATGTCATGCCGCTCTATAATTACACGTCAGTCATCCACAGTTTTTCGCCATTTGTATCCCAACTTTAGCAAAACTGTACGCCGAGTCAAAATACTTCCACCGTAGTTAAGTTTTTCTTGAAATATTCTTTTCAACTTTAGTAATGTAGGTTACTGGTGATGTTCTAAATGATAATTTTGAATAGTTGCACGTATAACATCAACGTTAAGTTTTTTGCGGTTTTTATACGGAGATTTAAATTAAGAGTCACTTTCTTTTCTTTCAAACAATACATTAGTTATTTTCCTCTCTGATACCCGCACTGCCATTGCTGTTCTCTTTCGCACACTGTTTAAATGTTCACTCAATTTCGCTATTAAAATTTGATGTGCACTACAAACTGAATCACTTACTAGTTGCAATATATCTGCCAAGTGCTTTTTCAGAAAATCATGTACTTTTGCAATGGTTTCACAAGTCTAAAACAAAAATAATACGTTAACGTCTAAAATAATATATTTTGTAAAGATACCTCATTATAATATTGATGAATAATAATTAGAAATCATAAGAAATCAGCACATGAAATATTAATGAAAGTTACCTGACTCCTTAAACATTTTCTTCGTGAAAAACTAGATATTTACCTTAGCGACCGTACCCGTGCAAAAAAGTGATAACAACACGTGTTGCTCGTATGACGAGGGCCGTGTCGCTCCCACACAAATTAAAGCTGTATACTTACAAGCGCACGCACAGAGCGCCGCGCGCACAAATGAATTGGACTATCTGTAACCACTAAGACAAGGGTGTAATCTGAATAGATATAAAAATGAAAAAAATTTATTATTATTGTTTGGTAGCGGTTATGGTCCCGATACCCCAATACCCTTTATTCTCCGGGACCCTGTCGGAACTGGGTCTGCGCCAAGCAAATTATTATTTGGATGAAGGTAACGAATGGGCTTTGTCGGTGCAAGAACTCAAGAGGAGCTGGACAGCAGCCAGTGAACAAAGTCATGTTAGAGCACTGGTTGTTATTAAACCTGGCAATCCTACGGGCCAGGTGGGTAAAAATAAATTTGTCAAGTAGCAGAAATGTTCATTCGAAATTAACAACTTCACAAACCCTATTTAACCCTATTTAACCCGATTTATTTATTTAACCCTATTTTATTTATTTTATTTAACCCTATTTATGTAACTGCTGATGAAATATATTTTAATTTAAAAAAGATGTATTTGCATACGAGCACACTAAGCATTTTTATGTCGTAACATATTTCTTATTTGTAAAACATAGTAATCACAACTTGCCATTTATCCCTCACCACAGTAAAATGTTAATACCCACAAACTGTAGTAACAAATGTTAAATAAATGTGAGTGTTGATTTGCTTGCAGGTGTTAACTCGTAAAAATATAGAGCAAATTATAAAATTTGCGTTCGAACATAAACTGTTCCTACTGGCAGATGAGGTGTACCAGGAGAACTTAGTTACCAAGCGGTTCTATTCATTCAAGAAGGTAGATAAACTAAAACTTTAAAGAAATTCGATCTAAACTGTATACTTTTAAAATTACCTTAAACTTGATTTGCTTCTAAATAGGACCTCCATACTCTTCGATGGAGCTTGCCAGTTTTTTGACTTGCTCTAAAAAGGCTGGGCTGCAGAGTGTGGTCTCAGGTCTGGCTACGTGGAACTTGCGCGCGTTGTTCCTGAAGTGGTGGTAGCTTTCAATACTGCTAGATCTGTGATGCAATGTCCAACAGTACTTGCACAGTGCCTCTTAGACTGTGTGGTAAGAAATATATTTTTATTGAATAATGCTTATACATATACAAATATTTTCTACGTCCAGCTGGACGTTTGAGATGCTGATGATGATGATATATAATTATTACAAAAATATTGATGTCGCAAAAGAAATTATAAGCCTAAAATAAGCTTAGTGATCCTATTTAGGAGCTCCTGACATTACTGAAATAATTCTTGAAACATTTGTTGGTAGTATTAGTCCTTCAAATGTTGAGATGTACGAATATACTTTTCAATTTGAGTGGATAACTATGCAGATGTTTAAAGACTTTATATCTGTCAGTACCCAGTCTCCAAAAGGAGATTCTTCAAACTAGTATTTATTTTAGATGAAACCACCACGTCCCAGTGAGGCTTCCTATGTGCAGTTCGCTATGGAGATAGAAGAAATTCATAAGGTCCTTGAAGAACGAACCGAGACCGCTTACGAAACATTCAACTCTATTCCAGGATATTCGTATAACCGGATCGATGTAAGTTTAATTTAAAATATCCTGGATATTACACGACAGAAATTTCACCAATGTCTATGTCCACGGTATTGGTGTAGAACATATGTGATAACTGAAACATCCCTTTATCGCGTATTTAATCTAAATATATTATTCCAATAAGCATTTAGTTTGAATTCTCACTTCATTGTTTAGATTGCTTCTAATACCATCCGCACTATGTTAAAAATCTGAAAGAATTTTCTATTTACGACGATAATTTTTTGGCGGTTCTTAAAATGCCCTTCATGAAATTATTTTGATTACTACGGCAAAATTCTCTTTGTTATATAATAATGTTGTGTTCCTCAGGGTTCAATGTTCGCGTACCCGCGCTTCGAGATACCTGCGCGTGCGCACGCAGCGGCTTCTGACGCTGTTCTTAGCCCTTATGAGTTCTACTGTCTCGCACTTCTCGAAGAAACTCGCTTTCGAATATTATTATTTCTTTAAATTACTTACTGATTATCTCAGTTACACAAATGATAAATCAAATTTATTTTAAATCTTATTCTTATTAGTCTTACATGCCAGAAAATAATAAAAAAAAATCTAGTCTACTGGTAAGTAATGCCACCTCTCCTAGCGCTAGAGCTGCCCTTATCCAAGATGCAAGTGTTTTGCGTCGAATTTGTTTCTATAATCGCTAACGTCGTTCCCATACATTACATATTTTTGTATTATCGTTTATGTTTGTAATTCTACAAACATTCTCTTGGCTGAGGGGGTTGGTTACCGATTGTCATAAAATGGATATATAAACTATCCAAAAAACCAACTAACTCTATTCTGATAGTGGTGTAAAAACTTAAAATTTCAATTGTTAAAGGAAGTGATAGAAATGAACCTAGCATTCCTTACTGTTAGATCGTTCCCTTGGCTTCAATGATCCAGTTCTGTAGCCAGATTATATTGTTATAGGCATATGTGTCATACCAGGGGCTGGGTTCGGCCAGCTACCAGGCACAAATCACTTCCGCACCACGATACTGCACCCGAAAGAGGAGGAAGGTTTCATCTCAACTTTGTGCAACGATACTCTTAATATACTAAAATGTTGTTGTTAGTTTTAAGTAGGCAAGCACACGGTCGGTTTCGATTTGGTCAAAGCCCCTTTAGACCTCGAATGCTAATCTCAAGCTGTAAAGAGTTCACTGTCTAGTGTTCTTGTACCAGCTGATCATATATTTTTAAATATAAGCAGTCAGAAAAATTATTAAATATTCTTTTTAATAAAATCTAATGTTTTGATTTCTCAAACATCGCTAAAGAATTTAATATTAAACAATGGAGCTGTTTACATATGTTTACAATCAACTTAATTAAACTATAGAATAAACTTAATACTTTATACTATAACAACAATAACATACAAGGTGAGAAGTCAGCTGAATGTTGCCCTACACTGGTTTGTTCCCAACAACAAGTTGACGAAAAGGGCACGGTTAGCTGTGCACAGCGGTGTGCCAACCCTTATCTGTGGGAGCGAATGTTGGGTACGACAGACGAGGCATGAAAGCAGAATTAATGCTGTAGTAATGTGTTCCCTAAGGAGTAGGTGTGGTGAGAATGTTGAACGGTGAAGTGACAGAGTCAGGAATGTAAATAATATATATATTAATGTATGTAATAACAGAATGTTAAGCATTGAAAGAAGATGTAGAGACAAGAATTGAAGATAAAAGACATGGCATATTTTTATACACGCCACATATGTTCCTGTAAGAGAGTACCGTTACAAAACTGGTACTTATAACAAAACGTGTCGAGCTGATTAGATCTAATTTGGTTTATCTCTGTAATAAGGAGATTGTTCACTTTTTTTCTGAGCGCCGATTCTGGAGAGATGGTGTGTTCTTTGAGGGTCTCGGCCATGCACAGACGTACTGTCTTCCTGAGGCTCATCAGTGAATATTCCAAAAGTTTCCAAAGCCGTTGATTTTGTACTTTACGACAGTCATCATGATCTGATCGGAACATTTGTACTGGTGTTGTGTCGTACAAGTGTCTGGAAACGCATAAACTATATTAATTACTTCACTTATATCACGATTACTATTCAGTTCAAATATGCCTCAGATATATTTTGATTTGTTTGTAAAGATCCAGTTTATATCCTGGGAAATCATAAAATCTACTTAGAAAGTTTCAAGAAAATTTTACTTCAGAGAGACTATCATACTCAGAGAGTCGAGTTTGAAATGTATCAAGTAATAATATTACTTATGACTACTTAACGAATGTGTTACCTGTAGCTTTCTCTCATGTTATTAAATAGATTGTCAAAAATCAGACTTGGTTTTTCATTTGAAACCTTGAACCTGGTCTGCAGAGCGCGCCAGATAAGATCGGCGTTGAGAAACTTACGCGTCGCCTTAGTAACCTCTTTTAATATGTATTGGTTGACTCTAGTGAACACCTGTAACACAATAACATGCACACATAGGTTTTATATCAAAGGAATAAGCAGTACTTGCAGTGGTTGGTAATTTTTAAAAACTAATAGAATAAAGCGTGTTAAAGAAATGTTGTTCTTTAAGGAGTCACGCAAAAGGTAAAATGATAAAAGCACTTCAATACTAAAAAAAAGTATCTAAAATAGACATTTTGAACAATTCATTGATTTTGTACCGAGTGGAAACCGTCACGGCTCATCACTTGGATCGGGATCACGAAAGTGTGAACTGGTGTATCGGAATCGAACTAATTGAAAACACTCGTAAGTATTTTGTGATATTTACTCTACTACAGCAGACTCTAGCAGGTCTACCCTATGAAGCAAATCTTAGATAACGCAGGTAGATTTTGACCACAAGTGAGCAGAATACGGTCTCAAGCCTATTTTTGACGGATTGTTTTCCTACAACCCAGAATTAGATTCAACTTTACTTAAGGTTCTCTGTATTGTACACAAACTGAAAATTGTTATTAATATTACCAAGGTAAGTTAATTCCGCATATCACTCAGCACAGCCTCCACTTGCTTTCTCTGCGATTCCTGCGAGGGACTGCAGATTCTGGTTAGTTTTGTTGATCTTCTCCGCATTTCTAAATAATTTCTCGAACGTAATATTCGTATGATTACTGTGCTGCCCGTCTGCCAACGTAGTTAAAGTGCGAAATTTGTATTCTCGCTTTTGTGTTTACAATTTGATATCGAAGGAGATTACTTCAAATTGAACATCTATTTGTATGCATCTAACCGTGTGAACAAATAACGCAATGTATATAAGATTCATAGTAGTAATGAACTTGTTACACTTAATAATATAATAGTGTAGTAATAATAAGTTGAATATGTGCTTCTTTTCAAATACATCATTCATTTTAACATATCAAAACGAATTCATTAATCTTCAGCTCCGAAGTTAACTTCAGCTTCACCTACAATTATTACATATATTTTTAAAAGTAATCTCAGTCATTATTTTCTTTCAACTGATTCCAGCTTAATCCCTTGACAACTAAAAGATTGAACCCAATATGTACAACCTTGTCGATTTAGAATGGCAAATGCATTTTGCATTTTCGATTTTTAAATATAAACCTACAAAATATTTTATATGCGATGTCATTGTGTATAAAAATAAACATAAAACCATTCTTCAATCCATAACTCACCTTAATTCGTTACTATTATGTTAGATAGTTATCAGGCTTCATTAAAGGCATTGTGCCAGCGAGAATATCCAATTTCTAGTTTATAGTTTTTCTTTATTATTCACGAGTGTGATTTCAACTCGGTTCTAAATGTATAAATATTAAATTCATGCAAAAGTTAACGATAAAATCCGATAACATTCTGTATTAAAATAAATATTTATAGGAATTGAAATTTCGTACAGTCAATATCAGATTCAGATTTATAAAAGCAAGAATATGGGTTTGTTTGAGCATGGAAACAAACAGCTCAGACAAACCCTCACTGACTCCTTCTTCGCTTCTTGCAACCAGGAGTAACTTATTTTTCGATTGTGTCTATCTAGCTCTCATCTCGTGTTGTCATATGAATGTGTTTTTCCATTTGTTTCCACTTATTTGTTCTGCTATCTGTGAAAACTTTTATGTGGCATTGATTTTTTCGTATTAAGTTTGTTAAAAGTAAGAATATAGCTGTAAGTTTTATTATAATTAAGAAAATATAAATAAATGTAATAAGCATTAGCTGAAAAACATACATTTTATGTTAGCCATACAAATAATAAATTGTTTTTAGAAGAATTTGCACAATATTACATTGGCAACGTACTGCATAGTTCCGTTAATTTACTTCATCAAATAAGAAAGATAAATAATAAGTAAGTATTTTAGTTTTATTCCTTGAACTTTAATTAAACATTTATATCTAAACAATAAAAAACATAACATAACGACAGCCATTATACACAGTACATATTTGACATTAATATTATAAACACAGTTTTATAAACGCCAAAACGATTGAAAATATACATATATATATAAAACACGAACTTTTGGACAGAAAAATTAATCAACAAACGACCTTAATATACACAAAAGGCAAAAACTAATTTTAATTATTTAACCATTGGAATAAAAATACAACTAAACTAAAACGAGAACCAATTCTAAACCTTTCAGGATTTTAGTTACTGAAATGAAACTAGAAGGTAGTGACAAACATCAGCTATTTTAGCTATCATGTCTTCGACAAACTGCTATCATTACGGACAGTGGGGCAACTCAAATTGGTTAAATATTCCAAAGTAAAAACAAATCACAATATTCTGAAAACTTAACTTCGATTCTTATAAATTGACCTTCCTTTCTTTAATTATTTCTCTCAAAAATGAAGCGAATTTACTATGGATACAAGTCCCAAAATATTGTCAGAATTTGATTGTCTTTACGCAACTAATTATAAACTAACTGACAACGAAGCCATGAGCAGAATACTTAAAACAGAATTATCCAGAAATGTATGATTCTTGTCACAATTCACTACGCCTGAAGTTGTGCATATAATTAGTTTGTAACCTACGATAACAATACATGTATTTATACAAAGATACATACAAAAATCTAAATATAATTTTTTTTGGATAGATAATAGAAACAAATTCAAGCTCAGTTATAATTTAGTACTCTTGTAACACTAATGTTGAGCTGAGTTACGAGAATTCCTTGATGAACTTAGCTTGAAAGCCTTCAAATATTCTTAGCATTTCTTTGAGAACTTTTGGTTGAAGAACAATTGTCGTTCTAAAGTGGTATGTGCCCGGTTTTTGGCCAAACCCTGAGCCTGGTACTACGCTGATACCTGTAGCACAATGCGTACATTATTATTGATAGTGTGTCTCAGTTTCCGCATGTACACTTAAGAATCTTCTGTCTTGCGTCGAAGCAATTTTTTTTTCTTTTTATTTATGACACATTGAAAACAAACACATATTCTATACTTTGGGGTTGGCAACCGAAATTACCAACCGTCTTTGCTAGCTTAAGTGTAAGTTACGTTAATACTCATTTTTAAATTAAATTATGTTTTTGGCACTAATGTGATCATGTTAGATGTAAATCTCTTTTAATTGCACGGCGTTTCAATCAAGATGCACTGGCCATAGGACTCCAGGGTCTGCTCTTATGTGTTGTATTAATTATAATTTCTTTATACAAAATATTTTTAAACTACATCTATGCCAATTAATAAAGATGTACAAAATTTTATCAACGTGTGCTATTCCTCTAAGCTTTTTTCTAGAACCAGGTCGGGGGGTCAGCTTTAAATCTACTACCATACGGCTCAACTTCAACGTAGTAACTGTTATCAAAACAAGTACCAGGCGATATCAAAGTTCTGTCAAAAGACTGTTGAGGAACTGTCTAGAACTCATGCTACCTGTAACGATTACAACAGATGTTCATATGGCAACAGGGACCTAGGCCTTAACTTGCTCTCCGAAACAAGAAATCTCTTAATATATAAAAGCGGTCACCCGTCCAGATTTATCTGAGCAGGATTACTTAACCATTAATTACGGCTTTGTCGTGAGTCTCACTTTTCCTGCCCTTCTATTAACAGACGCAACAGAAAGAATTTGCCAGTGATGTATCCACCAAGTAACTTAAAGACTCACCAGACTCTTCGAGCAGACGTAAGGCATAAAACACGTCAGGTTCCATCATGTTTTCCTTTGCCTTCTGAATAGCCTTTGGGGGAAGATGAATCCGGGGAAACGCATACATTGATCCCTAACACACAGATACAAGTGATTCATTAATTTGGTCGATAAACTATCATGAGTGTGTATAGTGTTTAGATATAGCTATATCAAGTTCATTGTAAAATTTGTTTTACAGCTAGGTATAGCCCAGATCAGTGTTTCGTTGTTATTATACCTGTACGGTGTTGCAAGAGAAACCTTCCATCTTGTTGAAGGTCTGGTGGGCCATCATGGCTCGCTCCGCCAGAGACTTGAGCATATACGTCTTCTCCTTTTGAAAGAGGTCGTAAGAAGGGTCCCCAGGGGAGGGCTCTTTGACCTGGGAACATTACATGCGAGATACTTCAAAATGTTCAGTCACCTTTCGTTTGAGTTTTTCAGTGTTGATTTCAATTTACTCCAAACAAAACCACAGTAGCTTAGATAATATAAGACGGAAAGCTATTTCAGATATTACATTAGGGAACAAGAATTTACTGTATGTTGCCCCTCAACCCTTATTAAGAAATACGCACACCTTTATGCCATGCCCTTTAGAAAACGTGGCTTTATCACTTTTATTATTGTGGGTGATTAAATACAAAATAGAAGGTAGTAGAACCACACTGATTTCGGCACAAACATGCCGGCTCGACCAGGGTGCTATTACCACCTCACAGCAGACCAACATGAAATGGCAGCATTCGTGCTGTCGTGTTTCGTTGGTAAGTGCGAGCCTGGAAGCCCACTGCACTGGATGCAGAAACATCTCAATAGGCCGCCACCATGTGGGGCACCATACTACAATGTTTCATTGTCTACACATTAGCAGTAAGTACTCTATGGTAACCACTACTCTTGAGTTCTCATGCTTTCCAGGCAGAGTAGAGTCACTTTGACACTCATATATTAAAAAAAAGTCATTCGTATACTAACAACACAGTCCATGACAATCTGTCCTATTGAGTTTGGGCACAGTATGACACACATAGCCTTATAAAACTGGGCCCTTACATCCAGATCCATATTTACAACCTCAATCCACCCTCCCCGAAGCCCACATTCACCCATGTAGCATTTTGACGCTGACATGAACGACGCCAGTTCGGTTTTACAATAGGGTTCGCCCATTTCACATAATATCTGAAAATACTTGTGTTTTTTAACTTGTATCTATTCTGCTTTAAACAACGGACCATCTGCTTGTATTGTGTTATCATTGATAACAACAGTAATGAAAAACTACTACCAAATTAGTATCCCGCATTATATGATATTATGCTGGCGAAACATGCGGAATATACAGTGTATCAAAATCCTTTTGACTACATTCAGAGAAAAACTCACGATATTAAAATATGCAGTAAATTGGTATAACTAAAATGATGAGTAGAACACAGATATTTGTTTGCGGGACGAGATCAATTACTTATTTTCAAACTACAATTAATACAAAAATCAATCATCACCTTTTTAAATGAAAAGAACTGACTGTTTTCATCATAAACATTTTGTTGATACACCTCATCGGCAAATATGAACAGGTTTTTCTCGTGAGCAAACTTGATGATGGTCTCGATGTTCTTTCGTGTCAGGACCTGAAGATTACAATAAGTCACTTCAAAAGTAACGTTTTATGATATAAAGAAACATTGTGATAGTTTGGTACTTTATTTCTTTGTATTCTTAAGAAAAGGGCCATCGAATTCACGATTACGAGTTCCAGAGATACTGATATCCAAATTAGAAAATAAATTCGTCAGTGTAGCGCCTTCCACATCACCATAGAAGTTCTCACGCCAATAAGCGTATATATAATATCCCAACATCAACCGTCGGGCAGTGAGGAAGATCCTCTCTTTGTATTTTGTAAATTTATTACCGACTGTGGAGAGACATGTGACCAGTTCCTCCACAGTCAGTAATAATTTTTACTGTAGATAAATATACCTTCTCATTTCATTTTACTATAGATGAATATATCTAAGGCTATAATATATGCGCACCTGACCGGTGGGGTTCCCGGGGTTAATTATGATAATGGCACGAACGTTGCAAGTATTAGCAGCGGCCGCATAACTGCGATGCATCTCCTCAACATCAAGCCCCCAACTATTTTCCTCATCCAGGAAGTAACCCACAGCAACCAGGCCAAACTCTGCCGTCGATGCTGAGTATAGCGGGTATTGCGGTATCGGGATCATTACACCTAAAAGCAGGCACTCTATGGTTTGCTAACGATACCCAGAATTTTGTCAATTACGAGTCTTACAGGTGTACCGAACTGTGGGAGGGCCTTTTTTATTGTACCTTTCCTTCCAATTTACCAGGGATTTTCTCGTTCTATTCCCAAAGTGCCCGGTGGAGGGTAATATGCGTGTTCCTATTACGTAAGTAGGCCTAATGTTATAGCGGCGCACTAGGTGCCAAATAGGAGCCAGTGTGAGTATGTGTGATAAAATATAATTGAATAAGATCTATATTACTACTAGGTGACCCGTAGAACTTCGTATCACCCACATCTGTATACTAAGTATATAAATTTCAAATATTTTTGTTTGAATCTTGGCTTTCTAACTTTGGTGTTAAAATAAATTTCTAAATGCACTCATAAATATTTGACAATCAACAAATGTGTTGATCTTCGGTCTTGATGACACTATACTTGATCGCGTATTAGAACATGTATAGTTGACTCGAAATTTAATGTGTACTTTTATTTGACGAAATCCGACGTTTTATATGCAAAAATAAAATTATTATTTTAACTCTTTGCATTCCTTCTAAATTTTGTCATAATTTAAAACTTTTCGTGTACTTTCACAAATATTTCAAGACCAAAACTGAGATCAAAATTAGACAAATCGGTATGACCATTACCCGGTTTTATTAACACCAACGAACAACAACTAATTTTTGTAAATATATAAAAATAAATAACCAGCTGTATGTAGCCTGCACCGCTCTGCTGTGAGACAATATGCTTGCATATCGTGTTAAGCACCCAACGACAAGATTACGAAGCCACAACGTTGTCTTGTCAGTCCCCAACCCGCACTCGGACTCGGACCCAGCGTGCGGACGTATGGCCTTAACCCTCTCTTAAAAGAAGACCCGAGGCCAGAAGACGGACATTATGGGTTGTCGATGATGATCATCGTGTTAAAAGTTTAAACTTAATCGGTGCATAACTTTTTGTATTTATGAAGAGCACACAAACGACCTGAACATTTATTTACATTATCGATTAAAAGGCCGCTCGAACTTGATTCTCACCCGTCTTCTTTCCATTAATATTTCTGCAGAAGAGTTGCAGAACGTTTTTTATGCCTGCGGATGCGCCAGAGCACAGACTAATGTTCTGCCAATCACAAGGATGACCATCACGCTTCGTAATAAAAGCCGCAATGTTTTTGCGAATTCTCTCAATACCCTGAGAATTAGTGTACGAACCCACAGAATAGCCACTGAAATTAAATTTTGCGTTTGTCGGTTACTTTAATTAAAGTGATGTTTACATATAAACTTTTTACGTGTCACCTAATTATGAGTTAAGTACCGGCGTGGCCGAAGTGACACCACACAGTAAACGAGTAAAGCAATAATTTCATTGTTAATAACCAAATGAGGTAGGTTACTACAAATAAATGCTTTTG
Organism: Hyphantria cunea; assembly: GCA_003709505.1. Classification (NCBI taxonomy): domain Eukaryota; kingdom Metazoa; phylum Arthropoda; class Insecta; order Lepidoptera; family Erebidae; genus Hyphantria; species Hyphantria cunea. The sequence continues at coordinate 884,052 of PKRV01000986.1, read as the reverse complement.
AGCCTCAAAACATGATAACCAGTCCACTTATTAATATACTTAATACAGGATGTGGAATAATCAATAGATGTCCTAGTTGGTAACTGCCGATGAACCTGCAAGTGGCATTTTCAAATATGTCAAGTTTTGAGGAAGTTCTTTTTTTCTTTAATCAAATATTAATTAATTTCGTGTACCTACCTACATGACTGTAAAATTTCACAAGCCCTCGCCTTAACATCTTCGGGAAAGCAGCCGGTCTCTATAAGCGAAGGACAAATTGCGTACGCCAACACCTAGGTAAGCACAATTTGAAATCATGGATGTTAAATAAGAATGACATAAATGTAAATTAAATTATTAAATCGTGACTTGATGTCATACTGGTATTCCTCTTGGCAATCGAGGAGGTCATAAAACTGAAGGTCACTTGGAAGTGAACCTATGCAACTAGTACGTGTGCAAGTTACCTGTCTGATAAATGTAATAGGCGACTGTCCCATGGCGTGTACATCCCCGACATTGGCTTTGATCACTTTTTTAAAAGGTTTCTTCGCACCCTGATAAAGTTCAATTTTGAAATCAAGATAGACTAAACATAAACAAAAAACGAATATAAAGACCGGCACGTAACTTGACCGGATTAGTTAGATGCGCAGAAGTCATTTTTTAGGTCCCTTTGGATATTAGCGGAATGCGTGGATTATAGTAGCACCATTCCGAGCAAGCGATTGGTGCATCAATCGACTACACTTCGATTACACCTGTGAGCACTGAGTTACACTGCAATGAGTGTTAAGAATGTTTGTTAATATTAAATATTATACTCATGATAACTTTTGAATGGTACGTCCGATTGGAATAATTCAATATGTAATTTTCAGGTACTATATATATATATATATATATATAGCCTCGTGCATTGTCACGGTTGCTTGCAAATATGAGGGGCATGATGACTCCTGCAAGAGACTCTACGAGGGAGGCGTGCGGTCCATGGTCCTTTATGGGGCCCCGGTATGGGAGGAAGTCCTGAAGGCTATCAAGATCATAAAGGGGTACCGCACGATCTCCTTTGAGGCGACAAGTCTCTTGGCTGGAGTTCCACCATGGGATCTGGAGGCGAGAGCCCTTGCGGCTCCTTATCAGCGGCGCTAGGAGGCGCGGGAGTTGGGTAGGAATCCTGATTCTCGAAAGATGGAATACCAGAAATCCCAACACCACCAGGTCATCGTCGAGGAATGGAAGGAACAACTTGGCAACCGAGCGCTGGGCACGCCGTTATTGGGCGGTAAGACCCGTTATGGAGGATTGGCTCGAGAGGCATCATAGAAGTCTTTTATACCGGCTGACACAGGTGATCACTGGGAAAGGATGCTTCGGAGAGCACATGCATCTGATCCGCAAGAAGACAACGCCTATTGCCACCATTGCGATGGCCAGACCATGGACACGGCATTCCAAATGGTGAAATGTCCGGTGTAGGACGAGCCGAGGTGTGATCTCGTGGCTGCCATCGGAGTGGAGTTCTTTCGCTCTGAAACATGATTGCGGCCATGTTGTGGAGCGAGAGCACGTGATACTCTGCCGTCTCTTTCTGCGATCAAGTTATGCTTGCGAAGGAGATGGCAGAGCAGGACCGAAAGATGTTCAGAACTCTCTCTATCGGCCAGGCCACGATGCAGGTACCGCAAGCGACTCGGGCGTTGGAGATCGCTAAACGATCTCCGTCCTCCATAAGGGCAAGCCTGAGGGTGAAAGGTGAGACTCCACCACCACCAGTCACTCCATCAAAAGCAGGCCGGGGTGGTGACGCGAGCTTTATAAAGTGCCTGGCCCCTTTTCTAAATAGAAAAGAAGCAACTGTGTTCCTACACAGCAGGGGGCCATCTACGAACCGTAGGTGGCCCTAGGTATGTCGGGGTCCAGAGGTTTCCTTTTGTACCTGGTTTCCCGGCTTCTAGTACCTGAAACGGTGTGCAGTTTTTAGTCGGGTCGAGTCTGACATAACCCCCAAGTAATGGTAATATTCGAGGAGACTACCGCCCAAAAAGAAATGTACTGATATTGAGCCTTAAATACGAAGTGATGTTTTTGGATAAGGATTAATTATGTACCTTAGTTTGTTTCAATGTTAATTTTGAATATTTCAAAAGTGAGAAAGTAGTTATCGTGAAATAACTATAATAGTTGGGCATATGGTATCGCGGACTTTTTTGTAGATATTAATGTCCTTTATATAATTGTAGTAGGTACATTATTATACAATTGTCCATAGTTTCTGCAGCGTATGCGTTATAAGATTATTTTCTGTAGTTTTCCAACACCTTGGATTAGATTATCAATGTTTTCATATGTTTTTATTTCATATGGTATTTAACCACCTTTTTTTATGGAATAAAGGGCAAACGAGCAAACGTGTCGCCTGATGGTAAGCGATTACCGCCGCCCATAGGCACCTGCAACACCAGAGGCGTTACTAGTGCATTGTAACCGAAGCGTGGCTCTCCCACGGCTTTTTAAATAACTTTAAACTTTTCCTAAAATATTCTATTGTGTATGTTTAGATATTATTTAGTATTCTAATGTTGTAAAATAATGTTTCAAATCTTTCCTCTTTATTATATGTATTACCTAGTTTAGATTTCTTAACGTTTAACTGTATGTATTTTATTTATGTATAGCACCTAATAAACTTCAAAAATTCCTTTATTCTAACCAAACATTTTAAAAATGCTATAATTATAGTAAAATGACTACCAAAAAAATGACTAGAAGCTGTTGTACTGAGTGTACTTTGCGCAAACTTACCCCACTATGCCGAAATCTGGTCAAGTAACGTGCCGGCGCCTATACAACTATGAAATAAATGAGGTACACACGCTTTGTAATTCTTTCTCAATTTCTTGAGCACGTATAACGAGAGGGCCACGAATAGCATATTCCATGCCTAATATATTAGGGCTGAGGTTATCTATAGTCAGGGTCTTGCCGACAACTTGGAAACAATTGTTTGACCCCCCGCGACATTCCACGTGTCTGTACAGGGAGCGTATATTTTGTAGATGGACCGAATAACTTCCTATTAACAACTTAACATTACGGATGGTATTGGCCAAAAACTCGAAGTGCGATGTGGGTAACGACATTCTCTGCAATAAAAAGGCAAGGCATATACGCATGTCAATAACAAAACTACCGCTCCACAAAGTAAACAACACCCTTGTAACCAACTACTTCTCCTTTAACTATACTGAACTTTATAATGGCCTAACTCATGTACGTTATTTAACTTTAAGCAATGGGTCTGTTATACAACGCCTGAAAGTTAAAAATAACACAAAACCGCTGCTTAGAGTTAATTAACGTATGTGAATAAGGCTGTAAATAAGATTGCGACCGCAATAGACTTGTCCGCTAATGTGTAAGTATTATTTAAGTACAACCAAACTGTAGCCGACTAATATACTTACATCTACCTCTTACATAGTATAAAATGAAGTCGATTCAGCAGTCTGTTAGCTTCCATCTTTTTTACCTTAAACTTATATTACTTACTTAAACGCAATTCTAAGTCATAGATAGAGTGATTCATGAGGAAGGTTAATATGTGTAATATATGCATATTATAATATTTATAGCAGAGCAAATTCAATAATTTAGAAGATTTCCATGCGAAGCAGGGGCGGATCGCTAGTATAATATAAAAATGTAAGTGCATATAGCTACATATGTATATGCGTAGACTAGATGTCGAAAGTATAAAAACTGGGACGATAGTTATACTTTCATCAAGGCGTTATAACACTGATTGATAAAATAGTTATTGGAATAATCTTTTCTACTGATCCTACCTTTTCTCTCAGACGCTTTCTCTTATATGTGTACGCAAACCGATGGCAGTTATATTGAGTAGGTCTACATACTACTCATACTAATACGCAAAGAAAAATTAACTCGAATGCAATACTGTGTTAAATTGAAATAAAATTTACTTATATAATTTAGAAATACACATTTTGACAGTTTTATTTGACAGTGGTTACTGTAAGATGTTTTTCTTTTTCTTTTGATGATATGGCAATCAGCCGGATCAGCTATTTCTGCCAATGTCAAGTATTTCAAGTCTTCGAATCTTCTTCAAGTCTTCGTCGTGATGGAATTAATGATAAAAATATAAAAAATATGGATGACATGAAATGGGGACCGTCTTTCGCACAAACAAAAAACGATCTCTACGATAAGATGTTCTTAAATTTTGTCTTCTTCTTTTGATGAATGGCAATCAGCCGGATCAGCTATTTCTGCCAATGTTAAGTATTTCAAGTCTTCAAATTCAATTTCTTCAATTCAATTCTTTAAATTTTGTCAGTGAGCTAGGGTCGGTACTCAGAGACCTAGCTAGAGTTGCTAGGTGATGCAGCAATACTCAGACTCGACCATAGTCAATAAAATTTAGAACTTTATAGTCCATCTAATATAACTTCAATAGTACATTAATATTTAAATATATAAATGACATCAATAATCATCTAATATAAGAAGTACCGTATACCAGTTTGTACTGAATGATGAATAGGGAATATGCCAAAGAAATCAATCATTGCAATATATATAATTCTAGATATTATTTCCTTATATTTGCAAATTGATTTCAGTGTAACAGATTATTGGACTAGACATGTAGAACATACCAGAGTAGATATTACATATTGTTAAAATAAAAAACGTGAATTATCTCTTACAATACCTCTGTGGCGACTTTCACATACAGCGTCAACATAAATATATGACAACGCCATCCACCGAAGATACACTGAACTACGGAGTAACGTAGTGTGCGAAGAAGCTACCAATCCTAAATCGCGCAATAGAAGTTCTCGCGCCGATTGACATATATACAACTTCCCAACATCAACCGTTGGGCAGTGGCCCGCCAGGCATGATCACCTCGCCTGGTCGGAGGATCCTCCCTTTGTGTTGGAGTAACATGTTACCCGTTCCTCAACACCTTTACTGTTAATACACACACGGCTATTCAAAGACAAAACTTCTTCTTTTGATGATATGGCAATTAGCCGGATCAGCTATTTCTGCCAATGTCAAGTATTTCAAGTCTTCAATTCTAAGTCTTCAAGTCTTCGTCGTGATGGAATTAATGATAAAAATTATAAAAAATGTGGATGACATGAAATGGGAACCGTCTTTCGAAAAAACAAAAAACGATCTCCAAGACAAAACTTCTTCTTCTTTTGATGAATGGCAATCAGCCGGATCAGCTATTTCTGCCAATGTCAAGTATTTCAAGTCTTCAATTCTAAGTCTTCGAGTCTTCAAGTCTTCGTCGTGATGGAATTAATGATAAAAATATAAAAAATGTGGATGACATGAAATGGGGACCGTCTTTCGCAAAAACAAAAAACGATCTCCAAGACAAAACTTATTTTCGTTTTACGTTTTCATTGAAAGTTGTGTGTCAGTTAAAATTAATCATGAATTGAATCATGAAATATTAAAAAATATTTTGATTATCAATGACTAGTTATTAATAAATTCGATTCTTCTTACATTTTAACATCTGTCTATTATTGTATGTTATTATTCTATTTTAAATAAATAAATAATAAAAAAAAAAAACTATTACTGGTGTAACTTCAAAATCTTTAATTTGAAAAGTCAATACTATGGTAAAAGATTTGACTGTGACTTTGAACTGACGTCTGATAAACGCATTTTTAGGATTCTCAAAAGGAAAAAACGGAAACCTTAAAGGATAATTTTATTGTCGTCTGTCTAACTATCAAATAATTTTTCTCAGGAGCACGTGAAAGTATCAAGCTGAAATTCATATCAAATACTTGGGTCTACTGCCCCTTGGAGCTGTGAAAAATTCTAACTTCTAAGTCAACGCAATCAAAAGATACAACCGTATATGTTGCAAATATTCGACACTCTCAAGGTTATCAAAAGTGACAGGGAATATCCCGTGAACTCTGAATCTTAAAATTTGGTACGAAGCAACGTCTTATAAAACAGATAAAGGAAAAATTACCTTTTATTAATTATTAGAAAAATTTTGTTACACCATAAAACGACGTTTACCGCATCTTCTACGTAAAAAAAGGCTTTGAATATTAGTTTTCAGGAATTTATTAACAAATAGTTACAACAAACGTCGAAAAATACAATAACATTCAAAACATTATAAATAAAACATTACATTCTACTACTTGTTTAATTTATTTCAAATAAAATTTGATACCGTGTTTCCTGTTGCGGTGAACAACAAATACGTGCCTCAAACATTCGTCTCTAATAACTGTAATCTTATTATTACACTATATACAGGAATAGACTAGAAACTTACTAATTGAACCCATTAAATAAGGTAAGTAAAAATCTAAACATTATTAGAGTTAAACATTTTAAAAATTACTACGGGCTAATACTAAGTTAATAATCCATTCTCAATCAAATACATTTCTGATGGTTATCGCGATGTTAAGACTTGCTGAATAAACATAAAAATGACGTCAAATAAAGACAGAGTTCGCGCTATGAATGTTCCTTGGTGAATTTGGTGTGAAAAGTCTGAAATGTCTGCAGCATCAACTTGAGCAGGTCGGGCTGAGGGAGGATTGTCGTCCTGAAGTGCCATGTTCCTGGCTGTTGGCCAAACCCTGTCCCCGGGATTATACAAATACCTGCAACCATATCACTATAAAATACTTTCTGGTCGAGATAATTACTTTTCAAAACAGCAGTAGGGACAATTCCTAAAGTAATGTTCTAGCCTTTTCAAGAATTAATCTGAAGTAGAATTGGAATGTATATCGATATCTATAGGTAAAGTTACGACTTAAGGCAAACCTGCCTGTATTACATGTTATCAAAGCAAACAGCCTTTAATAGTTTACTGCTGGAACTGGGCTGCTCCTCGGGAAGGAGGTTTTTAGCCCACTATATCACGCCGCCCAGATGGGTTCGTATATGATTGGTTTAAAGTTTTTCTTCTCTTTGTAGTGATGCCGTCCTGCGTTCTTAATTCATCACCACACGGAAGCTTGTATATCATCAACAACCCATAAAGTCCCACTGGGTGCTCGAGTCTCCTCTCAGGAGAGGGTTAAGGCCATACGTCCCATCGCTAGCCAAGTTGGGGGTTGGGGACTGGCAAAACAAGAATGTTTTTTAGCCACCCAAAGGCCTCCAACTAATTAAACTTTTAAAATTAAACTTCACGACTGGTATCCTTTGGATAACAAGCGGGACCGACTGCTTAACGTGACCTCCGAATCACGAAGACTATGAAAGATGATGAGAAGGCTATGAAACTTGTACTAAATATAGGATTCGAAATGGTTTCAAATTTTCTAGCCAAAGAATAATTATGTCTATGAGATGCTGGTTGTGTGATGTAAGAACTTTTGCGGAGATTGTTCACTCCTGAATACAAACTATTTAGCAAAGATTGCGATTATAGATTGCTACGGGAATGGCCTTTAATATTTTTGGCCATATTCATTTACATTTTGAGAATTTGAGGGTTCGCCTACCTGTCTCCTCTAGGAGGCGGAAGGCGTAATAGACATCAGGCTTCTGTTTTTTCTGCTTCGCAGCCTCTATCGCCTTAGGGGGTAGCTTGATCTGCGGGAAGGCGTACATAGCGCCCTGCAACACAACCACAGCGGATAATATTTACATGTTTTTAGTGAGTTACCAGAACTAACTGTACTGATTAATTACCTGTACGATGTTGCACGTGAAACCCTCCATCTTGTTGAATGTCTCGTAGACCATTGAGGCTCGTTTTGCCAGTGATTCCAGAATTTGCGATCTCTCTTTTGTGAAAAGCTCATATGAAGGATCCCCGCAAACGGGATGGCGTACCTGGAGACCAGAGAAACAATTCCGACTACAAAGTAACAGCAGTATCTTCAGTTTTACCAATTAACTACACAAAGATGTAGACATGAAATGATGTATGTATTTATGTGTTAGATGTCGGAAATATTTATTCATTTTATTTATTTATTTAAAGATCGCCTTATTACTTGTTGTGTTCTCATGCATTTCAGTAATAAATGTTTTATACGATATTCATGGCAAGACCGATATCATCATCATGATAACGATTTTGTCAATCGTAATGAAACTCTTCCAAAAATACAAAACCGCACTGACCAAAGTTATGTAACCAGATGTAGGATTCTGTACACTATAGATAGACTGTGTAGGGAGATGTGTAGATAGGGATAGATGAACTGTGCCTGATGTAGTGACACTTCTGAAAACTGCCAATTGTGTTATCGATATCTGGGACCTGGTTGAAAATATCGACATAATTAAGCCATGGTATTACCTAGAGCCATCACTAACTTCAGACAGAATTCATTTAATGATCGCGCAAGTACGTAGGTGAATGACGTTTGTAATAAGAATGGCGATTTTAAGATATTTGCATTGAAGATATCCCAGGTGAAAAAATATGCACCTTAGAATTTTTGACTCCAATCCCGAAATGACAAACCAATAGAACAGGTTCATTGGTGTATGTATGTTTTTATTAGTGTCCGAGCAAAACTGATTTTTCAGCCGAAACCGAAACCGAACTTTCGGCTTGTCACTAAAGTTTGTTTGTCACCTGTGTTTGCGCACACACTTGTGCACCATAAAATCTCTTGCGTAGTTGATTGGTCTCCATTGAGACTGGCCGCCGTGGCCGTAATCGGAATTTATGATTTTGTGACACTGAATAAAGATCAAGATTAGAAGTATAACGTTACCTTATCAAGTTGATTTGGTACGTTTAAAAAACGCTCAGTGATGATAATAACTTTCTTTGAAATAAGAGTTAAACATATTTAAAGTTCCTGTTTTACTTGTAATACAGTATGTAATATGTTAATCATTTATACGTTAAATATTAAATCAATACAATTCGACTAACGATGTAGACTACGGGCCTGTGTCGAAAATTGATGACCCATGTGAACCACCAGGAAACCTTTTTTTCTAAGGGGGTAGTAACCCTCAATTTATCTGCCTTGTAACATGATTTTTGTACACAGCTCAGTTGGACAGCTTACAAGTGACGGCATAGTGTTGAATGTTATTGTTTTATGCCACTGTATTTTTCTAAAAGGGTTTCCTGGTGGTTCACATGACCCTTTAATTTTCAACACGGGCTTGTAGTCTAATGGAATTACAGGTAGTGAACAGAGCTGGCCATTTCACCGAATGACGCATGATTATTCACAATCGCTTGATTTTCAGCGCGGCTATTTTTGGCCGAAACCGAAACTATAGGTGAAACTAGATTTTACTAGAATTAAGAAAAAAGACAATAGATTTCAAATTTAGAATATTTCCTACAAATCTCTATCATCATCTTCAGTCCATTGCTGGACATAGGCCTCACCCAAGATGCACCACAGAACCCGGTTTGTTGCTTTATGGATGCAGACACCGCCGGCGTTCTTATACAATTCGTCCCACCATCAAGCCAGAGAGTACCCTACACTAGACCCAATATAACATATCTGTACACGAATTTAATTGCTAAAAAGAAATAAAAAAATATTTACAAATTTCGGACATCCAACAAACAACGCCATCTAGTCCCAAGCTAAGCAGAACTTGTGCTATGGGTACTAGACAACTGATAAAAATACATGTACGAGGTGTTTTCAAAAAGTATCGTGAATTTTGAATTTTCGCGGGTTACATATATTCGACTTTCGATTTTTTTGTGGCGTTATGTTGGTACATATGTCTCTCACTTATGCTAACAAGTTCAGTCATTTTGAATGTTCAGTTAATTGTTGACATCTGCTTTGCTTGCGCGTGTTTTGGTTCGTCTTCGATTTTTACCTATTCAAAAAAATGGAACAAAGAATATGTATCAAATTTTGTGTGAAAAACGAAATTAAGTGCGCGATGCATTCCGAATGTTGACTGTGGCATACGGAGAAGCTACTTTGGACAAAAGCAACGTTTGTCGGGGGTACAAAATGTTTTCAGAAGACCGAGAAGATGTGAACGACGAAGAGCACGCCTGACGCCCGAGCACTTCAACAACAGACGAAAAAATTGATGAAGTGAAGAAAATGGCATTGGCCAATCATCGAATCACCGCTAGAGAAATTGCCGAGGACCTAGGCATATCGATTGGCTCGTGCCATTGGAATTTAATCGATGATTTGGGCATGAGACGGGTCGCCGCAAAATTCGTACCAAAATTGCAAAATTTCCATCAAAAACAGCATCGCAGGAACGTTGCTAATGAGATGTTGGAAACTGTCCGCGACTTTTTTTTGTTCCTGTGACCTTTTCTTGTTCCTGAAACTGAAGAAGCCCATGAAAGGATGACGCCACGCCACGATAAAGACGGCATCGAAGGAGGAATTGAACAAGATACAAAAAAATGATTTTTGAAGCGCTTCGAAGATTGGAAAATACGTTGGCACAAGTGTATAATATCCTAGGGGGATTACTTTGAAGGGGACAAAATAGGTATTCACGAATAAATAAATAATTTTTGAAAATACACAAAATTCTCGATACTCTTTGAACACACTACGTATACTTTTTTGTAATTACATATTTACATATTATACACAGAAAATACCCTAACTCCGAAATAAATATTTGCAGATCATACAAACATTTGGTCGGGCCCAACAGTCGCATGCGCTACCACTGCGCCACAGAGGCAGATTACATATTTTTATTCAATTGAAAACCAAATGGATGTGGAGGGAAATCGTAATACTAACAACACAGTCCAGGACGACCTGGCCCAAAGAACTGGGACAGAGCCTCGCAGATAAGGCCTTGTACAAATTGGCCTGCACCGCAGGGTCCACGTTAGTCAGTTCCATCCAGCCTCCCCTGATGCCACACTCGCCCATGTAACACTTGGAGGCAGACATAAAGGAGACTAGTTCCATTTTATTGTAGGGATCGCCTAAGTCAGATATCACCTGGAATATAACCGCTTTTTATATTAACTGACCAAAGAACAGTCGTATTCTTATTTGACTATTTAACTATCGCCTTGTTAACAATCAAAGACAAGAAAGAAAAAGGAGGTCCAGTTGTATAACATAGTAATTACATAAAATAACATACCTTTTTAAAAGAATGAAACTCGCAGCCTTTAGCGTAGACGTTCTGCTGGTACACCTCATCCGCCATTATCAACAGACCTTTCTCTTGCGCGAACTTTATAATTGTCTCGATGTTATCCCGCGACAAGACCTGCCGGTTGCCGTGAATTGTCATATTATCCTCAAAACGATACAACGATAAATTAGGGCCATAATATTTATTTTCAAGTTAGACAATTGAAATAAAAAAAATGAGCTGCCATACAAGATTCGCACACGCATACCTGGCCGGTGGGATTCCCCGGGTTGATAACGACTATAACGCGTATTTTACACTTGGATGAACCTTCATCGTAGCTACGCTGGAGTTCTTTTAGTTCTAGAGCCCAGGTCTGCTGCTCATTTAGGTAGTATCGAATAGGCTCCAGGCCATACTCTGAGATCGTTGCTGAGTAAAGAGGGTACTGTGGGATCGGGATCATAATGCCTGCAAATAGATTAGCGCTCAGTTTCAGTATTATAATCTACACAAGCTTAGTAAACTTGTTTGGTGAAATTACCTAATGATTATGACCTCATAACACAATGACTTTGATAAGTACCCGTACATACATCAGTACCAGACCAACATAAGTTATTGCTATAGTTACGTAACTCGTTCTCTTTAATACATACCAGTCTTCTCTGAGTTACTGAACATCTGCAAAACACATCTGATGCCGCTCGAGGCACCACCGCACAGACATACGTTCTCCCAATTTGAGGGGTGACAGTCGCGCTTCTGAATGTAAGTGGCAATGTTCTTACGAATTAACTCAATCCCATAAGACGCGGTATATGCACCCGCAGATTTGCCACTGAAATAGCGTAAACACTCGTTTTTATATTTTCATCTCAATTTTTACATTTCTTTTTTCATTGAGTCTCAAATTCAAACTTTAGCAGAACTAGCTTTAAGTATGTTTCAGAATCTTTTTTATTGTGCTCGTACCCGTAGTTAAGCCGTTGATCAATGCTCAGCTTGTCGCATCTGGCTCATTAATCATTTATCATAATAATGTATGAAAGACTTAGCTAAGTAGTAGCCGAATAGTTAAATTCATTGTAAGTTAAGTATTTCTGGCCAAATTCATCTATTGATGGGTGATCGTTCGTAACACTTTGATCCCTACCTGTCGCGGAAAATTCGTTCAACTATGTGTCAATCGTTGCGGGTAGTTGGAACCTTAAAAAGTTCACTAACGGTCTTTCTGCAGAACTTCGTTCGTGCAACGAACTGAAACTGCAACAATGGCAGTTTTGTCGTATACTAGTAGACTTAAAGTTCACTCCCTCCTTGTTTGGGAAAGAGGATAAAATTCACATCATACGTTGATATAACAATATATTGTCGGTAACAAGACTGCCTGTGATTGTAACCACGGCCAGTGCAACCTATTCGAAACGTCAGGCAAATCAGCGGTATGTAATACCTTTAAATAAGTGATCGCGCTAATTCGCTTGCATCGCTTCACACTCAGTTCTGAAATGATGGCGAGCGGTCCCCGTAATGTTAAAATATATTAAGTATGTAGCAATACCGTGTGTGTGTGTGTGTAATTATTGTTTTTTGTTATCCTGTTATTGTATATATTATGGCACGGATATGTAAAATATCTTTATGCACGGCGTCACCTGGGCCCAATTGAAAACTGGCGTCAGACCCTTTGTTTGACACAATGCTGAACTGAGTCCATTTTTGGCCTTGCAAAATTGATGTAAATTAACTTTTTTATGTACGATTACCTTTTTGTTGCCAAAACAAGTATTTTTCTTTCTTTCTTTCAACTCCCGTGGAAATAATTATAAAACAAGACTGCAATCTTGTAAAATACGTTATTAACTCAAATGCTGCATCACGCAATACCTCATCGAAAGTAAATACTTGCCCACAATTTGACAAAAGTTCTGTTGCTCTCGCCTTGACATCATCGGGGAAATCACTGGATTGGATGAGCGACGGGCATACCATGCAGGCCAGCACCTACACCATGAAATAATCTATGTTACTGCATCACATCGACAGCCATTAAGAGTCCACTGCTGGACATTGGCCTCTACATAAAGGAGGTTATGATCTATTTATTAAACTGAAAATATTTATTTACTGTCGAATATTTTCTAACCAATTTCAAAGTGTAACTGTTATATATGTTCTTTCATTCCTAAGAATGGTTAATATTTATAAAATACTGGCTGAACCCCGCAATATTACCTGCGGTACAACAACAAACCCAGTTAACAAAGAAACTATGTATGTCCGTCTCCTTGTTTTAAGCTACCTATCCACCTATTTTCAGCCAAATAAGTTCCTTCGTTCTGGAGTTATAAATACTGTTACTAACACGACTTACTTCTATATAAATAGATTACAAATAAATTACAGTCACAACAACTGTTTATACTCAACATTTTATGAATAACGCAGGATATATCAACTTAATGTAAAATAAGAGTGTTCAGATAAATTTAAAATAACACGTTTAAAAAAGGCAGATAGAAAGAAATTATCCCAAATCCGTTACTGTTTTAACGAGACAAATTCTACGTTTATGTAAATAATCACTATTATATAAATGAGACTCGAAACAGTATCAAACAAGCTAACATTGAATCTGTTATAGTATAAACTTATACAAAGCCTAAAATCCATCAGGATGTTTAGCGTGTCGCACAAATATACAAACAGTCCTCCTTTTGGCGCAGTTAAGTAATAACGCAGGAATGATAACAGTATCCACAATCTAGCAGCGCACATACTCAGAGGAATAATTAATTTATACAAAAAAGACATAGAAACAGTTTGCGCTTGAATGAATAACAAAATAAAATCGGTTCCTTTAAATATGCTTAAAAAGAGTAGATTTTACTGTCGTAGGAAGACAAAAAAAATGACAGAGGACTGCTCTGCACTTACTTGGTTGACGAAGCGCACTGAATCCTTCTCAAAAGCACGATTCTGCGGACGGCGCGTACACTTATACAATTTAGATTCCTTTCAACGGCGTAACCAGGTACTATGTGCGAGACTCTAGGTGTGATCGAAGTTCCCTGATAATGGGAAAGGCGTTCAAAGTGAATAATGCAACTCACTTGTCTAATGAATGTGACAGGCTTTTGTCCCATAGCGTGTGCATCTCCAATGTTGGCCTTGATCACTGTTTTGAAGGGTTTTTGAGCTCCCTGTTAATGAACGAAATGGATAATGCAAAATATTTACCTAACACAGGGAAAACGCCTTCCGAACTATAAACTGGATATCATCCAAAACATAATACTACGATACCAATTAGGAGATAACATCATCAACCCATAATATCCCACTGCTGGGCTCGGGTCTCCTCTCAGGAGAGGGTTAAAGCCATACGTCCCCACGCTGGCCAAGTGCGGGTTGGGGACTGAGGAGATAACAGTTGATTACGAACAGCTGATGACTTCAATTTCAACTGTATTTCGTATTGAAGTTTCCCCCTTGATAAGTGGAGAATCTTCATCGCGTTAGAATTATTTTTCAATTTTATTTTTATACTTCTATATCTATATATATTATATATTCTTTGTAAATATTCATATTTTGTAAAGATCTTTGAATATATTTTATTCCTGTCGTTTATTGAAGTCAACGTATACGATTAGAGAATCAGTAGATACCTGTAAAAGTTCCTTTTCGATGTTGGTAGCGCGAATAACCAGCGGACCACGAACAGCGTACTGTAGGGCTACAATATTTGGATTGAGGTTGTCCATGGTCAAGGCTTTACCTCCGCTGCTACCACCACTACCCTTATTGGAACTGCCACAACGAGTCGGCTTACATGGATTCACTAAAGTGCGAATGTTTTGAAGCTGACATGTTGTCTTCTTTGAGAGCAACTCACCCTCATAGCCAAATTGCATGATCTGTAAATATCCAGAATTTTATTTACAAAAACAGTAAAAACAGTTCTGATCCAGACAGTCTGGTCTAGCAAACTTACTGATCTGATGAACAATATTGGCCTTCCTCCCACGGCGTGCACATATCCAATATTCAATTTTCGATTTTTGGGATTCACCTGTTACAGTACAGAACTAATTAACCGGCATCAATATTCATATTTACCTTGTACAATAGCTTATCATTGCAGCATTAAAAATGTTTTGATAATCATAGGATTAAATTCAGGCTTTTCATATAAATAAGTGTACCAAACTGACTCTACTCTGACTGATGGAAAGCACGAGCAGAATCACAGGGCAGTGGTCACCATACTCATTGCGAATGCAGACAATACGACAATGCAACATGCATTATTGCATGCTGACCGTTTTGCTTTCAAACGCGACAGTACGTATGCTGTCATTGTGGGTTGGTTAAATTTATTAAAGTCTGACAGAACACAATAGCAGGAACTTGAGTTAATTGTACGTACCGTCTCAAATTCTAGTCCAACTCCGGCTGCTCGTGGGTCGAGATGGTCATTAGTACTCAAGTGTTCATTATTAATTGCCTTACCAATCTTACAACTACCACCTGCTTCACCAGCAGGTGACAAAGTACTAATGTTCTGCGGTAGAAGTTTCGAGTTATTCTCAGGGGGTGTATTGGCACTGTAGCCGCGTGCGATACGGCCTGCCAGCTCCAAATGGAATCTCGTCATTGGCATGATCTAAAATTATTATTGATTGATTAATTTACAGCATTTTAAGTAGTTAGACCTAGAAGAATGGATTGTTTTAGCCGTAAATGTTCACGGAATTGATGCAGAAAGCACAGTAGTCATATTTATCAAAATTCGATAAAATTAACTGGTAAAAAAATTATGCTTTTCGCAATCTTTCCTTTATCTGTGCTATAAGACATTGCTTCGTACCGAATTTCCAGATTTTGAGTTCAAGGCAAGTATCGTATAGGTTATGATTCCCTTGCGAATGACGAAAATTTACGGCATAAACGGCTGTATCTTTTGACTACGTCGACTAGAAGTCTGAATGTCAACTTCAAGGTTGAACGTGTCCGCATGATGAAATCCAGGCTCCGACCAACTCTACTCCAAGCCGAGGTGGGATCTGAAAAATTCCAGTCAAATCTGGAAAACCGATTTGTTGCCATGGAAACCACAAGAGACGTAAACCAGAACCTTGAAAATGTGGTTCGAATCCTCAGGAATGAAGGTACGAGATTTTGTCAAATGCAGCGTACAGGCACGAAGTCGAAACTTTCAGAGAGGACACTAGGGTTAATGAAGGAATGACCTGAGAATCCGCCCGTCACTCCATCGGCAAAGCGGACTCTAAACCGAGAGATTAGTAAGCGTGTACGACACGACCTCCCATGCTCCAACACTCTTTTGATTGAAAGAGCAATCGAGCAGAATCGGGGGTCAAAAGCATTTGTGAAATCTCTTGGAAGAAGCCATTTGACGAAGCTGACCATAGCAAGCGGAGAAGTCATTGCATCCAAGCTGGCCGTCCTTTCGGAAGTAGAAAGCTTCTATGGCGATTTGTACGCTTCGCATGCATCTCGACCTGATCCCGATAATAAGGACCCTCGAGCCACATTAACACGCCACTTCACTGAAGATCTGCCAGAAGTCAGCATTGACGATATCGAAATGGCTCTTAGACAGCTGGAAAATTGTTCACTAATGCAATGGAGGACTTGTTTAAGACGCTGCACTGGAAAATCGACATCAATGGCGAATACATCTCTCACTTGCGATTTGCAGATGACATCGTCATCATGGCAAAAACGCTGCAGAACCTACAACAGATGCTGAACGACCTGGCTGACTCGTCTATGCGCATCGGCCTACGGATGAACTTGGACAAGATCAAGGTCATGTTCAATGAACATGTACTACCGGAACCGGTTGCGGTACACGGTGCCGCTCTTGAAGTTGTTCAAAAATATGTATACCTCGGGCAGGCTTTACAATTAGGTAGAAACAGCTTTGAGGACGAGGTGAACAGAAGAATCTAGCTAGGTTGGGCAGCGTTTGGGAAACTTCGGCGGGTCTTCTCATTGTAGATCCCACAGTGCCTAAAGCCGAAAGTCTTCGATGCGTGCGTCCTACCCGTAATGACATACGGAGCCGAAACGTGGACACTTACGGTTCGACTGGCCCATAAGTGCAAAGTCGCTCAGCGTGCTATGGAGAGGGCTATGCTCGGTGTTTCTCTAAGGGATCGCATCAGAAACGAGGTGATCCGACAAAGAACCAGGGTCATCGACGTAGCTCACAGGATTAGCAAGCTAAAGTGGCAGTGGGCTGGCCATATTTGCCGAAGAACCGATAACCGTTGGGGTATATGAGTTCTTGAGTGGAGACCGCGTCTCGGCAAACGTAGTGTAGGACGTCCACAGGCCAGGTGGAGCGATGATTTGCGCGAGACGGCTGGCAGGAGCTGGATGCGAGAAGCCATAGATCGAACTAAGTGCTTGGCTTATGATGATGATCATGATGATGATCTAGAAGTTTGATTTTTTCACAGCTTGAAGGGACAGTAGGCCTGAGTATTTTATATGAATTTCAGCTTGTCACCTCCACGGGTCCTTGAGACCGTTTTTCTTAAAAACCTGTGGAGGTATCAAGCTGAAATTCATATAAAATACTTACATATTGATAGATAGACAGACGGACTACGAAGTTATCCTTTAAGGGTTCCGTTTTCTCTTTTCTAGTTATGGAACCTTAAAAACTAATGAAATATGATTGAAGTTAAAATTGCCGTTAAGTAAGCAAGTTACGAAACTAATTCAATATTTTGAAGAACTTTGCAATGACAAAAGTTTTGCAGCGATGTATATCGACAGCGTGCAATGAATGCAAGGTGACACTTTAACATGCGTCGCGGCTAAGTTACTACCGTATTAATCTTATAAACAATCGTAACAGTTCTGGAAGTAGGTACTTACAAGAACTTAGATTTTTATTGTACACAAGTGTCTAATCCCTACGTAAACTTGTGCTCAAACGACTACAGTTTCCAACGTGGTACATTTGCTGTCACCATTCAAATAAATATCTGAGGCAGACATTGAATATGCACGGTTCTATTTCTGAATACCGGTGTTTCTCTGATTTATCTGTCATATCTATCAGAAGCGTCTCGGGAATTATTGGCATATGTCTATATCTTATAAGGATGGGCTAGTTTAATTTTTGAGATCAGAAGATTTATTAAACAGAGCTTATTTATAAAGATAAGATAACAATTAACGACTTAATTTAAGAACGGATTGTAAACAAATATAATTAAATAAATACTTTCGACATCTAACACACAACGCCATCTAGTCCCAAACTAAGCAGAGCTTGTACTATGGGTACTAGACAACTGATATAATATTTATATACATTTTTTTTTGTAAATATTTACATGTCATACATAGAAAACACCCAAACTCCGAAACCGATATTTGCAGATCATACAAACATTTGATCCGACCCGGGAATCGATCCCGAGTTTCGTTAACTAATTACCTACAGTTAATGTACATAAATTAAATTCAGATAGAGAACAAATAGTTTGAAAGAGAATTCGATCTCGCTACTTCTGGTTCAGTAGTCAGTGTCGCGAACCACTGGTCCAAAAGGCCTACTTGTCATAAGAATGCATGTTACGCAGAGAAGTGTGTGCTATTGATGCAATTCAATATCAGGCCACCAGATTTTAAGGGTAAAGTGGAATAAATATTTAAACAAACTCACAGACAGTTGACAGAATGTCATGTTGAGACGGAAGTCGTAGGAAGGATTTTGATGAAGATTTTTGGTTATACTCACCACTATATATTTTACCAAAATCAGACAATATATTAAAAAAAACTCAGCAAGAATATAATTTAAAAGTGCATAAATGTTATACTACAAATTTAATGTGTTTTAACAAATCATTTAAAAAATGTCCATGACGCTATTTGCTGCAGCCATAAATGACGTAATTGTTTTTAAATTTCTCAAGAGTGAACTGTCTGAATAACCAAAGAGTTAAAATTCTTGACGATGTATCGAAGTAAAGTTGCCCAGATGACGAATTTTTTTTCTAATTTCAACGTATGTTTATCAAGACTAGGGTTGTGGCAAGCCGCGGGGAGGCGACATTTGCGTGTTCCTTGCGTCTGCCATCTCATACACACACACACACACACACTGAGTGGCATGCCTTGTGGTTTTAGTTTGTCTGATCCCGACACAGCCGCAAACCCTTTTGGAGGGTCGACTCGGGTGGGGGGGTTTCACGTTAAATTACACGTAACATTCCTGAGTGATGTCGGCAATTTTTTTTAATTGGTAAATATATTTTTTCTCGATAAATGTTCTGAAAGAGGCAAAAATTGTAAAAATTGTTGTATGCCGCCTGAACGATTTGAAAGCTTTCCTTTCAAACGGTTCAGGCGAAAGATGAACTGTATAAACATAACTTTGAGCTTTATAAAAGAATCCTCGACGCCGTCTTTAAAGCGGGTAAAATTATTCCTTTGGAGAGCTTCCTTTGCTTCCGACTGGCTTATCGTATTTCGGTTCGTTTAATATGTTGAAATAAACATTACTTACTTGTACAGTATCGGTGTTGCAGTAATTTATATTTAACCGAACAAAGAACATGTTCGCTTAGCCATTTGTGACCCTGAACTATTTAACCATGTTTTCGGTTCCCACATAGAACAAACAAATGAGTGATAAATGCTATCGTTTCTTTTTTGTCTACGTGTAATATAAATATGTATTAAAAAATATTTATGTCTGTTTTTTGGGACTAATCCCGGCCGTACTCCCACCGATGTAACTTCCGTATACCAGGATCAATAGCTGTGACCCACGAACAGACCGGGCTATGACACTTGGAAAGGCCCAGGAAAAATTAAACAATCTTGGAACCCGCAAGAAAATTAATCAAATGAAAAACTGGAGGAGTTGGAAATATAACTTAAGTATGTTTATTGGCAATGTGGTTACCATAACACAAGTTCTTTCTGGGTTGGAATCAAACTGGCAGTGATTATCGACACCTGCTTTCTCACATCCATCACTCAAACCCCTACAACACTACACAATGAACCAACACACTTGGCGTAAGCCCTTACTAGGTTCACATTTACCAGCATTTGCTGAGATGAAACTTTAAATAACCCATCATAATAATAATTTCGTGATTGCTCTTCTCACAACTACCGATACATGGATTATTAATTAATTCTTATCACAAAACAAAAACAAGACGCCAATACAGCAATTGTAAGAGGACTGGTGTCTGAATTAGACATCCGTCTGTAGCTCAGATATGTGTAGTATTGTTCTACCCTTTATTCCTCCCAGGATTATTTGTGGTCGGCTACTCAATAAAAGAGTTTTACCTGAATATCGGTTTTATCTCATTATTTAGGTCTTTTATTTTTATTATCGAAACTGCTGCGGCTCAGACTCAAAGTTACACTAGTTTTCAGTCTATTTCAGAGCACTTATTTTCTTAATCATTATTGGGTATTCCAATAATGACTAAGAAAAACCCAGCAACATTTTAGATCCGACCTAGGAATCGAACCCGAGATCTCTTGATTGGCAATCGCATACGCTAACCGCTACACCAACGAGACAGATGTATAAAGTCTTTACTACATGAAAATATATGCCTTATATGCTTTAGAAACCTAAAGTACCTCCGCATAGCCATCGTAAGTGGCTGTCACATGACCGTGTCTGACTGACGCCTTTCTTCTTGCCTTGGATAAAGTGCCACAAGAGTAACATGGCCGATCATAAAACAACATTATAATTTAATATGCTAATCTGTACAATATAGTAACACAGTTATTATGCGTACAGTTTATTGTAGGACAAAGGAAACGGAAGTCCTCGTAAACGGTAAAAGTTTCTCAAAAACAATGTATGAAAGATTTTTCCGTTTTAAAAATATATATTCCATAAAAAATCTAAGTGGTTCTCTCTGTAGGCATAATCTAATCTCTATAAGTATAAATCATCACGCTAGGGCCCATAGGAGCCGCAGTCAAGGTTGCGCGGGACAGCTAGTAAGTTATATAGTAGTGTAAGCGATATATAATACAGTGAGCAGTAGTAAACACACAGTATAGTATAGCATCTGGATGACCGAGCTTGGCCTGGCATTCAGTTCTTAGTAAATTTTCTGAAAACGAATCCTAGCTAGATCGATTTATCACCCCCGAAACCAAAATTTCATGAAAATCATGGAGCCGTTTCCTTAAATAAAAATTTGAATGGCGGTTTAACTGATGGTTAAAACTCATTTTCTATCACGAGCGCAGACGAGAGTGTCAAATAACCGACTCGAACCGGAGCGTCCCGAGGCGAGGCGAGACGGCTCGTGGGCGAGGGCGGCCGAGCTCGCGCCGAGGGTACCGCTGGCAATAGAATTATTACAACTACCCGCCGCAAGGCTATAAATGGCGTGGTTAGCTTCATGTTGGGGGATTCGCTCATTGGGTCTTGAACGGTGGGTGGTTGAAATGATGGTCGGTAAGATGTGCATTGTGAAGTTGTTCTTTTTTTCGTAATAAATCTCTGTCATGAACCTCTCAATACATATAGGTACAAGCATTGCTCGTTTAAAAGCATTAGATAGGTAGAGATTAGATAAAAAATAGACTATCAGTTTTCATAGCACTTTCCTACGCACCTGTCGGGGAATCGAAATTAACATGTACGAATAACGAGTTGATGGTAAATATGTTATTTTGTTCAATATTGTTCTCATGTAAGTGACGATTGTCTTAAAGAGTAATAAAGATCTTTGAACCGAATAACATATTTAACTACACATTAACTTAAAAACCTAGGATTTTCTCGTAGTAGTCTGAAATGGTGACGTCACATATTACTATCTAGTACATGCTTCGCATAAAATTGTCCTTTTAGCAGATTACCAAGAAGCTAATTTGACCAAACTACGATAGGGTAGTATTAAACTACCCTATTCAGGATTGTTCAACAAATTCTATATTTCTTTTTTAGCTCGTGTTGTCTATTTACATTCTGTTTTCATAAGAACATTAATAAAAATAACTCTTGTGCAGTATAATGTATTTATTTTAACAATATTTTAACAGCTTAATTGCACCACAATGATAATATACTTCGGTAACAACAGTCAACAATCCAGGAACAAATAATATGCAAAAAATAAATAATAAACAAAGCATTTTATTTGAAGCGAACTTCAGTACATCTGACAATAAGCCGGGCGAAACGTTAACACAAATATAAAACCTATTATGTCTTTTTAGTAGTATTTAATACGCTGTTATAATTATGTCTTTTAAAACTATTTAAACTGAAGTTAGATTCTTAAAAAGCGGTTTGGTTTAGCATAATATACTAATTGTACAACTATGTAAGCATTGTTCCATATAGCCTAATTAAAAAAGGGAGGTTCTATGTTCCACTGCATACACTATTTATAATGAACTATTCAGTATCACTGGCGCCATATCTATCATCACAAAACTATCATCTCAAAATGCAATACTTCAAATATAACAAATAAATGTATCGCAATACATAAAAATATATCCAATTATAAAACATAATTTAAATGCAATTTTCTTTATATAAAGCAATAATTATGTAAAATGTACATTTACTACAAACGTTCATATTTACACATAATTTATAAACTCACTGGTCAATATTAATTTATTCGACTCATTTATTCGAAAAAATCTGTGTTTCTGTCATTTGCGTGATAGATCTATCGACATGCAAAATGTTTAGAAGCTGAATAGGTATATTATTGTATGCGGGATACCCTATATTGCCACAACACCAAAATTGTGGAGTGAGTCCACAACTTTGGTGTTGTGGCAATATAGGTTTTAGATTGTTATCCAATATTCATTCTCTTTTGACTACAAGCTTGATAATAAATTACAAATTTGTAAGATACTTTTAGTTGCGCATTTGAAACCAAGGCAGGATTAACTTAACGACTATTTGTTTAAATATCGTGATAGGAATGTGTTCGCATCAATTTTGTACTAATTTACACGATTATATCATGATTGATTTCACTCCTATGCAAGTTGTTTAGTTCATTCGAGTAAATAGTTTCATACTGTCTCTATTGTAAACTTGATTAACAAACAATCCATGAAAACTTATAAAATACAATTTGTGTGCCATAAATTAACTCGTTCCTAAAAAGAGGTCCTTCCTCCTCCAATCTCCTCTTTCCCAAAAAGAAGTCGTCCAGTAGTGAACTGCTAAAGGCAAACACAAATAAATTGAAAAGTACTAAACATTTGATCAAGAGTACAACAAAACGTGGTTGAGCATTTCGTAATATAAAGCAATAAGGTTAATACAGTGGCCCCTATATCACAAACAATGAATACAAGCGAATCCAGAGCCTGGAGTACAGCGAGATTAAGTAATGAAGTCACTCGGTTATACAATAACCGTTAACAATATATTTTAGTCTAACAATTACAGCTGTTCCTAAACAAAAGAAGTAATCTCATCGTGGAAATCATATCGAAGGATAAACTCAACCAGCAGTGGGTTCAACATGGGTCATATAAGAAAGCACATTTTACATGAGTTAAATAATTTCAAAACAATAAAGACGGACACCGCTCGGGTGGCCGTACTTCCGACTACAGTGGCTGGGTTTCTATATTGACTAGGCAAACACATCAGTTTAAAGTTATGATAATGTGCGTTTTTACATTTATCAGTACAACTGTAATAAAATATAATTAAATGAACCACAATAAATATACATATGTAGACACATAAATGACTGTACGACATTTCTTTAAATATATACAGGTACATATAACCATAACGATACAATGCGAGGCCAGGGCTGGCGGCCCCGGCCGGTCGCGCGGGCGGCAGCAGCACCAAGCACTCCGGTATCGACTGAGTACAATCTCCGGTAGCAGCAATAAACTGTCCCTGCCCATTGTAGTATCGGTGACAAAAGATTTCTAAGACTTTACTCAAATTATTACTTATACCACATACAATATAGGTAATCAATAGGAAAACGTTTTTCTTATTTATTTTTAGGATGCACCAAAAAAAATTTGAAAAATATATAATATACACACATATATATACTTTAATACAATACACTTATGTAACGTTAAATACTTTAGACAATTTTCTAAAACGACGA
This sequence comes from Hyphantria cunea, assembly GCA_003709505.1. NCBI lineage: Eukaryota > Metazoa > Arthropoda > Insecta > Lepidoptera > Erebidae > Hyphantria > Hyphantria cunea. Next base: position 859,780 of record PKRV01000986.1, on the reverse strand, counting down.
TCTCTACCAAATGATGTGCTAAGCTGTAGCTCCGCTCAAGCTGTGGCTTATATCGCGTTTCTCTGTTAAGAACAAGTTTCATTTTAAAGTAATAAGTTAGATTACAAAATTGCGTACCTTTAGGTACCAAGTGAGACCAGTCCCTGATAAAAACGATTCGATCAATTAAAACTATTAAAAAAATCTAAAATATCGTGTTCATAAACACAGTACACTGGATATTAAGTAGTTCTTAACGTTCAAGGCGAGAGGCGAGATTCGTTGGAGACTGCCTCGAGTGGGATGTTCTACAGGTTTCACTTATACAGCTTCAATACTGAGCTGTGATATTCTATAAAAAAATATGAAATTGCCTCTTAGTATTTAGCTACAAAGTAAATGCCGACCGTGAGATGAAAAACCGCAGCTCTGTCCAACCGCGCGATAACCGGGGCGGTGGCGGTCCGAGATTGGGCAAGTTACGAGTACTCCTCGGTGAACTTGGCGTGGAACTTCTGGAACACCTGCAGCATCTCCTTCAGCAAGTCCGGCTGCGGGAGGATAGTGGTTCTGAAGTGCCAGGTGCCCGGCTTCTGTCCGAAACCTGATCCTGGGATTATGCAGATGCCTGCAAACGACGATAATAATTAGTAAACATTTGTATTTTTATTTGGTTTAATTTCAATTTATTTATGTTTCTAGTGATGGATTGAGAACAGGAATGGTCACCACTCCTTTTTATGTTACGGGTGTCGACTAACGGAGCAAATTACGCCGGATAAAAACCGTATCACGATAAACTAACTAAAACAAGCTACCGGACCGCGTGGGACAACAGGGCAAAATTTTTTTTTTAAGGGTATATCGTGTTCAGTTGGGAACCGTTAAAGGCAATCCATGCGATGATAGTTTCATCCTAGTTTGTGAGAAATTACCGGTTGGAAGGGCTTCATGTGGTTATATTACTTACGTAACTTAGGAACTCACTTAAGAGACTTAGAAGAGGAATAGTTAATCTCTTACAAAAGTGTTACATCGTTTTTTTTTAAATAAGGGTGAAACGTGTGGAGTTTTGAATTTTGAAATATTGCATTTTCGGGGTGCGTTACAAACATCAGTCGGGATTATATTCTGAGACGATTGCGACGGAGCGGCCGAGCGCGGCGCCAGGCAGTATTAAATGAGCTCACACACTAAACGGATGTTTCGGCGTTCTCTCACTTGCGCGTACCTCAGATAGTACAATATTCCACGGTTATATCGAGTTCGAGTGAGATCTTAACTAAAAGTGTATTTTTTTTATTTTAATGGATGTCGACCGTGACAGGCTCCGAACCGCAGTCGGTCGAGGCCGCACGGCCTAAAGCGTCTCCCCAGCAGAAGCGGCAGAAGCGGGCGCGTGGCCACGTACCGGTGTCCTCGAGCAGGCGGAAGGCGTAGAACACGTCGGGCTGCACGCCGCGCTCGGCGGCCGCGGCCTCGGCGCGCGGCGGCAGCACGATCTGCGGGAACGCGTACATCGCGCCCTGCAACACGCGCACGCCTTCACTCGCGGGACGAACCCGCCTCGCTCTGCGCCGCCGGGGCGGGGAGCGAGCTTCGCGGGCTCTCGACCCACGGGAATCGAGTTACAAATACTCTTCCAAAATCAGAAAAAAATCGATAACACTCTCAGACAAGTCAGACAGAAAATCGTGCCTCCCCTCGATCGACGGTCGCCTTTTTTTTTTACTTGAGGAAACCCCCTCGGGCCTTCACCCCACCGGGGTTTGCGGCGGGGCGGTGTGCCGGAATCGAACCGACTAAAACCACACGGTGTGTCGCTCTGCACCTGAGACGGGAGAGATCCGTGAACCGCTTCCTTACGTAATCCGGATCCCTCCCAACGCCCGTCCGCACTGAAGCGGGCACCGTCTGATGGTAAAAACTCTCAATTTTAGGCGACGTACGGCACACGCGAAAGTCGCCCCTTCGCGGTTGACCTGTGAAGCGAATGAGAGGAAAACCCGTCCCGCCTGTCCGCGGCTACACTCAGGGCGGCATGAGGCGCTGGTAGGTTCGCCGGCGGCGGGTCGGGCCCGAGTGGAGGTCGGCAGAGAGGGCCCGGCGCTGCGGCGCGCACGCGGGGACCTCCGCCAGCGTGTGCTGGGCCGAGTCCTCACTGCAGTCGCGGACCCGATTCCCTCTTGGCGACCGAGTGCAGGTACTTCCCGAAGCAACCGTGCCCAGAAAACACCTGCGTCAGTCGGAAGGAAAGGGTCCCGTACCGCCGCCCTGCCCACTCGAGGATGACCGGCTGGAGAACCTCCACGGTGGCGAAGCCGGCGCGTGGAATCTCCAGCCGCGAAGACCAACGAGCCATCGTGGCTCGACGGGCGGCTTCACGCCACTCGCGTACCTCTTCGGGCGGATGGCGAACGCCACTCTCCGCCCGGAATTCAGCCACCCGTCGGTGAACTTCGGCGATCGACAATCGCCTACGTCAACCGTTAGACCGAGGAGATAAAATAGAAGTGAAGAGCCATTACCTGTACGACGTTGCAGGAGAAGCCCTCCATGCTGTTGAAGGTCTGGTAGATCATCTGCGCGCGCTGGGCGAGAGACTTGAGCACGTGCGCCTTCTCCTGCGCGAACAGCTCGTAGGACGGGTCACCCGGGGCCGGCTCGCGGGCCTGACGGACGACAATTATTATTTATTTCAGTTTTTAAACGAAATCCTCAGAAAAATTCTCTGAAAGAGAAGACATTCAATCGCCACGACCGAATAACGAGGGATTGAATTAAAACGTTTGTATTTTTCCACGATGTTGCTATACTAAACCTGACCGCTTCCACCTCACGGTATTCTTATAAGATATATATAAAAAACGAATAAAAACATCAAGAACCAATAAATGTGTTTCAACTCAATATCCGTGGCAAGTTCTACCTAGTACCACCCACTTACAAGCCATCATACGTAATCACTTATTAAGTAAACGCTTACAATTTACGTAACAGACTGGACATTTCCTTGTTCTTGTGTAATAAAAAACTTCTTAAGACAACAAATTTCTTAGGTATATTATAACTATCTTTTGTCTGCGGCCCTACCCACGTAAATATCTATTTATAAGGTAAATTCAAGCTAAATTACCGTTAACTCCACCTAAATCCATTCAGTAGGTACTTTTTGTGCGAAAAATCCTTACTAATTTTCTCCTTTGTACTGTATGGCCGACGCCTGTAACCTCGAAGTGACCGATAAACACGAAGTAGCCAAAAAGGGATGTCCAATAGGCGTGCCGGATAGTGTTATTTGATCGATATTTATTCGAAATATCGATAGAAATTTAGTCATAAAAATATATTTATTTTCAACTTTATTAAACAGCCGTTACTCAAGTAAACGTTTATAGATAACTGATATTTCAGTAAATCGAGTCTTTCAACTGAGAAAATATAATCTTATTAGTGTTTTTTTTTATTAAAGACGAAATCTTGATTATTAACTACAAACTTCACTAACACTTGTAAATCTATTTCGTTTAATATCTTCTATAAACAAAAATCAATAACTTCTATATAAAACTAATCGATGACGATATTTGATTGAATAAAGGGTCGACTGTGTTTACTTATGGATAATCTCTAGCCTAGACCTCCGCCTCCGTACGTCGCTCATGCCACCAATTTGTTCCTAAAAAAGTTAGTGCGCGAAGTTTGGCCTCGTCGAGATACGTCGGCCGTATTGTAATATTAGTAGGATAGAACACTGACGACACAGTCCATGACGGTCTGGCCCAGCGAGCTGGGGCACAGCATGGCGGACATGGCCTTGTAGAGGTTGGCCTGCACGCCGGGCTCCAGGTTGAGCAGCTCCATCCAGCCGCCGCGGATGCCGCACTCGCCCATGTAGCCCTTGGACGCTGACATGAACGACGCCAGCTCCAGCTTGTTGTACGGGTCACCCATTTCTGTTATCACCTGGAACGTTTGTACACATTGCTATAATATTTTTCTATGATTTTTATCAGTCCGGGATAGTAGGCGCCCATCGAGGAAGACCTTCGTACATCAGTGGATTGCGATAAGTCGATATTCTTTGTTTGTTTGTATCGAATCCAGAAAAGTAGATCAGACATTATATATATCCTTCTGACTGTTCCAGTTGTTCGTAACGTTTCGTGTTTGAGTTCTCTACTCTTTAAACATCACACACGACCTCGCCTCAAACCACTGCGGAAAGCTTTTCTCAAAAGTTCTTATTTAATCATTTGTTTAATAAATGTAGCATTTTACCATTTTAACCTCTATTATTTTTGAAAGATTAAATGCTCTTCTCACTTTAGACATGAAGTTACAAGTTCGTGGCAGTTTCAGTTCAGTCAGTTGTTTGTCAAGTAAGTTCCACACTTCGAGTAGTACTGGTATATTGAATCCAGACTCGAAAGGTTAAAAAAACTCCTCCGAAACGACTGGACTGATTTTTATAAAATTTTGTGTGCATATCGGGTAGGTCTGAGCATCGGCCAACATCATCTATTTTTCATACTCCTAAATCATAAGGGTGACCACCCCTACATATTTATTTTTATTTTTTGTCATTTTTTTTATACTTAGCAAAACAACGTTTGCCAGGCCAACTAGTATTTCATATATTTCTATATGTATTTTGTGTCCTTAATTAAATGTTGAATTAAATGGTAAAATAGAACACAGCTTGTTCATAAATTCGTACCAAGGCTTAAATTATTTAAGAATGCTTGAGAGAAAATATAAATAAGAGTAAAATATAGTTACATAAAATTAAATAAAAGAATTATTTTTTGTTATTAAATTACGTTTTTTTTTGTAAAATAATACCTAAATTGTTTTAAAACATACCTTCTTGAAGGAATGGAACTGGCTACCCTCGGCGTATACGTTGTGTTGGTACACCTCGTCGGCGAATATGAATAGCTTCTTCTCGTGAGCGAACTTCACTATCGACTCGATGTTCTCGCGCGACAACACCTGGGGAAGGAAGCCACGTAAGGGATATCGACTTGACTGCCTGTGGCGCTGTGGTAGCGTATGGGACTGCTGTGCTTGAGGTCTCACGTTCGTTTCCCGGGTCGGACCAAATGTTTGCATGATCTGCAAATATTTGTGTCGAGTTCAGGTGTTTTACAAAAAAAAGTATATATTTATATCAGTTGTCTAGTAGTACCCATAAGCTCTGCTTAGCTTGGTCCTTGATGGCGTCGTGTGTGTGGATGTCCGAAATATTTATTATTTATTTATACTCTCTCTTTCTCACTATCAGGAATGCCGAAGACCGGGCAAAGTGGAGAAGACAGAACAGGAAAGCGTTAAGTTTGGGAGTAACCGAGAACAACGCTAGGACGATGATGAGGACCAGACGACGACGCGTGGTAGCAGGGCGTCACCTGGCCGGTGGGGTTCCCGGGGTTGATGACGACGATGGCGCGCACGTTGCAGGCGGCGGAGCCCTGCGCGTAGCTCCGGCGCAGCTCCTCGGCGCTGAGCCCCCAGCCGCGCGCCTCGTCCAGGTAGTAGCTCACCGGCGCCAGCCCGTACTCCGCCAGCGACGCCGAGTACAGCGGGTACTGCGGGATCGGGATCATTATACCTGCACACACCACACCACACGCCCTTCTTATTTCAACCGCATTACATTGTACGCAGTAACAATTTTCTAATATACGTCTAAATCTAATATAAGTTATCACTCTGCTATCACTACTGACTAGATGACACGCTAACATCGAACTTGAATCAAGAAAACCATTCATTCTACTTTTTTACTATACATATAGAGTATATAATAATAAATAAATTAATAAATATTTCGGACATCTAACACACAACGCCATCCAGTCCCAAGCTAAGCAGAGCTTGTGTTATGGGTAGTAGATAACTGATATAAATACATATATACCTTTTTTTTGTAAATACATACATACATATTATAATCAGAAAACACCCAAACTCCGAAACAAACATTTGCAGATCATACAAATATTTAGTACGACCCGGAAATCGAACCCAAGTATACATTCGTAAGTAACGCCTACGCCCTATCTGTTTGTTACGCTTTCACGGCTAAATTGCTCAACCGATTTGAATAAAATTCACACTAAAGATCTCTTTATTCTTAAGAGTACTTTTTACCGCCAAAACCGACATACACGCGGAAGTATCCGTGGGCAAAAGCTAGGTGCAAATATTTTAATTTTGATTAAGTATCGTATATTATACAACACGACCAGGGCGCTAACCCTCCTTTACACCACTTCTTTCTTCTAATAATAAACGACCGCCTTGCAGTTTCTAAAAAGTTTATTAACTAACATCTTTTTAATCACTCTTTTTCCACGGGAACAACTTCTACTAAACATAAATCGTTTCTCATCCAACTCATACACACCAACACCTGCTACCAATACACGTTGTATTGGTAGCAGGTATCACTGTTGTTGTGCACTCGGACTTTGATAACACACCATCTTTATTAAATCGGGCAATAAAACTCACTCTTTATTTATAGTTCAATCTACTGATCCAATAACTTCCTATTTACTACCTAGTAGTTTTAGAGGGATGAGTGTAGTTCATTGTGACGTAAAGTTGCTGCAGGTATAGGGTCTGTCTGACATCGTCAAACGTCGGGCAATACACAGTTTTTGTTGTACGATACCTTCTATTCCCCGACGTTTCGAGCGAGTTATACCGGTGGATATGGGCAGAGTAGGTATCGTAATCATTTAAAAAAATAATGCGAATAAAACCCACTGTACAATAAAAACTATGTGTAAGTATGTGTAAAAGTCCCAAAAATCTAATAATAAAAAAATAATCTTCCCATACGTTTCATGTATGTTTCATTTAATACTACAAATATGCCTTTGATAAAATATACATCGTTGATGTATATTTTATCAAAGGCATATTTGTAGTATTCTTTATTTTAGTCTCTTGAGCGAGCAAATATACATATATTGACTGCCTCGGTGGCGCAGCGGTAGCGTATGCGACTGCTGTTCTCGAGGTCTCGGGTTCGATTCCCGGGTCGGATCAAATGTTTGTATGATCTGCAAATATTTTTTCCGAATTTGGGTGTTTTTTTATGTATGATATGTATGTATTTACAAAAAATAAAAGTAAACATGTATGTATATCAGTTGTCTAGTACCCATAATACAAGCTATGCTTAGTTTGGGACTAGATGGCGTCGTGTGTTAGATGTCCGGAATATTTATTTATTTATGATATCAGCATATTTGTGAAATGTATGATTGAGGGAGGGACTTGTCAGTTGTAACCTTGAGTTGTAACTAAACAGGCTGCAGTACCACTACAGTCCATTTGTAACAAGCACAAATATACACCGCAAACACTCATTCGTTTTATTACCACAACCACACAATTTAAATACAGCTAGTGTTCCGTACAAATACGTTCGATGAGTTACTAGAGACTTATGCGCGATAAAACGTTCATAAGGTACGTCTACCCGTGAAATGAGAAAAGGTTAAAAACAAGTGTTTAAAATTTACTGTTAGCAAAATTTCATTTAAGAAGACAAGAACAAGAAGAGCCTTTCCCCCTCTAAAATTTGAAAAGGCCTATTTTTTTCTTTAAAAGTGCCGCTTTTTTATATATCTTGCGTAGCGGGGACTTTACAACATTTATACATACACCCAGACTCAGAACAATGAATTTGTGGATCATACAAGGTGTTTTCCCATGTGGGGTTTGAAGCCACAACACTCGTCCGTCTTTTTTGGGCACTTGATAGGTGTATATTGTTCTCTAGTTACTCATCTCGACTGCCGATTATAGTACATTGCGGTGACCTCAATCTTTTGTCCTGTTGTAGCTGTAATTCTGTTGAAATATTCATCAGATCGCTCAGCAGCACCACACGAGTGAAATAAAGTTATTTGGGTTAAACAATTGGGCGTGAATATTGTCAATGACCAATTACATCATTATTTTATATACATAGATATATATTATTATTTATTTGCAAGGCAAAATTTGACAAATTATACATGAATTTCCCCCTTTGTTTGCATTATTAATTGTTGACAGGCATCTATCTAGTTTCATTGTAGTATTCTAGTAGGGGGTCGGGCCAAGGTCAGCAATTAATCATTTAAAGATGCGGTGATATCAATAACGTTAATTGATATGAATATTATGCTACGTACTATTCATAAATTCATATCTCTGTTGATCGTGGTAGACGTAAACAACAGCCACGCTATTTATAGTGTGTGTACGATTGACTATTGCGTACAACGGATCTTACCGATACTAGTGACCCGTATTAGAGATCAATCCATTGATATCGTGCGGCACACACATGCAAAAACAAAGTTTAGTTGGAAATTTTCCCAATCGTAAATAAAGTACATGCTTGGGTGACCGATGGTGGTAATTCATAATGTTGTTGTCATCACTAAACTAAAATTCATTATCATTTGTTGTTGGATTATATACTTTAATCACATCTTACAGTCCATCATTCAATATCTCACATCTCAGATTTCACTATATTTTGTTCAATACCAACTAAACATTGAACAGAGGTACACGCTTGTTTGTTAGTTAAAAAAAACTAAACTCTGATTGTAAAATATATAAGTCATTAAGTAATTTAGTCGGCATGTAAAATATTTGGACGACATCTAAGTTTAAAGCGACATTACTATATTACACGTTACACGTTTTAAACGCTAAAAAAAACGTAAATATTACGGTTACGCCAAAGTAAATTTTACTTTTTCAAGTAATAAACAAGCTTGTATCTCTGATTAAAGTTTTTCAATACTGAACTAAAGACAGTGACAGCCGAGATGTGAAATATCTAAAAATGGACTACAAGAAGATGAGGTTAAAGTATATAATTCAAAAACCATTTTTTGTGAATTTGAGTTTAGTGATGACAACAACAGAATTACCACCAACATGTTCCTTACTTTTATTGTATAAGATGGTAAATTAAGTAATGGGTCACTTGATGATAAGGAACTGTTTCGTGACCATGAGTAACAGACCCATGGAACATTCGCGAGTCAGAGTGCGTTACCACCATTTGAAACCCTCGCCTAGAATTAAGGGAGGGAGTTTCGACTTTCATTACAATCAACCACTTCGTGAAAATTAACGAAAATATAGCTAAGAGGGCGTGAAAAATCATCACACCAGGCCACTATAGTGAGGGTCACCGTGCTGCATTGTCTGCATTCACAATGAAGATGGTGACCACTCTTGGTTTCTAGTCAGGTTTTCCATTGCTTTGCTTAAAAAAACCGTGTTCTCTGTGACAGATTGGTTTATCTCCTATCTAGCCAATCCACGTGTACAGAATCATGGCTCCACCACTTCTAAATCTAAGACTATTGTACGGCAAGAGATATCACAAATTTCATTCAAAATTCATAAAACGAGATTTGCAGTAGCTGGAAACAATCTAGATCGCGTTCTATTATTAGGAAAAACATCATTATAAGGTCGGTATTGTATTTCTTACCCGACTTCTTGCCACCGATGTCATTGCAGAATAGTTGCAGAACATTTTTGATGCCGGTGGATGCGCCCGCGCAAAGACACACGTTCTCCCAGTGCGACGGGTGTCCGTCGCGTTTCTCGATGTAAGCGGCCACATTCCTTCGGATCATTTCGATACCGTGTGAGGCAGTATACGCCCCTACAGAGCCACCACTGGAAATAACATTATATTACAATTTCATCAATTCAACTATTAGATTTCTCCCCGAGACATTTGAACAGTCTATGGTCATCAGAAATCTTGATATATGAAATGACAAGACATTCTATCAATTTATTGGAAACTTTACATTCGCGGAATGCATTGTTAATTTATAAATATCAGACCAACGCAATACGTAATCTTTTTCGAGAGGACGTTACATTAACATACATTTAGTCATTATAATTATATTAATTTAATGATTATGTAATTGTTTAAGTAGTTTAATAAATTTTACTTTTTAAATTTGAGCTGTTCGTTACTGCCACGTTTATTTAATTGTAAGTGCATTTTATTATTCCAGATCAAATTTAAGATCCTGAAGGAGATTTGATATTCTTTAGATCAGACAAGAAGCTAAACACGTTATGAGTCTGCAGAATAATAGATTTCCGATAGCGATCCGTTTGATGACAGTAAGAGTAGGGAGTGAACTAGCAAAACTTGAAGCAAATCCTATACCAACTGGTCCGGCTAGCGTGGTGGGCAGCGCGGTAGGCAGAGTGGTAGGCAGCGTGGTAGGCTAAAACCTCCTTTCTAAGGAGAGGCATACGTCTACTGTTGATGAGGATGATATTAGATTTGCCTGATCTAATATTTACTACTCACCCGCATGCAGACAAAAGCTCCTTAGCTCTAGCCCTGACGTCCTCCGGGAAGCCGCCGGTCTCGATGAGCGAAGGGCAAGTGACGCAAGCCAGCACCTATACCACATCCGACTATTAGAAAGACAATAGACCACTGTTGAGAATTACTCAATTTAGTCATGTTTATTAAGGAACAAAAACAACGAAATCCAAAGTAAATAAAAAAACTAAAGTAAATGCAATAAAACAGATGAATATGATTTTTTGAAGTTTATAACTAGACATAAAAAACTGGAATGAATTAAAAAAATTGTACTGATATAAGAAACGAAAACGAATGAACAAAGAATACCTATTATATTATGAGTGCCTTTCGAAGCTAAAACGTGTAAACTTTAAGTTTAATATTTCTCCAGATCATTTCACTCAAAGTTCTATCGGAAAAGTTGCTGAGCCTTCTCGGCCGCGACGTGGTGTAGAGAATCACAATTTGCGATACAGTGGTTACCTAGCAACTGTCTCGTCGCTGTGTTAGTTGATTCCACTCACTTCAATCAAGACAAATCAAGCAATAAAAATACATTAGAGACATCGCGATGCTGACATTTAGAAACGACATTCGTGCACCTACAAACATTTAGTTTCAGAACTGAGTGAGACATTTCTCAGTGCTCACTGGCTGCAGCGTCTATGTAGTTTCAACAACTGGAACTGCTTTTAACAGACATATATATCATCAGTTAGATTGTCAGTTGTACGTACTGATGATGAATACTCTTTACTTAATAAAAACAAAGATGGGTTTACAATTCTAAAATGTAATCTATGGCTAATATTAATAAATTAAGGTATATGTACAATATTTAAAACAACAAATAAACATTGATATCAAGAAGTGCATATAACGCGATCGCTGCGACTAATCAGTCAAGTGTCTCGCGGTTACCTTTGCGGCTGTATCTACGCTCACCTCGGGATCGCGCAATGACGCTTATCTGTTTTAGGATAAGATAACGTGTACAGTTACTTAAGACGCTGGGGCTGACAATACACAACCACAATTTGTCAGTCAGCACGGTAGAATACTGGATAATACAAGAAGATTACTAATGGTATTTCAAACTTAAATGAAATGCCTTAAATTAATCAGAGTCGAGCTTGAGACTAAATGTTCAATTTTAATTAGTGGGTAGTCGTAGCCTGGTCGGTAGGAAGGAATATGTTACAGAGGCCCGAGCCCCATCGTCCAGAAAAGAATATGTAACATTGCAGCTAACCTGTCTGATGAATGATATTGGCTGCTGTGCCATGGCGTGTGCATCTCCGATGTTAGCTCGGATCACAGTGTTAAAAGGTTTTTGTGCGCCCTGTAAAAGAACAGAATTATTAAAATTGTGTATGCAACCATAGAACCGAAATATTTTTAAATATTGGCACCAGATACTACCATATGCCTTTTAATTATAAAACTAACCATACTACGAATAAGCTCGTAATAATTTGAACTGTACGCAAACATACTCGGAACCCACGACTATACAGGTTAAAGAGTTACACTTCGAAACATGTAATATAAGGGTCAGACCGACACAGACAGACAGACTACAGTCAGACACAGGCAAGTCAGGCCCAGAATGCTAGCTGATACCGGCATAGCAACCGGCCCGCATTGCTCAATGTGGCTGATAGAATACGACATCATCATCATCATCATCATCAGCCTATCGAAGTTCACTGCTGGACGTAGGCCTCTCCTATTTCACGCCACTTAGGTCGATCTATACGACATAGGAGTGGCGATATTGCTGGACATTCATAATCAGCTCATCTGACTGGATACAGTCCTTCCAATTCATAAAAAAGTATTCCAAAATGCTCAGATCTTCAGTGGCCCTTATAGCTATTAATTATTTTTAAGTTAATGATGTGATGTGAATTTTTGTTATAGACGTTTAACTATTCCGGTCTCAAGGAAGCACTGTTAGCTTAGAAGTAGGATAATTTCTCATAGATAACATTTTAAGTATTAGGTAAAGTATGTAGATTGCTCTAAATACCATAATAAAACGGATAGTATTAAACTACACTGGCTCATGTTTCATCACGTGATACACGTTTAACACCAGAAAATTTATAGTTGCAATTTCACAGTGATATGGACAATCTTTATCTAGTCTAGCGTTGTCAACATGAGTCCTCAGAGTGTTATGAAGTAGTGACTCACTCGCGGTAAGCCATTCAAAATTAAATGTGTGTATTTCATACAGTTGAATCTGGCGTCGTACAGAATTTACCAAACATGTACTATGTTACACTAAGGGGCAAATGAATCAATCACGAAGCCTAGTTTGTATAATCAATTACCATTCGAGACAATGAGTACAAAAAATCACTGTTTATATCAATAGTAATTCATCATCATAAAGAAGCCAATCAACTATTAATCAATGGAACTCTGCAACGTGATTAAATAACAACGACGTCTGTGAGTTTATTTAGGTATTTGCGATACCATTTGGTACTGAATAATTTAATATGATTTTGGTGTAACCCATAAACACGCGTGTTTAATTTTTTATAGATATGGTATATGAACCATAGAGGACGCAAAAGCCAGGAATATGTGGTGTTTATACTAAAAACCACTCCGAAAACCATCTTCGGGTGCCCTACTCTTAAAAGGTAACGGATCATGTAATCTAGGCCCTATTCCGATAGAAGCCAAGTCGGGACTAAAATATTTTTGCGTCGCTAATATCAATGGTCACCAACTGTTTGTGTTCAAGGCAAGAACTTGGTCGAAAATGATTTTGAAACAAGGATCTTGCACATAGTAATAGGCAATATAAATAAAACATGCATGATATATGACATCCTCATTAAAAATTAAATATTGGAGTATACGTTATATGAGTATACTTTATTTTATTTAAAGCTTTGCACTTTTAGTACAGAGACAGTTATGCCTCAGGCATTTTGTATCAGGCGCATGAGGCAAAGAAAACAGGGAGCAAGTGCGTTACATGTGTGCTGAGTATTAAAACACAAAACAATTTACGCAAGGTTTAAATTGAAACTTATGAAACTAAAGGGGGCTGAACACCGGTTTCCTGTGACGACGTGGAATCACCGGTCGGGACGGCTTGTACGCGCTGAAACATGGCTCTCCCACGACAAATTATTTCCAATATGTCCTATCTTGTACATTTTAATGCAAAATACAAGACACTCATCACAGTTGGCGAGAATGTAGTGTAGGCCCAAGTGAAACGTCGGTCACTAAATAACAAACAACTGGTACTACTGGTTTAGTATAAGTATTGATCCGTTGCATATGTGAGCCAAGGTGACATTTCTCGGTGATGGGTAAAAAAATCATTATTTTAATATTTATTTATGAAAACTACACAAGTGGCTGCGTTAAGCGGAATTGGTAACTAGTTTAGGATTAAAAGTTCTATACAGAATTTTATTATGTACTTATGTGTACGAGTGTGACCGACTCTTTCTAAAGCGTTGAACTGATTTTAAGAAAATAAAATTTTGCGCTCGTGTGTTTTTTTTTATAATTTTGGATAGTCATTCATCATTACACCTAGCAGCAGACTCAGCACCCGCGTTTTACAACTAATACTTTTAGGAGACCGATTCATTTCTGTGACCACGTATTAATTATAACTTAATAGAGTGCGATAGTTTAAAATTAGCAAAACCTTAACTTATCTAAACCAGAGTTAGTGGCTAGTCGTAAATAAAATACATTTATAATGTTCTTTTATATTCCATTTCCCTATCGGCCGTGTATTTACACAGTATAATTCACTTTTATAATGAACGCACCTTATCGCTCACAAACAACTGTATAATCCCAGATAATCTCCTTTTATGTGTTCTTCATTTTCGTTAATCTGCTCTAGATTACAATTGTTATACACTTTGATATCTAACAACTTGTCAATTAATGTGAACGATTAGTTGTTAGGCGTTTAATAAATAGATAATGCATTGATTGACAGGCATTGACACTGCATTAACTCGATCATGCAACAGGTATCACATTCTTTTGACTGTCTTAGCTAACAAAATGGATTCACTTCAGGCCAATGATATAATATCATTGCTTTAGGCATTAATTTACTTGTAATAATAATAAATAGAAACAAAACTTGATCAACCCCTTTGATCAGCGTGGTATAGTGGGCCACTATATCATTTCTATACAGAGGTCCAGTAGTAGATTAGTCCTTTAATAGTAATAATAGTAAGGGCCGTTATTGTGATGTGAAACATTTATCTACCTGTGTTTATGAGCTAACGCTCACCGCACGAATATGGACATTTTGAAGTACGCAGTCTAGTAGTCCTAAATCACAGCTACATTAACATCAACAGCTTGATTGCTAACACAACAATTACTCATTAACTTAGGTACTTCAACATTGAACCCTATTAGATTGACTGAAGCTTTAATTTTCTCCAAATTAATACCATATCAGGTTTAGTGCTAGAAACCTTGAATGTAATATGTAGATTCTCCATTGTTAAAAGAACAGTGAGCACCATTGCATTCTATGGACTGATATTTTGTGTACACCACTGTAACTACCTCTTAGTGAGGTAATAATGATGTTTGTAAGTTAAGTGGTCTGCCTTTACATATACTAAGGTACTTATATATTTCTAAATAATCATAAATAGCTATAGTACATTGATGACCTACTGTTATAAGTAACGACTCCAACCTCGTATAAAATATAAATATAACCTTAATAATCAAGTAAATGGTTGATTCATATTAAATAATATTTAATCTTGGCGGCTTCCGCTTGTTAGCTTCCGGCGCTACTTACAAAAATATTGTCGTCTGACGTCTATACTCTTTTTTATACAATGGTACTTACTGTATTATCCCAAACATACTACACTAAAACTACAACTTTTTTTTTTTTTTTTTTTTTTTTTTTTTTTTTTTTTTTTTTTTTTTTTTTTTTTTTTTTTTTTTTTTTTTTTTTTTTTTTTTTTTTTTTTTTTTTTTTTTTTTTTTTTTTTTTTTTTTTTTTTTTTTTTTTTTTTTTTTTTTTTTTTTTTTTTTTTTTTTTTTTTTTTTTTTTTTTTTTTTTTTTTTTTTTTTTTTTTTTTTTTTTTTTTTTTTTTTTTTTTTTTTTTTTTTTTTTTTTTTTTTTTTTTTTTTTTTTTTTTTTTTTTTTTTTTTTTTTTTTTTTTTTTTTTTTTTTTTTTTTTTTTTTTTTTTTTTTTTTTTTTTTTTTTTTTTTTTTTTTTTTTTTTTTTTTTTTTTTTTTTTTTTTTTTTTTTTTTTTTTTTTTTTTTTTTTTTTTTTTTTTTTTTTTTTTTTTTTTTTTTTTTTTTTTTTTTTTTTTTTTTTTTTTTTTTTTTTTTTTTTTTTTTTTTTTTTNGCCACTCTCCGCCCGGAATTCAGCCACCCGTCGATAAACTTCGGCGAGCACTTCCGCCTCCAAATCCCACGGGGGTGTACCGGCCAAGGCGCACGCCGCCTCGGTCGACACCGTGCGGTATCCGCGTATGGCTCTGACCGCTAATACCCTCTGAGGGCGCCAGAGGCGCGCCTTATTCTGATCGGTCAGAGCCGACGCCCACACCGGTGCGCCGTACAGCGCCATCGACCGGACCACCCCCGTGAAGAGGCTTCTCGTCGCGACACTGGCTCCACCCAGATTGGGCAAAAGTCGCCCTAGGGCGGAGGCAGTGTACACTAAAACTACAACTAGTTCAACCTACGAATTCTGTTCGCCTTCCGGGTTGCGGAGGTTCGATGACAGTGGCTCCGTGGAAAAACTGATATTCAAATAAAACCGGTTGAACTTGTAGCCGACCCCAAATAATATTGAGAATAATAAATACGAGACAGGTCATAAAATCAGTAAGTGTCATCTGGTTCATGAAACTGTTGATATCGTTGACGTTCATTAAAAGTAATAAACCCAACTGTATGTATCCGACATTAACCAGTTACGTACACAAACAGACCTGTTACATAATATAGGTATTGAACTGTGATATGTGCGACGACACCGACGTAGTGACATTATAGTGTGACGTGAGTAGACTTGTTTTAAAAAGAACTCCTAACAAATAACAAGAAAAGAAATATACTGCCTCGTTGGCGCATCGGTAGCGTACACGACTGCTGTGCATGAGGTCTCGAGTTCGATTTCCGAGTCGGACCGAATATTTGTATCGTCTGCATATATTTGTTTTGGAGTTTGGATGGTTTTTGTTTGCCTAGTTTATTCGTTCTTCAGTTTCCTTGTGTATGACAATTGAGATTTTGGAGTTACAAATTGAATGTCAGTTACGCAGATGTGCGGTTTTCCGTCCTCAATAACCTTTCTACGATGAATTGTTGCCACACAAAATGACTATAAAAAATAGATTCGCTTTTTATTTAAAAAAGTAACTAGTTGTAGTTAGCTAATCAAAAAAATAGGCAGTTTGGGCTAGTGCTATACTAGAACTAGTAACATAGATCAAGAATGTGAAAGATAGGCCGCTTCGAGTTTCAATACATATAGAGATACCAGTGTAATATGAAAATACTTCCAAGTTACTTCATACATGTTTCAGCTCTAATAAACTAGCATTAATTAATCTACTGACAAAATCTGTTTAAGTAGTTTTTCGAAATCAAGGTTTCCTTGTTGCCAACGAAGATTTTCAAAATAGACCACTTATAAGATTTATCGACACGATTCAAGACCGGCGAATACACGTGCTTTAAATCTTTGCATGTATATAAATATAACAATCACGTGCTTCTATACGACACAGGCGGGGCTCCGGCGACGTAATCGCTTGGCAGACACATTTGATATAACATAAATGACAGTTCATTACAGGGAGACAAGAAAGAGCTCACTCTCTAGTACACACATAGAAGAGCGCGCGAAAAAGACCAGGTTATTAGAAGTTACTCAATTCAGCTCAAACCTGAGTAGTTGCACTTGTACTAAGCTAAGTTTGAGTCCATTTTCTAGATTTGTTTTTCAGTAAACAGTATATAAACATATTATTATGATAAGTGCCTATCCACTCTCGACACCTCAAGAAATACAAATGGATTGCCGACCTTTAAGTGACTCTCAATTGCAAGGCAGGCGAATATTGTGCCTTATTAAAATTAAAGCAATGAACTAATTCGCTATCACTGGCTGCAAAAGTCAGTACGAAATAAGAAGCTCAATTCCTCTCGTCTTCAAGTCAACAACTGTAAGTAATGTGATAGTAGACTTGGCCTTTACTATCATTACAGTATCACTGCCACCGTCTAACCGTGTCACTGCAAACCGGTTTAAAATATTACACAGTGCTTGTGCAACAATCGAAACACCACGTCACGAATGTCACCGCAAACATATTAGCGCTTGTTTACGCAAATATACAGTTGTAAACCAAGTACCAAGTAATGCAAACCAGGTATGAATAAGGATCAAGAGCACAGTGGCTTTGGATGTCAATAAATGTAGATACGTCGTCTACGAGTGAAAAGGCACGTCGGCAAAGCATTACGCAGAAGTGTCTTGATACTCCCATGACCTAGTCAACTTGTTATTGTTTAAGTGGAAAATCCAACTGGATGGCTCTTTGAGAAAACTTAGTAATGACGTAGGAAACAGGAGTATGTGGTGTTTCCACAAAATACCAGTCGAGAGCCCAGCTTTAGGGGCCCTTCTCTGGTGAGAACACCGAACTTGTCATTTCAGGCCCCCTTGAGTCGATGCAGCGCCTAACTAAGCTTCCATTACGTATTCTATGACCTTGGCTGACCTTGCAAATCAGTCAATTGTAAGCGTAGCATAAATCAATATCACCTTGCAGTGCTCATGCAGTAAGCATGGCAAATTTATCAGGTCAGTCTGTCATGCAATTGCGTTGCGAGGTAACAATATTGCTGTTTATAATATTTATAACTAGTACACATTACCTTAGTAGTCAGACCTTCAGGCCGTTACCTCACCATTTATCTGACAGCTATGATGATTTTTTTTACCTTTGGCCACATTACATATCAAGTCTTTTTTCTACATTTGTTCAAAATATATAATTAGTGATGCGATGAAGCTCTTTCAAAAGTTATAAACTTTAAAAATTTGACATTCCTCTGAACTCATCAGCAATATGATTAGATAGCTGTGCTAAGAGAAAAATTGTGTGCAATCCCAATAAATATCATTATCATCTCATCAACAGTCTATAGCGGCAACTACATCACATATTTATCCTTATAAAGGAGATTTGGTGTACTCTACCTATACCACAATGGCCAGATAGGTTGGTTAGGGTATAATATTTTAGCAAAGCGGCTATACAGTTACAGCTTATCAACATAATAGATAAGTTTTTGTGTTGCTTACTAAGAAATGTAGAAATGGTACCCCTTGACAACGTCTTGAGAAACTGATTGCCTTATTTGCTTCTTTGATAAGATCCGAGATAAATTATGTAATTATCCATCTTCAGTTTTAACTTTGCTCTACTTTAATATTGACAAGTTTTGATTGTCTTCAAAAGTAAGTTACAACTCAACATGGTTTTGGTGTATATAATGTGATTTCACTTTAGCTTGTGAACAGATTTTAATACTCAGTTTCTTTACTTTTGACCTGATTGTCCTTACACTGTGTGTGTTGTGTTGATTATAACACTATAATATATACTAAGTTGGAGAAAAAATCCTTCACAAAGTGATTAAAAATACAATCTATTACTTATTTGATACAATGTAGTTGCAATGAAAATAAGAAATATCTTTAAAGTTAATTACATTATTTCATTATGTCCAATGTACTAGTGAAAGAGAATGGCACAGAAGCCATGACACTTGAAACAGTTATAATATTATGACAGGTTTATATGAATATATATTGTATATTATGTGTCAATTATTGTGATATTAGTTAATTTCCTGATCAGTTTCACCAGCTGAGTGTCTGCCATTGATAACAGAAGTGTTTTGATTGACAGATTGGTTGCTTAACAATAATAGATGATAAATCTATAAATTAGTAAATAAAATAATAATAATATCTGAATGGGGACAAATTAAGAATATGTAGAGACACCATTGCTATTCATCCCATGTCTCTCGTACAAGTTGACTAAAAGAGCAAAGTGTGCACAATAATGGAGAACAATGGAGTTTGCATAATAAAAATGGGGTTAATAATTTAAGAATAATAAATGGTAAATAACACATTTAATGTATTGTGCAGCAATGAATAATTCTAGTAAATAAGGATTTAACCAAGAAAATGAAAACATGTCATAAACCTACAAATAAACTGTCAGAAACAGTGCACTAATCGTTACAAAAACGACAATGCATTTCGGAATTTTTATTAAGCCTATAATAGACCTTAGAAGATCCAAATTCTACTTCATTTTATTTTGTTTCTTCTATATACACTCTCTAGAGGAATTTTGACATTATTGTCTGTGACATGTATCCACATTATTTTTTTAAGACCTATCACTACAGGTCAACGGTTAAATCTGGTCTTTACACAATAATTTGTAAAGTTCTAAAGCTATGCAAGTTGAAATTTATATAAAAACTTTTACTTACTTTTAAAAAGCTTTCGAGTTTAAATTACCTAATTTCCCTCATTCAAAACATTTTCAAATCAAATTTGTTACATTATGCGTCCGTGAATGTTTTCTTAGCACATACCTTCTCTATTTCCTTCTCAATTTCGCCGGCCCGAATTACGAGCGGTCCACGAACAGCGTATTCCAGGGCTATTACATGAGGATTTAGGTTGTCCATGGTCAAAGCCTTGCCACTTCCACCACTTGAGTTATTTGAAGACATTGTACGAATATTTTGTCGCAGATATTTTGAATTGTTCCCAGAAAGCGAGTGAGTTCCGCGACGTAGCGACCGCACGACCTCAGCACCGTAACTACGACTGGCGTAGCCAATCAACTCGAAATGAAATTTTGTCAGTGCCATGATCTGTAAACAATGAAATTACCATTTATTATTTTCTTACATTTCCGTTTAATGTGAACTGTTTAATATAATGATAAAATAGAAATAAATATTAATGGCCCAATTCAGATTATGAAATTTCTGCAAGGACACGATTTATTTACCCCAGAAAAAAGAAGGCAACCGGTAGATGTCGAAACAATGTCACGTCTACTTGCCGATAAATCAATACGCACACATGGAATGTAAACAAAGTTTGAAGCTACTGAAGCTAGTGAAGTAGAATAGCAATTATTGTTTGTGACGAATACAATACTTGTTATGTCGTTACGTGTGTGGGTTAATATTCCTATGTGTGGAAAACATTACAAGCATACTAATAAATATTAAATTTATATTATCACTAAGTTTATGAAGTAATTATTAAGTTAAACACATGAATCTGATGATGCAAGTTATTTTATAAAATAATAAGTTATTACATTAGCGTTAACAGGCAGTTTATTCACCAATAATAAAATATATTGTTACGTAAATTTAAAAAAAATACACATTCGTGGATGAACTGATGTTATTTTTCAGAAGGTTGGCAGTATTGGCCACTTAAAGTGAAGAAGAAGACAGATAACTAAATTATTAAAGATATGGACTCAAAGTATGAGCCTATAGAAATATTTGCATGAAATACCTAATTTTAAATACTTTTTTATGATTAAATCTTGGTATTGGCAACAAAACGTAATATTTTAGTTAGAATCCTACATTTTAATATATTATATTTGTGTTCACAGATATATCTGATAGTCTTATTTTAAGAACTAATGAATGTGAACTAATGAACTTATTACAGATAAATTATACCCAGACAGAACAAATATGTTCGTGCTTATCATACAATCACTGTCGAAAACATGAACTCTAGATTAATAGTAAGAATCCCTAACCACCGTCGAGAGGAAAGTTAGGATTATTTTTCTAATCAAATCTACTGTGAGGAGTCTTTTGTTTAAATGACAACTGCTAATTGCTAACAGCATCATAAAACATATGTTCTCTAGGAACGCCCTCTAATTAAATTTATATGAACACCTAATGTTTTAAACCACCGTGCCGTCCGTTTTATTAATAATTTACCATGCCTTATTTTTCACGTTTCGTGGTCATTTCTACAAGCAGTTTATCTAAGTGACAAATAATAAATAAAACTTATACAATACTTGATTTTATATAACACTGCTCTTGAAATCGATTGCGAATATTTCAATTTTCCTTGTAATAACAAATTATATGCTTTAAAGAAATCAATCCTATAAATTTTCAGCACAAGGTATTTCCGTCATTTTCAGGAACCTTCGTTTTCTTATCAACTTTTAATGATTCATTGCCTAGGAAACAAAATTTTAAGTTTCTCGCCTTTTAATAAAAAAATTACGAAGTTTTAATCACAATTCAGTAAATTCTTTGTTTGAAACTAAATGAGCAACCTTTTTAAATCTTTTTATAAAAAAGTACTTACACTGTGTTATACGGGAAAATAGCAAACAACTAGTGAAATAATTAATTGGTATTGCGTGAATAGTCAGTCAATGTGCACACTAACTCCATATACAAAACTATGTTTTTTATAAGTAGCTGCAAAATGACTCTACTGTGCCTAATGTTAAGGGTGGAATGAAAAAAAAACATGATTGGCAGTAATTTTTATTTACATAACAATTATCAAATAGGGATTGAATATAAGGAACTTAAATATTGATAGATCTGTATCGTAACAAGAATGTTCTTCAACATTAAATCAACGCTGACAAGCCATACATACCATACTACTTCAAGCCTAGTTTTCTCTTATACTGACTATTTAACCATGATGAATCTCAATCTTCTCAACTGTACCTTGTCATATCTCTTCAGGAGTCCCACATATCGATGACCACTTACATATTTTAAACTATTTGAATATAATACGGCAGTATTTGCGATGTGCAGAATCATAAAAAAGCTCATTCAAACTATCTCTACTTAATAAAAACACCCATATGCAGTCGCAATATTTAGTGAACAAGAGGGCTTAGTGTGATTTTTTTCATTTCAACTCAATGGTGACCGCGTTCGGCGTTGCTGTTAGTGACGAGTTCAATACGCGCCAATAGCAACACCGAACACGATGTATGTGCAATAAACTCACACCAGGCCCCATCACATTGTTTTAATAATAGTAAATGTTTATTTTACAATAGGATTGGAAAGATAAACAGTCAACGTGGTTTATAGCATGTAAAATAAGGTTTACTTGTTTTTTATTTATAAAATATGTAATGATAGGCGTAAAAGCGTGCAAATATTCTGTCTCTTAGTGTATGTTCCACAACACTCCATACAAATACAATCCAACATGTTATTGAGAAGACAAACAGTATTCTAAAGACAATCTGTTTCGATATCATAGAGAATATTGTACGTTCCTACTAAAAAGTACAGTAAATTCGAAAAGCACAGGCAGGATTATAGATTAATAGATAATGACTTAAATTAAGCACCTCGTTTAGAATTATTTATTTCTTGTTGTTATATTATTTTAAATTCGAAAATGCAAAATGAAACAACAGATTGATTACCTGACCAAGGGAAAAAGTTTACCACAATTTTTCTTCTATTTTTTAGTTTTTGTACTCAAAGGATTCGGGCTGCTACTAACATGTGAAAGAAAGAATTCTCACGACACCTACTAACAGAGGGTAACACTCTTCTCCTTAGCTGATCGTCTTCTCGTCATTCATCCCCATCTCTATTTACAATCAATAACAAACCAGGGTCACACATTTACAACTGTACACTAACACACATCCATGTGAAGAGCTTTATATACTTCAATAAAAAATAGTTGTTTGCAATAACTATTACACAACTAAATATAAAGAAAGGAACACACAGACTAAGCAAATTGTATATATATACAAATATATACATATATATTTATATATACATATTTGTACATAGAGCAACACGGTAGGGAGTAACATTACAAAATAAAATACATCTATTATAGTCTACCAGAGACAAACAGATATACATATAATATGAAGTGTTAATTTCGTGTTGAAGTTCGTTTTCAAAGATTGATACTATTTCAAACATGGCAATTATTTATATTGCACAAAGTATTAATATTAAAAAGTATATCTAAGACACCTTCGATTTCTACAAACTATAAGGATAGACATTTAGTACGGACAGTGCAGAGATAAATTATCCATTACTCCGCAAATCATTCAAGGGACCAACAAAGTGCAATTCAGTTTGCATAGTCCTAAATATCTATAATCATATTCACCTAGAAGTTGCCTTCTAGTTTTTCTCATAACTTTTATTACTTTTGATTACCTTAGGGTTGTCTTGTTGAAATGTATTATTAAAATTAACGCTAATTGAATTAAACAGCAGTAAGTTATGAAGAAATACCTTTTTCCAAACAAATCTAAGTAAGTGGTAAGCCCTCGGCACAGACTAAGCGGATGGTTTGGACACGACCCGGTACACGAGCTAACTCCACTCCGCCACTGAAAGCTGGGACAGACGAGTAAAATTCGTGTCTAAAGTACGAAGTACAATTAACGCCAAAACAATATGTGCATACTGCCCATTTTAGCGCAAGCGTTCAATCTCAGCCAAAATAACTACAATGAAAAACATTCATTTTTACATTATTTTCTTCCATACATATTATACAATAAAATACACAATTAGCAAATGGCACACATTTTAAACGATTTCATCGGACATATTAATATATACATAATTTGTGTTTATTTATATAATACAGTAAATAAATATGAAAAATTTCAAGCCTGAAATTGTTAAAATTATCAAAATATCATTGAAGGTAATCTATACTAAAATAAAACACTTTGCACAAAAGGTATCAGTCAGACGACGAAAGCTACATGTAGAGATATTCTTATTCTTTCGCACTATTCTTTTGTGTGGAATTGTTTTGTTATAATTTTTTCCTTTTGTTTATACATAATTTGGAGCTAATTAATATACATATTTTATTAAATAATCTATAACAAAGACAGTTACTATTACACAGGGTACATGATGTATAAAACGTTCGTTACAAAGTGTTGGAGGTGCGCAGGCCCGTAGAGGCCCGGCAGAGGCCCACAGAGGCCCGGCAGAGGCCCACAGAGGCCCGGCAGAGGCCCAGCGCCGGGCAGGGGGAGAGGCGCTATCGCTTGGCCTGCTTCAGCGCGATGAGCTCGTCGAGCTGCGCCTTATACAGCGACGTCACGTCCTGCAGGTCCAGCCGCAGCTCCGCTATCTGTTCCTCCTTCTCGCCGTACATCTGGAGCAACGCGTCGTATTGTTCTTGCACGCTCTGAAAACATTACAGTTATCTTTGTACAGCTAAGGTGAAGCAATAATGTTCGCTTTTGTCCTTCGCTTAAGTAAATAAATACCGATGTTTCCTTCGTTTTAACGATTATTACAAAAAAAAAATCGGAAAATATAATTATTACAGCTTTAATTTCTATTACAAATTTTAATCAAGTATACATTGAAATATATTGTACGATCGAGTAGCTTGAAACGGTGACGGCACAAGTTTATATTTAGTACATTATTCGTATAGTTATCGTATTGACAGATGATAAAAAGTGAGCGGTTCGATTGAGTGTGCCACCTTAGTGTCGACTAGCGGTAGTCGAGCTGCAGGTGAACCTTTACCTGGTGGTCGTGGAGCGCGGCCTGCAGCTTGGCGAGGTGCGAGGTGAGCGCGGCGCGGTCGGCCAGCAGCGCGTCGCGCTGCGCCTGCAGCGCGCGCAGCTCGCCCAAGCGCCGCGTCAGCGCGTCCTCGGCGCACACCAGGCCCCCGCCCCCGCCCCCGCCCGGGCTGCCGCGACCCTCCTCCTGACAACACACAAACGCATACATCCTACTACTACTACTTTTATCTCTATCACTTAACGTACGGTCCTTCGAGCCGAATTAAAATACGGATGCATATTTTTCAGAAATTTTAACTTCGTCGTAGCCGTTTAATTTTAATTCAAATTGACCATCAAACTTCGAGTTCACTTGAATATATAATAATGAGCAAAATGATTTAATACAGTAAGTATCGGGAGAACTTACGGAGTGCCAGAGTGAGACGGAGAGAGCGTCGGACGCGACGGAGTGAGGCGGGGACACGTCCCCGCGGTACGACAATTGCTCCTGCACATACACACACACACATGATATTGCTACTAGACATATTCCACCAGTTTTTACCCAAGTTACTTTGGATTATAAAACGCAGTTTTATTCTACACATAATATAGAAACCTGTAATATAGAATTCCTTTTCTTCTCCGTGTCGAGTAAGTTTCGTTCGAGTGCGAGTTGTTGCTCCACCTCAGACAGCCTCTCTTGTAGCTCTGCCACTTGACTCGCGTGCTCCGTATGTAAACTACCTAGCTCCACATTTTTACTGTAAATATATATAATAATAGTTACGTGTCTCTTTTATTATTTTGTGTATGCTATCATCATTGTCAGAGATTAATTTCTATACATCTTTACTGTAGTTTTACACCTTAATGCAACTCAAATAAAATTAGAAAAGGGCAGTCAGACGATGAGTTTTATACACTTTAACCTTGTAAGATTTTTTTTTGTACTTGAAATATCATAAAGTAAAGTAACTATTCTGAGAAAATATTACTTGTCTATCAATAATATATTTTTGTAAATCTGCATTCTGAACAGGTAGTGGACCAAGGTTGTGCCTTGTGGCACGCCTAAAAATACCTTCACGAATGAACATTGTTTTTATAAATTTATCTACATATTTATAACATAATGTAAGATACCACATATAATTACTGTTACAGTTTTAAATGTATGAGAATTTTTTTTATGGTTTCGTAACTATGACATAGAATTTGGTATGAGATGCTGTATCAAATGCTTTGTTCAGAATGTTTGATTCAACTTTGGCTAGATATTATTTTGTTCTATAAGAAAGTATAGATCTTTACATTTAATAAGTTTGTAACTTGGCAAGCCATATTATTGTTTTGTTAAAAGTTGAGATATTTTCTTCTGTTATTGAATTACTTTTAAATTATGCTTAAAAATATTATTGTCATGTAAATGGATGTATAGCTATTGGTGATAAAATGCAGAATAGTCATAGCTTTAAGTCAGGTTGAAATGAATAAATACAATAAAAGCTGATATTTTACCTCTTCAGATCGGTTTCAAGTCTCTCAATGGTGAGCAAGTGCTGGTGCTCCCTCTCCGAGAGAGCGTTGAGGTCCTCCCGCGTGGTGTGGAGCAGCGCGTCGAGGTCGGCCAGCCGAGCCAGCAGCCCCGAGCACTCCTCGCGACTCACGCGCTCCCGCTCCTGCGCCGTCGCCAGGGAACGCTCCGCTTCCACTACAATGGAATACTTCTTCATCATTACATGTGTAGTAGTTAATTTAAGATTGACGGCGATAGAATTAAATACATAAATCTATTTCACTTAGATTTCATAGAAAATTACATTTATAAATTGAGTAAAATCTGTGCGGTGACAAATTAAGACTACGGAGTCTATCACGTATATATATATATTCATTTTGTGTCATAAGAGGTTATTAAGGGAGCCAACTGCGCAGGACGATAGAAAAACGTGAAACAAATCTCACATCGGCCTGTTTCACGAGCGTGCTAGACTACACCAAAACCTCCTGTCTAACGAGAGGCTTATGTCCAGTAATCCGAAAGATTGTCGATATGACGGTTTGCGTAGATAATGAGTTTTTTAAACTTTTAATGCGTTTTTATCAATTTTAAATACACATATTTTATTAAATATACATATTTGCTGTTCTGGATCTATTAGTGAGTGAAATGAATGGTATGCGAAACGTGTTTTTTTTAAGACAATTCTTGGCTTACGAATAAATCTTACGTAGCGAGGAACTCACAAACATACATAATACGAACACAAAGAACCGTGCAGTTAGTCGTGCGGATGAGTGCGTGCGTGTGTGTATACGTACCCAGCTGCGCCTGCAGCTGCCGCGTGGCGTGCGCGTGCTTCAGGTCGCGCTGCAGCGCCTGGTGCTGCAGCTGCGCCAGCTGCTCCAGCACGGGCGCAGCACCGGCCTGCGCGCCGCCGCCCGCCCCCGCCCCCGCGCCCGCGCCCGCCTCCAGCGCCGCCAGCGCGTCGCGCGCCTCGCGCAGCTCACTGCGGAGCGACTCCTCGCGGTGCACCCACTTCTTCTCCTCTGGCGACACATGAATATACGTCATCATCAGAAGCCGCTTGAGTTACTGTAACCTTCTATTGCGACTTAATTTTACGCCGACCCGTCCGACCGACGTCGCATAACACGCCAAAACCTCCTTTCGAAGAAAAAGCCTATGTGCAGTAGTGGACTGTCAAAGGCTGTTGATGATATGATGGTATGGTAAATTAACAATAACGTAATATTGTCATACCCTCTCCCGAGAGGAGATCCGTGCCCGGCGGTAGGACGTTACGGGTTGTTGATAAAATGTAATATTACAACTTTCAAAGTTGCCTACATACAAAACGACGAATTTTCACGTCACGAACATAGGCGAAGAACCATTCCAGTGCATCTAGGATATTCAATGTGATGATGACGGATGGAGGATGAGATGATATGATGATGATAGAATTTCGTGGCTGTATTGAAGTTAATAGAGAAACCAACCAAGATTGAACTTTTCTATACTATGAGTAGACAGTTACGATCCTTTACTATTTATCTATCGCATAGAATAGTACGCGCCTTTCTGTTTCACATAACACTTGCTCATTTTTTTTCATTTAAAAACCTTGACAACCGTTATCTATAAATAGATTTTTTCAGGCAACTTTATACTACTGTATTTACAATTTTTTTTTAATATTTAAGCTGCCAAAATGACTCTGCCCTGCCTGATGGAAAGCATGAGCAGAATACAAGAGTGGTGGTCACCATCCTCAATGTGAAAAAGAACAATGCAGTATGGTGACCCACACTATGGCGGCCTGGGGGGAAAGGGGATGGTGAGGGGGATAGGGGGCGTTGGATTGGGGTATGGGCCTCCGGTATCCTCACTCACTCGATGAAACACAGCGTAAGCGCTGTTTCACACCGGTTTTCTGTGAGGCCGTGGTATCACTCCGGTCGAGTCGGCCCATTCATGCCGAAGCGTGGCTCTCCCACGGTATACAATACAATAAACTTACCCTATTTTTATGTATGTTTCAAGGGGATAACAGATGGGTGCAATAATAAATGTCTACTTGTACTCAACTAAAGGCAGACCTAGTTGTTGCATATTATACGCTTTTCATTAGCGTATAGTTTGTTTCGCTGTTAGTTTATTGTTTAAAATTTCACCTAAGTTTTGTAAGTTAATTTAAAAAAATATCATATTTTATAATTTTAATTAATGATATTCATGAAATGTTTTGTTTAGAGAACCCGATGGGTTATGATCAGAAACTTATTTCATATATTATAATTTTCATCCGAATAACAGATGGGTGAAGTTCGATCTTACCTCGGATCTCCTGCTGCCCGTTATATTTCTGTTTTTGCACAAGTTTGAAATCTAAAAACGTTTCTTTTGTTTCTTCATTTGGAGTAAGAAATAATTTAGTAAAGTCATGGAACCCAGAAACACGACTTAGTTATAAAGGCGGAGTGTACTAGGGTACAGGTCAGCAGGTAACGCCGTAACGTACCACGCTCGACTCGAATGTTACATTACGGCCAAAGGCTCGTGTCGGTCGCCGGCTCAAGAGGAACAAAAACGGGAAGCGGCTTAATTTTTAATAATACTAACTTTCACCATTCATCTTTCAAACTGTCGTATTTAAAATATTAGTAGGATAAGGTTAACGGACCGTTGACGGTGTCTCGCCGCAGCTGCTGCAGCTCAGCGCGCAGCCTGTCCAGCTCGAGCCGCTCCCGGCGCTGCAGCTCGAGCGCGTCGGCGTGCAGCTGCGCGCGGCGCGCCAGCTCGGCGCGGGCGCGCGCCGCCTCCGCCAGCTCGCGCCGCGCGCTCTCCAGCGACGTGCGCGAGCTGTCCAACTTGTGCGTCGTGTCGTCCAGCGCACCTCTCACCTTCCGACAACATTACGTTCACCCAGCTGGCTAGCTGCCGTTCTAACCCTCCAATAGTTAACTAAAAGTTTGGCCTTCTTTTTGTAACCGGATAATACTTATTTATATATAACACTTTGTAATATGTAAACGTTTTAGTTAATTTAATGTTTTTTTATATTGCGCAGATAATTAAAACAGAAATGTTTTGAGGAAATGGTATTTATCGTGTATTTGAGCACGTAAGCGACGACAATTTAATTCGTTATTTGCCCATCTAATTACAAAAATTAAATTATTACTTTCCGCTTCTTATGAGTCATATCTACTACCAATATAATTAAGACTAAAATTTGGATTACCAAAATATAGACGTTCAATACAACTACCTACCCTACCTACCACTTTTAATGTTAAATAAAACCCCATGTTATGATCATTCTGTATGAAATTGGTTGTCTGGAAGAAATCGCCGTGAGCGATAAGACCGCCTATTGTATTATTTGCATATTTGCGACTCATCCTCTGTTTTAACTTTGTAATTTTGCATGTCATACAATAAAGATATATAAATAAATAAATAAATTAAAAGAAATTGATAGTTAATCATTTCATTCATACAGATTTATA
The DNA here is from genome assembly GCA_003709505.1 of Hyphantria cunea. NCBI lineage: Eukaryota > Metazoa > Arthropoda > Insecta > Lepidoptera > Erebidae > Hyphantria > Hyphantria cunea. The sequence continues at coordinate 829,756 of PKRV01000986.1, read as the reverse complement.
ATCAATGCAAAAATATAAGCCCGTCGCACATGTCATTACATTACAAAACCGAACTGATAAGCGCGAGCGCACGCTGATAACAAAGTACATAAAACATTTGTCAAATAACTCATATACGGTGTGTAAGGCACTTCACTAGCGATACCAGAACAACTAAACGACAACTAATAACAACCTACTACCGACGATTAGATCTATGATTATCTTACAAGACTGTACTTTTAAGCCTCGGAATACCATTCTTTAACTCAGGACTTCGGTGTAAATCCAGATAATCAAATCAATCTTTACTTGCGCACGTGGGATGGACAATGACGTGTGACGATATAATGATAGAACAGCCACATGCCACCTCTAGACATGCAAACACTAAACATGAAAATACATTAATAAATTACACAACAATAAGCCACTGTAGGCTTACTGTACAATATGTAGGACGGTAGAAATAAAGATCTTTCTACCATAAGTTTTACTACCTATTGTCCCACTGTCATATATATAGGGCGACAGTTTCACTGAAAATCTTACAAGGGATATTTTAAACATAAATAATTGACAGTCATAAGGACTGCCGATAGAAGTGAAAACTTATAATTTAGAAAGTTATTTATAAAATTAGAAATTTTATGTTTAAATTTAAATTATCAACATCAAACATAGCATGTCGGCGACGTGAATTCATAAGATTTTCCTCTAGCAAAAAGTGCTCAACGTGGGTTAAGAAGTTTTCATTTCGAAAATGTCATGTCAGCATGTCGGCGACGTGAATTCATAAGATTTTCCTCTAGCAAAAAGTGCTCAACGTGGGTTAAGAAGTTTTCATTTCGAAAATGTCATGTCAGCATGTCGGCGACGTGAATTCATAAGATTTTCCTCTAGCAAAAAGTGCTCAACGTGGGTTAAGAAGTTTTCATTTCGAAAATGTCATGTCAGCATGTCGGTGACGTGAACTCATAAGATTTTTTCTTACCAAAAAGTGCTCAACGCGGCTTAAGAAGTTTTCACGTCAAATATTTCTACATGTATCACACATTCTATCAATGATTTTAAATATAGTTTTGGGCAGTTTAAGCTGGTTCAATTTGTATTTTTGGTGGTGCTAACTTAGCATCAGTTAATACAACCCTGCGGAACCCGACCGGCGGGTAGAGACCTACAGGTTCAACCCCGTCCTGCAGATCGTCTACCCTCCTACACCTTAACAAAATACTTTACGTACCTCTATTAATTCAGTCTCCATTTTCTTATTGGTAGTGGTCAGCCGATACACGGCTTCGATCTGGTTCACTTCCAGTTCTTCCTTCGCAGCTATCGACCTCTTTAGCCGGTCCAGTTCAGTCGTTTGTTCCGTTATTTTATCCCTGGAAAAAATTAAGATGACTTTGTACACATGCATGTTTATAATCAGAAAATATTTATTAAAACTGTGGGGAGTGGCCTGCAGTAGATTTTTTACATCTTTTCACGCGACATTTCACATCCCTTCGATAATTACTGTACTCTGTGTACTGTTTTCAAGGAATTTTGTGTCTTGCACTAATTGCCTGTAGAACATTGCGGTATTTCCAAACGAATAGACACACACCGTTGGAGAATCACGCTTCAGCATAAATAGGCCGGCTCGACTGTAGAGATGCCACGGCCTCACAGAAAACCGGTGTGAAACAGAGCTTGCGTTGTGTTTCACCGAGTGACTGAGGATACCGGAAGCCAATACCCATCCCCCAAAGTCTGGCAACGCATTTGCGACGCCTTTGGAGTTGCGGGTGTCTATAGGCGGCGGTAATCGCTTACCATCAGGGTACGTCTGCTCGTTGCCCCGTATTCCATAAAAAATAAAGAATACAATCCTAAATCTCTCAAGAAAAAAGCGTATTGCCACCTTAAAGTGCGACGCCCAGACTGGTACTCGTACGGTAGGCGCTACCACCAAATGATGCATAAGCTCGTTTGCATGAAATTGTATTACATAAAAGTTATTCACGATTCTGACAAAAAACAGAATGATTGATACAGTTCAAATCACGAAATCTAATACCTTTAAAGGAGCAACTATTGTATATGTATATATATTCTGAATCTCTGTAACGGCACCAAAGACTTCGGGGGCAATAAATCCATCTAGCTAGGATTCATTTTTAAAAAATGTCGTTTTATTCACGTTTTCAACAATTAACTTTATCGATAATCAATGTCTATCTAGCGGCATCTATCGCAACTCGAGCGAACTACATAAAACTATACTGGAATAAGATCCATTGCATCGATGTACAATAAACAGTACCAGGTCGTTCCAAGAAAGGGCGCCACTAAACTTTTTTTTTTAATTTTTATTGGACCGAACAAAGCTCGGTCATTTAGGCACTATAATATAAATCTAAACTAATAATTAGGTCACATCTATCACACAATAACAATACAGAGTGTCACCTTATTCATGCCATGAGTGTCGTAAGAGCCAATAAAGAGAGCATACTAGACAGGACAACAGCAATGTAAAGAAAAAAAAATTGAAACAAGATCTATAACTATATACCAACCCATGGCCAAAACTTCCTTTCTCAGAAAGGTGTGTGTAAGAAGTGGACTATTAAAGGCATAAAAATAATGATAATGATGTAAGCAATCTTGAAGTTTACAACACGCTTAAGATCAAGGTGTTTAAACAGACAGAAAAGATAGATATTGTACACAAGTCACAAAGTATAGTAAAATAATGATTTAGAAATGTATATAATAGTACATGCTATGGTCGGTGTTATCGTTGAAAACGATCTGTATCAGAAAACCTTGGTGAAAACATTATTTTATAAAAACAGTAGTCAATGGCACCCTCTTTGGGATACTGATAAATATTTATTCAATACTTATGCGATACACATAGACTGTTACTTACTTGAGTTGGTGTTATATTATTTCTTTGTATTATATTTTATATATTTAGAAAAAGTATTAGTATATAGTGTTAGTTTTTTTTAAATTATTCATAGATAGCAACTTAGATCTACTACGTGAAAATTAAAATAATATAATTACCTCAAACTCTTGATAACCTGTTCATTATCCTTCTCTTTGGCTCTGAGCTTCTTTATGATATTCGAGTGCTGTAGCTGCTGGCGCGCCAGCTTCTCTCCTTCTTCCTGCAGTTGGGCGATCACTTCGTCTTTCTCTTTCAGGCTGTTCTCAAATTCCGACGAGTTCTTACGGGAGGAGGTCTCATATTTCAATGTATCTAGTTGTTTCCTTAGTTGATCCTACCAATATATTTTAAATTAACACATAATATGAAAAAGTATTACACACACTACAAACGGACGACTTTATTCCGTGCAGAGAATTTAATTGTACGTATATGTCTAGATTTCGGCGACTAATCTGCCAACATTAGGCATGTGATAGGAAAATTTGGAGTTCAAGATGAAAAGGAAAGTTCATAAGATGCTCCCATTTTTTCTACCATGACTGTAGGCAATAAGAGATATTCGTCATCTTGATTTTATATGAAACCCGAATCTGTGACCAGTTATTCCATAACCATAACCATTCAGACTTCGGGCCCGTGTCGAAATCATCAATTTTCGACACGGGCCCGCGGTCTAATTATTTATCAAGGCACCTGCCGTTCGAGAAATTCGAGACATGCATACTAAGTACGTACTATCCTTATTATCTAATATGAAAGAGAGTAAATACACTGAAAGAAATTTAATAGAATATCAAGTGAATAGTGTTCTAACAATACCCAAAGTGCATCTGTAATCGTGGGATTTAGAAGAAATTTGTTTGTTGACTTCAACCGAATCAAAACGTTATTGCAAACAACCATTCTTTTGCATTCGCTACTTTCGAGAAATATGTGAGTAGATACTTGTAGAATGAAAAGAGACATTTGTAGCTCGTATCTCATGAAGAATCTGTGGTGTAAAGCGATTTTAAAGTCAAGTTGCTATGTTTAATCGTTTGTTTTGTTTGATCGTTTGTTTTCTATCTTAGAAGTAAAAAGAATTTTAGACACTTGAGTCTAACGAGAGCTTCTTTCATTTTGCCTATCAGTACGTTATTTTTTGGAGCATTTTGATAGAATGAAAATCAAATCAGATGGATCTTACATGTAATCTATTGTATTTGATTATCTGACTTTTAAAAAGTGGCCATTAGTTTCTTTGCCGGTGTTCTTCTCATAAGGCTCTACGCATTTTGGAAACTGGAGGTTATAGATCGACACACAGGCAGACAGTGGATTTAGGTGTTTTCACCTAATTCACATTGACAATACAGTAAATCTGTGGCGTCTGTTTGCGTCGATCTATGATTTTAGTCTGTAGCATCAATTTCATCACCATCTTCAACATCAGCCTATCACAGTCCACTGCTAGACATAGGCCTCTCCAATTTCACGCCACTTGGTTTGATTTTTGGCTTCTCGCATCTAGCTGTGTTTTGCGCAGATCATCACTCATCTGACCTGTTGGACGTCCCACACTACGTTTGCCGAGACGCGGCCTCCACTCGAGAACTCGCTTACCCCAACGGTAATCAGTTCTGCGGATAATATGGCCAGCCCACTACCACTTCAGCTTACTAAACCTTTGGGCTATGTTAATGAACTTGGCTCTCTGCCGGATCACCTCATTCCTGATGCGATCCCTTAGAGAAACGCCGAGTATAGCCCTCTCCATAGCACACTGAGCAACTTCAAAGTTGCTCAGTGTGCTATGAACCAGTCGTGCCGTCAGTGTCTGAGTTTCTGCTCAGATTAAAGACTTTCATCTTTAAGCACTGTCGGATCGACGATGAAAAGACCCGACAAAGTTTCCCAAATGTTGCCCAACCCAGCCGAATTCTTCTGTTCACCTTGTCCTCGAAGTTGTTTCTACCTAACTGCAAAGTCTGCCCGAGGTACACATATTTATGAACAACTTCGAGAACGGCACCTTGTACCGCGACCGGTTCCGGTAGTACATGTTCATGAACATGACAAGTTCATCTATAGGCAGATGCGCACAGAAGAGTCAGCCAGTTCGTTCAGCATCTGTTGTAGGTCCTGCCGCGTCTCTGCCCATATGTATTCGCCATTGAAATTTATGCCACGTCCTTTCCAGTGTAGCGTCTTGAAGAAATCCTGCATTGCATTTATGAACAATTTCGGGGAAATAATATCCCCTTGTCTCACTCTTCGATGCAATGGTATGGGCCTTGTTTGCTTATTCTGTACTTGGACGGACATAGTGGCGGCTTCGTCAAGACATCTCAGCACTTGGATGTATCGCCAGTCCACTTGGCAACGCTGCAGGGACTTCAGAACAGACCAGATCTCGATCGAGTCGAAGCCGTTCTCATAGTCCACGAATACTAGATCAGACCGTTCATAAATTATGTCACTTAGTGTCTTCTGTCTTCTGTATAATCTGCCGCATTGTGTGGATGTGGTCTATGGTGCCATATCCGCTTCGAAATCCAGCTTGCTCCTGTGGTTGGTATTCGTCGAGTCTCCGCGCAAGACGGCTCGTGATGACTCTTGAGAACAGCTGCAGACGTGACTTAGAAGGGAAATGGGTCGATAGTTTTTCAACCTGGTCTTGTTTCTGAATATGTGCTTTCTTTCCGTCATGATGAAATCGATCTCATTTTTGGTCATAGAGTCGGGCCTTCGTCACGTCAACTTTTTTTGAGGCTGCTTTTTGAAGAATGAGTTCATCAAGAACAGCCCCTCTCGTTCGAGGAAGTTGACGAGCATTTGCCCCCTATAAATATATTTGCTTCCAAATCCATGGGATCCTTCTACCGATTCGCCAAAATTTTGTATTCCAACTTTGGAGTTGAAGTCACCCATAACAACATTGTAGTGGGTTTTAGTAGTTAAATGGGGGACCTCGGTATGTCATCGAACATATCCTCCATCTCATCGTCCGAGTGGGCCGAGTCAGTGCGTACACTTGCACTACCTTGAGGCTATATTTCTCAGTGAGGTTGACAATGAGGTACGCTTAACCTGTTCGTCACACTAGACATTTCCGCAACATTGCTGGAAAGAGACTTATTAACCAGAAACCCAACGCCACCTTGAGATTTTTGGTCTCCCTCACGGAAGCATCAATTCGACGTTCATAAATTATGTCACTTAGTGTCTTAATTGAATGAATGATTTTGTATTTTAATTTGAATAAAAAGGAATAACAAGGCACCTAGTAGGTTCTCTACTGAAGATCAAAAGATCGACTCGGATACGTCATGAGTATTTTTCCTAGTAGTAGTCCAGACTCATAGCATAAATAGTAGGATAGTAGAGGCGCTCGTAGCCCGAGAGTAAGCAATGACGAACCTAGCAGTGGAACATTAAGGTTTGTTGATGTTAGAAAGTAGGGTTTGACAGGGTGTATTTCTAGACTCTAGGATCTACCGGATCTCTCCTCGACGGATTAGTTTCGGACTATTCTATATGGCTCCAAGATAGGTAGTCAGCATTGATGATTTTAAACCCCACCCGGGTTTAAAACGTTTTAACGAGATAAAAAACCAATGACCTTCACGCGCTAGTAATGTTTTTACGAGTCTAAAACTGCTAGTGATTTAAATGCTGTAAATAAAAAATATTGTTGTTTTATCGTATTTTATTGCGCTAACGTATTGTTCATCCAAGAGAAATACAGCCTTGGCAGTGTACTCGACAAGACTGTCTTGTCGAATTTATTGTTTGTATAATTTGCAAGTATTTGTTTCGGAGTTTGGATGTTTTTTGTATATATTATGTATGTGTATACAAAAATAAACAAATATATAAGTATTTTACCAGTCAATCTAACTGCAAACTACCAGAGCTTGTACCATACAAGCTCGTGTAGTTTGAAAGTAAAATTTAAAATTTTTGAATTACTTAGTTATTTAAATAAAAGTATTTTTAGATATTTCATAATGAAAGTTGGGAACACCGTTACAGGCTGCCCTTAATAGAAAAAGTAACATCCATTTGTCTTACAATAAGATGGGCATTGCTAGCATATATTTAAAAAAATGTTAGTCCTTGGCAACTATAACTCTGGTTAGCTTTTTCCTTTTAATAACAAAAAATGTATATAAATTATGATATCTGCTATAAATTTAAACTAATAGCAAAACTTTTTTTTTAAGTTTATACATTTAATATTTGTTGATCACAACAACAATCATACATCATCATCTGCTTATCTCAGTCCACTGCTGGACATAGGTCTCTTTAATTGCATACCGATTGGCTCGATTTACAGCTAATCATGCATCAGTTATAAATATGATTACATTATCTTAATTATAACTTGTAATAAAACCTCAACACTCAACACACTATAAATTAATGTTTTAAATGCAGTTGATGTCTACTTATAGCATTTGAAATTGTATTCATAATATGAAATTGATTTAATAATGGCTATTTAAAAGAGTGGACTACTAATGGCTACTTTAAAATAGGCCTCTCCTCAATTGTATTGAATATTTTAACTCCGTACTCAGTAAGCAAGTATGACATAGTTCTATAATAACACACTAACCTTTTCTCTTATAGCCTGCTGAAACTTTTTTTCAAGTGCTGACATTCTTTGAGTGTAATCTTCTGTTATTGTATTAATATCACTGCTTTCATGCTTAGCCATCAGTGATTCCACCTGGCTTTTTAGTTCTGAGTTACTCTCCACCAACTCTGCATTACTTCTACTAACCTCCATCAGTCTGTTCTCTCTTGCCTCCAATATCTCTGTCATCTCACAAAGCCTTCGCATTAACCTCTCATTCTCTGAACCCTGACTCTCATCGCTTGTGTTACTCTGTATTGAAGCTTCCGACAGTTCCCTGTTGTGTCCACGAATTTTAGTTGCCAAAGATTTACCTAACACCAAATCAACTAAATTAGGAGAAGTAGTACCATCAAACTTGGATTGTTTAAATGCATACTTAGCAGGACTGTTCCTAAATCCATGTCCGTCTCCATTAGGACTTGGAATGATTTCTATATCTGAAGATGTAGCCGTCTCTAGTTCATCACCAGAGGTGTGCCCGGAGGTTCGATCTGAACCTATTTTTACAAGATCACTTTTACTATCTGAACTTATTGGTGATGTTCTCTCCTTAACACTGCCCTCCTTGTGTGAGGATCCACTGCTAGATTCATTGCACTGCTGCTTTTCCACATTGATAAATGCTGAGCTATCTGATCTTAACATGTCATTTCCAACATTTACATTATAAAATGATGATGAATCACTCAGCTTGTCTATGAAAATGTCTTCTTGTTCCCTCTTCTGCTCCTCAATGTTGGTCTCTAGAGTAATACTATCACTGTCTGCATTTAATGTTCTATCTGACCATGACCCATCATTAGAAGAATTTTCACTAATCTGCATCTTTTGTGGTACTATCGCCTGTTCTAAATGTATAAACTCTTTTTCAATAGGTTTTCTACTAATATCTACTTTGAGCAGCTTTGGATATGGACTAGCAGGTTTATCATCTGTATCTAAAACAGTAGGAGCAGTGCATTCTGATATAGAATTATATGACATAGTATCTTCATCATCATCAGCCACTAAACTTACACTATCAGCCGTCTCAGCTCTTTCAGGCTGCTCACCTACAGGTGTTAACTTTTTATCACTTATGTCCTCTGGAGACACACACAAAGAGGATGAACTACTATTTTTCCCACTACAATAACTGTCAAAACCAAGGCACTCAATGGAACTAGGGCTCACTAGGCTATCTGGCAGTATCTCAACTGATTCCGAATTAGGTTTAAGGCCAATACTACTACTTTGTGAAATAGAATGAACAGATGCCTCAGAATCAGGTGTTGTTTTCAGACTTTGCGACAAAACTTCTACTGAATCAGAACTGTTTCTACTAGACATCAGTGATAATATATTTGATTTAGACGAATCACGCCTCTCATTTGCTAAAGGAATGTCATCCTTTAATGATTTTGTGATTCTGTTATCTACAGCCTCAGTGTCTGACATGATTAGCTGACTTTTAGAGAACAGATCATCTTGGCTGTCATATTTGGTGTCAGAAATGACATTCAAAGATTTCGCTTTGGGCGGTCGAACAATAGTTCCATCGTCTTGTTTAGGCTGCTCGAAGAAGGAGCCCGCGAATGATCCCCACAAGCTCTGAGAGGTGGATTTGGACGGGCTCTCGGTGACGACAGGCTGTTCTTTAATTGGGACTTCTTGTGTACTCTCAGCACTCATTGTAAGGCCCCAAGAGGCAAAGAAATCTGCATTGTCTTTTTGCGGAGTGTTAGTGTGCCCTGGAGAGGACTTTGTTGTAGTCTGAGGTTCGGATTGTTCGTCAGCCTCTTCGCCACTCTCGTCCTGAATATCAAGTGCTTTATCAATAGTTTTCTGCGCTTCTTTGAGCGCTGTCTTAGCGAGGCTCGTGAGCCCTGACGTGTCGAACCAATTCATTTTGTCGGTGCATTAGACACAGTATCACGAGTATTACACCTCAATTGAAACACTTAGTTTTTCTAAGTTACAGATACAAATTGTATAACGTGATTCTTATGAGAATTTACATGGGAATACACTTCGACTAATCACAACAAACCAGATGACGTTTCCATTTTGTTTATGTATTTTCGATGAAATTTCGCAAATGTCAAACGTAATTATACTTTAGAATTATAAACTTTTTAGCAATATAATCACGGTATTACAATAATTTATTAATTCCACAATAATTTTCAATTCGTGTACATGCCACCAAAAGTAAATGTACAACTGATTTGACGTTTGATTATCAAAAAAAAAGGGTGTCATTTGACTTTATTAGGCACGTATATAGTGATAATCAATTTGGACACAACTTCCATAGCTCCAGTGGCGCAATTGGTTAGCGCACGGTACTTATAAGACAGTGTTCGTGAGCTGAGTAATGCCGGGGTTGTGAGTTCGAGCCTCACCTGGAGCATATTTTTGCATTTCAATTTGAGATTCATTTGTGATGAAGAATGTTTAGGGAATGTTCAATATCAATTATTATCAGCATTTAAGTATTAAATTGTTTTTTTTAAAATTATGTTTACATGTATCCATAATAAAAAAGCCATATATTTCCATAACTTAAAGTTTAACTTGTTGCAAACTAAAGAGTAAAAAAATAAATAATATATTATAAGAGAACCCCTGAGACGTAGGCATCCTGCAGTAAAAATTGAATCAGAGTTATATATATTATTATATCATCATCATCATCATCAGCCTATCGCAGTCCACGGCTGGACATAAGCCTTTCCAATTTCACGCCACTTAGTTCGATCTATGGCTAATTAAATAACTCTGAATATATTTATTATATGAATATATTTAATAGAGCTACTATTTGTGATGGACCAATTGCTTGTTATGTATGGTTTTAAACAGTATGACTGAGTTTGGTAGTCAAACAGTTTTACAAGACTACGACTCTATGAAGCCAATGATTCGCAAGTGTAATTTAGAATTATGTCGCTATATTCTTATACTTTATTTTTCCTAGTCGGGTCACTTCTGATAGGCCTAAAATATCGAACTTTATATTTTTAAAGCCTACATTACTTCCATAGGTAAGTCTTTCATATGTTTGTATTCATAATATAAACAGAAAGTATTGAAAAGAAAATGTGTTTATAATTATGAAATATTTTATTTGGGAATATTTTTACTAAGATAATAATAAAAAGCTGAAGAGTTTTTTATATAAATTGTTTGGTTTAACTCCCTAATCTCAGAAAGTACTGGTCCGATTTGTGAAATTCTTTCACTGTTAGATAGCCCAGATATCGGGAAGGCTATATATAGCATGCTACGAAAAAGGAGCGAAGTATCGGTAAAAAATCTTTTAGGGTCAGCTCGATTCATTTTTGATCTTTTCTTTGGTAAACAAAGTTGTTCACTCTGTGTAACATCAAACCACAGGCCATAGTAAGTGATGTATATGCTCAAGATAACGTTGCGCTCGTCCGCAAGCACGTCGGAGAGCGTGGACGCATCCCGCCCAGGCTGCGGTTGACCGCGACCCGCACGTTTCCACTATATAGGTAGTAAGAAGTCGGTGCAGCATACCACGTAGTTATTATCATCACGGGAATTAACGTGATCACTTATTTAAAGGTTTTACATACCTCTGATCAGCCTGAAGTTACGATCAGGTTGCACTGGCCGTGGTCACTGAATGTGGCCATGAAACGCGAAAGTTTACAAGTTAGTTAGCATAGTATATATAGCCAGTGCGTTAAACACATCGTGAAATTTAATTTTTTACCTATTTATTTTCATTCTACGCAGCTGCGAGCCCACAACCACATCAGGTGTGGGTAAAAACCACTTCACGAGTTCTTAGCCGAAAACTAGCAAAAGACTCATCATTTTTTTACCTAGCAATGAACTTTATTGAAACTTTAAGTACGCCTCGCTCCTCTATATAAGTCTTGTTAAAAGTCATCTAAATCAAATAAATAAAACTGACAAATATAGTTAAATTAATTTATAATCTTACAATAATTATATACAATACGTGTGTTATAAACAATTTCATCAGCTAGAGATATAAATAAATTGGCAAATATATTAACAAATTAGAGGACTGTTTATCCTAAATCGAATCGAAAAAAGTAGACACAGTATAGAACTGCAGTTATTTTATACCAAAAAAACCGGAGATCGGGAATATATCTGGTCAAATGGTGAATACTACAAGCCTCTCTATTCACACTGAAAAAGTGACGTGGTTTTCAAATTAGACATGTTGAATTCTTTTTGGTACGGTAGTTCAGTTAGTCATTAGTTGTTAAATAAATGCTAGATTTAAATCACCTTTAAAAATACTTTACCCTGGATATAAAAAGACCTTACGTAAAATGCCAAGTGGTAACCAATAAAAATGAAACTCGATTAGGTAACTTTAGCGCGTATCTCACACGTGCATGGACCGATCGAATGTGCTACACTGTAAACCAATAGGCTTTTTAACTCCATACTAATATAATAAATTCGAAAATAACTCTGTCTATCTACGCGTTCACGGCTACTCTGCTGCACCAGTTTCAATTCGCCCTGGATATACTTTGATTTTTGAGGAAGGACAGGTTACTCTTTACGCGATAACCGACACACACGGTGGCGGGAATCAATCAAACAATCAACAACCCATAATGCCCCACTGCTGGGTTCGGGTCTCCTCTAAGGAGAGGGTCAAGGCAGCCGCTGGTAAAAGCTGGTAAATTATAAAAAATGTGTGCGTGTACTGGTGTACACACGTAAGTGAAACTTATATATATATACTATCTACTCTATATATATACTCTCTATCCCTACTCCGTTGAAGAAAGTGAAAGTACTCTTCGTCTGAACCAACCGTGGTAGGGGCAAGAAAAAGGTGGCGCGTAACGGAAAAAATGTGACGCGTAACCGAAAAAAATGTGACGGTAATTTTTTTTCCAACGCGATAAAGAAGTTTCACTTCAAAAATCTATTCGGCCGCTTGAGTGTTATTAGATTTTTTTATTGATGAATGAATTTTCTAGTCAAGAGTACATATAATTTTCAACTAGCTATCACCATATTTAGTTGTAATAAAAAAATATCAACGACTTGAAAGTCATATCATAACAATATAGGTGTTTTATGACAAATGGATATCTTTATTTATTAAATATTGTAATATAGATATTAAACTAAATAGCACAGTTCTGTCTTTGTCTACCTCACACTTTGACATATAACGTACTAAGCTTTAAAAAAAAAGGAACTATGTATAAAACAATATAATTACATTAATTTTCCTAATACTTAGTTTTTTAACGCTTAACAAAATATAATAATTTTAATTTTAAATTACAAAATTCACACAAATTTTCATCATTCTCTCTTTTAGGACAATCGAACAATTTAAGCTTGAATTACACTGATTACATAGAATGCGTAAACCAAGAGTGATTAGAAGAATCTATTGGACAAGAGTAATCTGACTCTAATCGGGTGACTATAAAAAAGACATTTTAACCAACTCGAAAGAAAGGATGTCCTGTTTTGATGGTTTTATTTGAAATACATACCGCACACAGTCTTATTTAATTAACAGTAAGAATTCTATAAACGTAAAGGTTAGGATATGAAGAGCCGTTTCTTCGTGTCTTAAACTTTTTTACGATTTGATGTACTTTGTGGTCGGTGATAATTATTTTTAGAAGTCCAGGTTTACACACATAGGTAACCAAACTTGTGTTCTAACTCTGGAACACCACAGATATTCAAGAGTTTAAATCTCCACACGAATTAGCACATTTTCGTCTTATACTTTTATGAAATGTAAAGAGAGTTGAAAGTGGAGAGGGCGGCTGTTAGACCACCCCCGAGTTGGCCGCGGTGGGCGGCGCGGTCGGCGCGAGCGCGAAGGCGGAGGCGCTCTGCAACAGCTGGCGCTTCACGAACTCCGCCGTGGCGGACTTCAGGTTCTCCTTGGCGCCGAACTTGCACTTGACGTAGCCGTACAGGTTCGCTCCGTTCAGCGTCAACGCGATCAGGACTAGCAGCTGACGACGAAATGTTTGTTAATAGGAAAATTACACTCATCAAACTCGTAAGCCTATTATTAAATTTCCATTTAATAATAGGCTTCGATGGGGTGCATGGCGCCCAGAATTCTACCATATAAAGAATGGTCTTTGTGCTGCTTGTCAAACAGCCATTCGATAACGAAACCTTTCATTACGTTATTAAAAGATTTTCAAAGTTTATTGTTTCTGGAATGCATTTTAGTAGGAAGAAAGATCATAGAATTCACATAACTCTTTATACAAATAATTACTAAGTCGCGGGCTGGGTTTCCGCAACTCGACAACTTTGATGCGCCTATTTCGCGTGGTGGGTCGGCATTATTCATGTTTTTTTTTTACAATCCAGTGTTTTTTCTGCATAAATACAGTGGAACGCCAACGCCCGGACGCCTGCGACGTCTAACGATTAGTCCAATAGCAACCCATGAGTTGTCAGTATTTATTATAAAGACTACTTATTTAAATCACTACATACCAGCCATTTGAACTTGAGACCGAAGAGACAGAAGATGAAGAAAGTCGACCAGATAAGCGGACACATCACCAGTCCCATCCAAAACAGACGACTCTCGTTCTGGTTTACACGATTCTGAAATTATTCAATATAGTTTATTAAATAATGTAATCGTTAAGTCTTCAGCATATACTTATGAACTGCCGTTAAGGGTCGTCTCGGTCTCAAATCTACGAATTTGAACCCAGTTTCATCACAGTGTGTCCGTGTGTATCTCCACAGTGTAAAGTGGTAGACTTTACCCGGCTTTTGCCCTCTAGTTCAAAGAAGTTAACCTTCACACTACTAGATATTTGACATCTGATTGGTGTTCATTACTTGGATGAACTCCAACGCAATCTCGAGCTAAGCTGTAGCTAAAACTCTTCTCATAATCTTTGCCTGAGTAGAGACTCAATTCCTCTATACTCATTGTCATCTAACTCTTTCAAGTCCAAGGACCTATACAACTGTTTGAATCTGTATCTTGTAAAATCAAACCTACCTGAGACTCATCGCGTCATTGTAATAATGATATTTGTCTCTACGTACATTTACCTGTTTCGCCTCGAACACCCAGTGGGACTTGCCATCATCATCTACATAGTTCCACCATCGCAGACCAACTAACAGCCGACCTGTAATAAGAGAATATTAAATTTATTTCACGTTCACATCTGGGGGCATTGAATGTACCCTACGAAAATACTAGCTTTGCTTATGGGTTCACTGGTGTATCACCAATACAAACACAACTATTTTTCTATGATTTCTACAAAGAGAACATAATTGAATACATTATTATGAGCTGATGTGATAAAGAAGAAACGTACAAAATTATGATCTCTGCAACTATTAGTACCAAAGGTTTTACAGTTAGGAGTGCGACAATGATCACAAATAAATAATGATAATAAATAGTATAACAGAAGTGAAAACTTATATAATAACTTGACTGTGATGGTGATGTGGTGACACAAAATTATAAAATTTTCGCTGCCAAAAGTGTTTGACGGGGCTAAAGAAGCTTTGTGACGTCAGCATGTCGGTGATGGTGACGCAAACTCATAAGATTTCCCCCTACAAGTGCTCAATGCGCCTAAACAAGTTTACACATAAAAAATTGGAAATAATAATATGTTCAGACATGTTACCACACAACGCTATCTAGTCCCAAACTAAGCAGAGCTCCTACTATGGGTACTAGACAACTGATATTAATACTTACATACTTTTTTTTTGTAAGTACATATATATTATACATAGAAAACAACCAAACTCCGAAACAAATATTAAAAAAAACCCATGATGACGTACGACCAAATGATTTAAAATTCTTTGTATCTTAGGGAAAAGTGCAGTACAAAACTCACCACTGATGTTTTTGACAGTCCAAAAGTCGGCAGACAGTAGTAATGTGACAAGCACGAAGCTAGCTATGAAGGAGTCTGAGAACCAGCCACACAGCATGTACACTACAATGGCTGAGCACCGGAACACTAGGTGGAAGAACACTATGTAGGGATGCCTGAAAATATCACCATAAAACATTATTCATTATATGCTATGTTTTCTTTTTAAATGGCAAAAGCTTAAAAAGCTATAAACCTTTGATAAATGCCAGGGCCATTGCTATGAATCTATTGACACCTCATTCATTAAAACTGTGTCAGTAGTTTAGCGCTACTGTGGAACTTACAAACATACATAAACTACCAAAACTGTTACCCTTTGTTTTGGCTTTGCTGTAGATGGGAAATAGAGAAAGATTCAGATTAGGAAAATATCCTGTTTCAGTGGGAACTTACCAAACATTCTTGAGACAAACACAAAGAACACCCAAATAGTGAACAACAATTTTTGGATTACACAACATTCTCTAATATGATGATTTAACCCACAACAGAGAGCCCTGAAGGAAGTGGTGCGGAGACCTCTTAAACCACCATGAACAACTTGTGTTGGCTACATATATTCAATTTCTCTCTATTCAGTAAATAAAATATGATTTATATCAAAAGATAGGAAAGTCTGTACAGTGACAGATCTCATTTAGTAAGAGTAGACTTAAGAAAAAGTTATTTAAATTAATAATTAAGTAAATTAATTGCTTTGACTTGTGAATTAATTAAGATTGTTCTTACTTCAGAGTCTTAATCTGTTAAATCATCAAAAAAATAATACTTTCTAGTCTAAAGTTGTTATGGTATAATGGTGTAGATACATAGACAGATAATACTTTGTTAGTAAAACGGCATTTGCAAACTGTCCTAAAATTAAAAAAAAATGTGATGTACAAAGGTGTATAGACATTCTATATTATTATCTTGTTTTAATTGTATGTCGAGTTTCAAAGTGCTATACCTTCTTTTTTATCTTGCTATTTATCAAGAAAATCCATTAAAAGGTGGTTTCATATCACTATTCCATCAAGTGTTAAGTATTTAACTTTAAACAAGATAGAGATGATTGAGTAACTACACAGGACTATATCAGTGCAAAGAGAAGGAAATCCTGAAACAAATCCTTTACTAATCCATCTGGCCACAGTCGTAGAGTAGGCTTAGACCTACCACCTACATCCACTGATGGAGGTACACCTCTTCTTAAAGAACACTCTAAGGAGGGGCCTAGGTCCAGCAGTGGGCTGTTATTGGCCATTTGTAAGATAGAGATTTTTTGTAAAAGCTTATTATAACAAAACTTTAGTATATAAAACTTACACAAAATGTTTGTTAGCATTGTCTTCTTCACCGAAGGCGATGGTGTCGTCATCGAGCAGCGGCACCTGCGGCACACCTGGCTGTAAGTAGCGTGGTAATGACACTACATCAGCTCAAGCCGTGCAAAGCCAACTCAACTACACATCATTATAATGCTAGTTTCAAAACAAAAATCTAGCTTTTAAAATAAAACAGCTAGGATATACATATCACTAATAAGCTATAACTTCATTACTATTAATATTAAAATTGAATGGGAATACAGTATTTACTGAGCGAAATGTTATTTCTTTGAGAATTAGTCGCAGCTAATATTCACACACAGTTAGCATGACAATTCACGCATCTAAATTCTAAGTACTTACAGTAGCAGACGTCATTCCTGGATTATTCATTGTTAATAAAACTTAATAATATTTCACTGAACAGTAAAATTATTTTTCAGTAGTACTGCTATTCGTCATCGATTACACGCCATTTGACACTGACATATAATTTAAACATATTCATGTTGACATCTACGCAGAAAGACATTGCATTAAAAATTATATCTATAGAAAAAGCGCTGTACGCTTTACTATAGATAAAAAGAAACAAAGTAAGTGCTTTCCTTTACTATGATCATTACAAAAAATGAGCGCGGATTCAAGACATACTAGATAAATTCCTTTTAATTTTTCTTATTAATTTTATTTATTCGAAATATTTGTCCAACATATTAATTTAATTACAAGCTGAGCCCTTCAGTGCACCTACGGTACATAAATAAAGTTACTCCTTATGTAATTAGCTATCTGCCGAAATTGATGAAATGTATATATTCCGTTATTTCCGACATCGGACCTATGTCTAATTAGGCGGCTTTACCTATAGTGTAGGGCATTGAGAGTAAGCCGCAGCATACATTAAATGAATCTACGCACTTACTGAGACTCGCTACGCTCGCTAAAGGTTTCTAGAGCAATGTTTGTACACGGGCGCTTCACGGGCTAACGACGCCTCTGTCAGGAATGAAACCAGATTAGAATTAAGCCCGGCTGAAACTTATTTAGAAACCTGGAAGCCCTTCCAGGTTTCTAAATAAGTTTCAGCCGGGCTCCGACATGTTCGTTGGATGGAGTAGCAAACCTCTTTGTAGCTTTGGCAAGCCTCACCAAACCAAACGCTTGTGAATTTCAATTTGATGTCATTTACAATTGCGAGTGTGTCAGTATTTCTTTTACCACCTACAGCGAATAAGTTGTCTGGTATATCCTAAGTTACTGTAATTAAAGAGCGCCGACATGTAAATACATCGCAAACGCAAACCCATTTTGTCTTGTGTTAAAAAATGGACACCAGCTCTAACCAATGATATATATATATATACGCGAGCCGAGTCAAACACCTAATTTATACGCTTTGTTTGTGGAACTTGCCTAGGCTTGGTGAGCCTGTAAATGCTGGGATAGACATCCAGTTCAGCTTCTGAAAGGAACTCTCGACTCTGAATGCAGTCGAATGCGTTTACTGCCCTTTGAAGTTGAAAAAATTGTTTGATAAAAGAGAACTAGAGATAGAGATTTCTAGCTGTTAGCCATTCTTCTTATTGATGCCTTTACGCCAGTTTTACGCACGAAGTTGCTGACAATTACATACGTATATCTAGGACAGTTTATAAACTATACAGCTAGGTAGGTCCAACTATGAAAATTAAGTTAGCCATTGAATTTAACTCAGTTTGGAGACGTTTGGAAAGCTGCGAGACATCTTCTTATCCTAAAAACCGTGGTGTCACAAAACGAAAGTTTTTTAAAGGTTGATCTTGTCAGTGATAGTGATGGTACTGAAATGTGGTCGCTTAGAATAGAGCGGAAATTGAATATACAAAAGGTTTAATTCAAAATTTTCAAAGAAAATTTAACGCTTAAAAGGAAACCAACAAATGGATGAAGCAAAATTTTCGTTTGTTTTCGAACGAATGTGGCGCATCGCGGACGGGCAAACCGTTCTAACTTCACTTGAATATAAAAGTTAGAACTGTCAAAATTTTGCAGCACGGCACATGCAGGGGCTGTTTACAATTTTGTTTCATACTTGTGATTGCATCTAGTGAATTTTTTTCGCGCATTATTATTTATTTTCTGTGTGTTGTACGATGCCTTCCACTGGAACGGTGGTTGCGTCCCGTGTGTGGTCGTGATTCTTGGTTTAGTGCGTGACAGGTGTGTATTTTGCGTAACGGAGTCGCTATGGGTGCTAAAGCGAGTACCGCGAACGGGGGCCAGAGTCCGCGTACTAGGACATTCTCCACAAGCTCCAGCTCTGATGTAGTATCGGGGGGCGCAGGGTTCAGTCTACTGAGAGCGATCCCAGGGATACAGGTGTCGAACGATCGTCAGCGGGCTAGGTCGTTATCTTCGGTGCCGGATCTTCACTCTTCACATGAGACGATTGCTATTCCTCCAAACTCACAGAGCTATGAAGCTTCAGCGGCTGCCAGCCCCGATACCGATTCGAGTTCGAACGAAGAAGTCGGTCCTGTTGCGGGTACATCACTGTCGCTCGGCCGGGTTTACGCCGCACATTCGCTGCCCTCCCACATCTGGTCCATAAACGGTAAGTAACCTCTGAGCAATACTTTCATTTCTCCTTTAGTTAATATTGTCTATAAGGTAAAGAAGTTCTTAATATCGACTTCCACTTCTTACATAATTTGTTCATTGTGGTGTGTGTGTAAGCAAGTCTCTTTGTTGACAAACACTGTCAGTAGTACAAAGCATCTTTTAGTTTTAAAAAAAGATATAAATGTACATATATCATTTGTCAAGTACTCATAACACAAGCTCTCTATAGCTTGGGACTAGATGGTGTTGTGTAAGATGGCTAAAATATTTATATATATTCAAGTATTCATATTTAATTATAATTACCTTTTTTTCTTTCCCTTTGAGACAATGCTCATCTTTAATTATATGTTTCTTAGTTCAGGTGAAGATTAATATTGTTATTTAAAGATATTTACTTCTGAAAAGACTAAACAGTATTTTATTATCTTCATAAGCCTCAAATAAGTTGACTTCTGGGCAAAGAAGGTATCAAGGAGATATATTGTAATGAAAACTTGATGATAAAACATTTTCAAGAAAAATAAAAGAAACCGTCTCCCATAAAAACATTAAATGAACACTTCCTGCCTATAAACACTTAGAAAATAAACTTGTTGTGATTTGGCTACCTTAAATAGTAAGTAAAAGTAATGTGACAATTCTGAATCTAATTATGTATTAATTTAAATAAAGTAGATATGTATTAGGTTCTTAAAATCTCTTTGAAGTAGGCGCCAAAGTGTGTAGGAGTGCAGAAAAAATGGTAAAATTTTGGCCACTAGGCAAGCACTAGTTATTACAACAATTGTAACATAATTAGTATATAACAGCTAGGCTAAATTACTAAATTACATGCAACATGAACTACATACTGTGTTAGTATTTTTGTCTACCCTCTAACCATACAGATTGATAGATTTGATTTCCAGCATTTGCTTACTGGTTATTTGCTTAGGGTTGCTACACTACCTTAGCATGAAGGCCAGCATTAAAGTATGAAAATAATCGCACCTTTACAAACGTAGCTTGTTTATCATATAAAATACACTAGTCATACTAGTTATTGCACAATATAACTTTTGGTTTAATAAGCTGATTATATCAAATCTATATGATAAATATATTATTTCATTATTTAAACCCTACTCATTTACACTATAAACCCTTTTAAAGCCTAAAAATATTATAGTTATTTATCATTTAAAAGTCTTCTATCCTGCCTCTGCTCAGCCTGATGGAAAGCATGAGTAGGATCCAAGAGTGGAGGCCACTATACTCACTGCATGCATGCTATTGCAGAGAAAGTAGTATGGTAGCATATACTCATCTCATGGGTGGCATCTCTTACCTAACTAGAGGTCTGTGTCCAGCGGTGGACTATTGAAGAGTATTGGTGATGATTAATGATGTTGAATGTATTTTGATGCCTTGATAAAATTACAACATAATTTACTCTAATGGACTAGGTAGGTATACTATAATAGTTGCTATTTTTATTCTAATATCAGTAAAAGCACCATTAGTAAATTTTAAAGGCTCCAAACCATAATGGGCCTTAGTTGATGCGTGGTTGAAAATTTTCTGGTATCCTCACTCACTCGATGAAACACAGAGTAAGCGCTGTTTCACACCGGTTTTCTGTGAGGCCGTGGTATCACTCCGGTCGAGCCGGCCCATTCATGCCGAAGCGTGGCTCTCCCACGGTAACTCAGCTATATTTATATATATTAAGAGTCTGTATAAAGTCATTGTAAACAATGTTATGGATTCATTTGTATAAAGTCTTTGTAAACAATGTTATGGATTCATTTATTTATTTCATATTTTTCATTACATGTAATTGCATTTACATAGTGAAATAACTCATCATCAGGCTATTGCAGTTTACTAATAGACATCAGCCTGTCCCATTGCCATTCTGATCAGTTTATGGCTTTACATCCAGCTCTTGTCAGCCATCTTGCACAAATTGCTACTCCACTTGTCCTGTGGGCTCAGCCTTGCTGTTGCACTGCATTTTCTCAGACACCATCTCCACTCTAGAGCTCTTCTATAAAAAGGTGGTCAGTTTTATGGTTAATATGGCATGCCACTTCCACTGCCATAGTTTTAGTAATTGATATATATGCTAACTAGTATTGTATGTATTTTTAACAAGATAACAGTTCTAAATATTGATTATATTATCTATTTTTACTGCATTACTGATATTATGATATTATTTTGATATGACACTTTAACAGTGTGTTGAATTTATGGTATTATGTATTAATGAAGCAAACATGATTACTTAGTAATATATTTACTTTTTAAAATTTTAACAAAACATTTGAAAAGTATCATTGGAGTTTGTCCACCTGGTCACTTGACTAGAAACTAAACTTAATATTAATACCAATAAACATCTTTTTGGAGATAGTATTTTTATTTTGTAATCCTGGTAAGGTAGGAGAAATCCAATATATCTGCTTCTTTTTCTAAAAAAGAAAAGAGTATTTAATGGAATGTAGACAATGGACTGATTCGAAGACAATAAATTCACAGCAAATGTATGCAGATCTTCCCAAATGCTAAATCTGTCAGGCATTAGATAGTCAGAAAAAGAGAATATGCACAAAAAGATATTGAGTTAACTTGTAGCCTCTGAGTTCATGTG
Organism: Hyphantria cunea; assembly: GCA_003709505.1. Taxonomy (NCBI): domain Eukaryota; kingdom Metazoa; phylum Arthropoda; class Insecta; order Lepidoptera; family Erebidae; genus Hyphantria; species Hyphantria cunea. The sequence goes on along the minus strand of PKRV01000986.1, from coordinate 807,726 downwards.
TTGGCAATGGAATCAGGGGTACAGCCTGGCATAAATTTGCAGCCCATGTCGGTAACTGTAACCTTCATCGGATACGAACTGATTTTTCAAGGTCAGGAGGAAGAATATCTTGTAAAAATTTCCGCTTTTACTTATGATGACGTCTTCCCGAGACGTACGCTTATTTTTATCGTAAAATATTAACGTATGGTGATACAGCAAGTTAAAGCATTCAAAAAATGCATTATATTGTGGGCCATCCATTTTTAGAAATTCATTATGTAGATATCAACTGCGCCTCTTTAAAGGGTATATATCAACATGTACCGATCAAGAGAAATATTTACTTAATTACGACGTTGTTAATACATAGGTTGAATAAAATTCGAGTGTGTATGCCTGAAGCGAGACAACGTTATAGATATTGTATAAACTCCCGTGCGTCCACGCGTCTGGGAGCGACTTTCTCGTACCATAATAAATCGCGACCGCTTTTCCGGATTAACGCGTGCGCTGTTCAGTCGTGATCTGCCATTCGCTGCGTACAGACCTCACAATGTACAGACGTCGTTACCGTACCACCCTCGGCCTCGGTCTTGGGTCCTCGTTCTCATCAACCTTTTCGACGACGCTATCGTTCAGAACCACAACTACCACAACATCCGCCACTGATAGCGTTAGGTCGGATGCGCGGGCGACGGCCGCTAAGCTCAAATCCAAGTATGAAAACGCCGGCACAGCGCAAGGTGCGTCCGTTATTAACATGTGTGCGATTTAACCTTTTTTAAAATATGTAATTTGTTATGACATTGTATTTATGCTACGTCTGTATTATGTAAAATGTTCACTCGATTTCCGTGAAACGAAAGCGAAAGCTTTAGCTACACGAGCTTACGAACATTAAACTCTTAATTAAAACATTTTGGTGTAATACTTCAAGTCTGTCAGTACTGTAATTTACCGTTATAACAATGCTTTGAAGTTGTATGAAAAGTGAAGTGGATTTAATTAAACGAAACTATGTGGTTCACCGGCCCTCGTTGTCGTTGGAAATATAGCGATATTTTTGTTTGTTTTTCCCGAACGAGGATGTTGCGAGGAGTGATGGTCGGTCGTATGGGCATCTTTGTTAGTTTTCCTCATGTGAGGGATATACATTTGTGATTGCCCATCCCTTTTATGTTCTATTATCCTTTTATTGTAATGGCTATGTTTTATGATAACACGCCATTCTCTTGAAATAATATCCGGAACCTTGGATCTTTGATGTTTTCTTTTGTTTAATGGAATTATTTTCATTTATTTCATTCGAGTTGCTATATTTTCTGACAATTTACCTAACTTTTATGGTACATATATTATTAATTTTTAGTGAAATTGTAATTTTTTATTTGTTTCAATAATCTTGTCCCATCAGCCCAAAACTGTATAAAGCCATGGCCAATTACATTGTTTATGAAAATACATAAATTTCAGATATTTGGGAGAGTTTCGTAGAGAACTTCGATGGTATCATTAATTTTTTTTGTTGATACGCTGATTTATGGGGCATTTAAATTAAATGGAATTTAGGTGGCAACGGCTTGCATACTGTTAACCATTAATGTAATACTTACTAATACTATGGTACTTCAATATCTGACTTTCAAAAAGAGTGACCATGAATTTCTTTGATAGTATTCTTCTCAACGGGTCTACGTATTTTGGAAACTGGCAATTATGGCAGGCATTACAGGCAGGCAGTGGATTTTGGTGTTTTCGCCTAATTCGCTTTGACAATAGAGTACATCTTTGGCGTCTGTATGTGTCGATCTATGATTTTTATGTGTAGCTTCAATTTAACGTCCATAAATATCACTTAGTTTATTAATTGAATAAGTGATTTTGAATTTTAACTTTGATGTACATTTAACACTCTTCAGAAGCTGAAGGAATATCAGTCGGAGATGCAGCTTCAGTTGAGTAAATTCGTCTTGCTTTAACCTACTCTATTAATAGTGTTTGAGCGAGAATGTATGACAGCCACCCTGAAATAATTGTGTCAAACGTGTACATTAGGAGCATAGTGAGTAATGAGTGCATGATATTATGTAAACATAGGCACATCTTTGTTATGTTGTATGGCTTTTGCTAATGTGTATAAAGTCCTTGTAACAGATAACTTCAAAAAGCGTTGTATCGTTGTTTTGCGCTTGTACAGTAGACAAAATATTAAAATTCCTTTAGGAAGGAATCAGAATGCATTATAAGATGATTGAAACCTCATTCCACGCATATCATAGCAATTTTTTATTTACAATTTTTTCACAATATTAATAATATGATATGTGATGTCCAGCAGTGGATGTCTTTCGGCTGAGAAGATGATGATGATATGTAACTTAGCTGAAACATTAAATTTTCTTTAACATTAGACATTTTGTACAAAAAGTATTTCATACGAAAATGCCTATAATTGGTTCAGTTGAAATACATAATTTTGAAATTAAACGTTTTTACACGATGTATACATATAGCTATAATTTTAAATCAGATTTCAAAATGTTTATAAGCAATAGCGTCATAGTTTCCTTTAGCAGTTAGCCCCGACAGGTTTGAATTGTCTCTTAAACTGCTAGCGAACTACTATGGCACTGATGTTATTGATTTGTATCTAATAATACATTACAAACCGTAGTTCGTCTGCTTAGTGCTAGCGGTTTACAATATTTAACAATAACCAGAGTTTGTCCGATTTGATTAGTCGCTCGGGAACCTTGCAATTGTAGGTAATATTCATCATCATTCATGATCAGCCTATCGTAGTCTACTGCCTAATATAGGCCTCTTCAATTGCACGCCACTTAGTTCGATCCTCGGCTTCTCACATCTAGCTTCGCCAGCCGTCTTGCGCAAATCATCACTCCTTCTAGCCTGTAAACGTTTGACGCGACGCGGTTTCTACTCAAGAACCCATTAACCCCAACTGTTATCGGCTCTACGGAAAATATGGGCAGCGCACTGCCGCTTCACCTTCCTATATCGATGACCCTGATTCTTTGTCAGATCACCTCGTTTCTGATGCAATCACTTAGAGAAACGCCGAGTATAGCCCTCTCCATTGCACGCTGAGCGACTTTAAATTTATGGACCAGCCGTATTGTAAGTGTCAACGTTTCGGCTCCGTATGTCATTACGGGTAGGACGCACTCATTGAAGACTTTCGTCTTTGGGCAGTGTGGAATCGACTATGAGAAGACTTGACGCTGCCCATCCTAGCTGGATTCTACTGTTCACTTCTTCCTCCAAGTTGTTTCTACCTAATCGCAAAGTCTGCCCGAGGTTCACATATTATATCAAACACAGTTGACATTAATAAAAGCGTGTTTAAAAGCCTATGAGGATTGTGTACAATCCTGAACACGACTGAAAGAGATGTGTATGTAGGGCCCACGACACGATTAAATTGTAGTATCCCGCGCCTAATACCATTCTTTAGACTTTCCTGTTGAGAACGACATTTAAAAGAGAGTGATAGAGATCTCTTTGACTGTATTGCCTTATTATTGACTAGCTTTTGATCGCGGCCCGCGTGGTTTTCGGTTATAGCGTAATATTTCTGTACCAAACCTCATTTAAATCAGTTCAGTATTTTTAGCGTAAAAGCGCGACAGACAAACAGAATTACTTTCGCAATTATAATATAAGTAACGATTATTCATACCAAAATAAAGCCAGGTAAACCAGGGCAAGTATGCCTTATACTTGCCCTGGTTTCTTCACAGCTTCACGCATTGAAATATAGATTGCACTTTTACGTCTGCTTATGCAATTAACTTTACACATAATATCTGAGATAAATGCACGTATTTTTAATGTAACAATATAAAATTTTAAGAAACTGATAACATTATCTTAAGCAAAAAAAAAAAACGTAACTTTGCTCATTTTGTGTGTTGTTTAAAATTGCTTTAGATATATCATGCAGTAATAATACTAGTATATTGTACATTGTATACACTTCTATTTTATTTGAATAGTTACGTTTTGTGCAATCATCTTGATTATTAGGACGCGATAAAAAATGTACCAGAGTCTACAAGTGCGTATGAATCTTGCGCTTGCGCATTTAAATAAGTTTGACATTTAATGGCCGACTCTTGTCCATCTGTCGTAAAAGTCAAATCAAATCGGGCGTCACTCGTCGTCGAGATATTCATTTGCGAATCTTAACGATTTGAACTAGAGTAGTGATGTTTTACGTTTTAATGTATAGAAATAATACCCGCAAGTTTTAGTTTAGCAAGAGTTTATCGTTGATTTATTTATTGTGGTGTGTTATTTTAACAGTGTTTTGCACACAGTGAACGTTTACGCCTTATTTATATTTTTAAGTCTCCTTGAAGGTGATTTCAAGATATCGCTGTTCCTAGAATTTATCAAAAACAAAATGAAAGACAATTACGTGTTATTTTTTGACGCGTATTAGTTATATGTTCTCAGATGACTGTGGTATCGTTTGTTTATATTCTCATAGTCTAACGAGGTTCGCATGCTATGAATCTATTAATAAAATCAAAAAAAATTAACTATTCAAGGTTTAAGTGTAAAAATAATGCTCGAATGCATCCTTAATCTTCCTGGTTACTGATTATGCCGCTAACAACTAGTGTTGTGATTTGTGTTGGTTGCCGCTGCAATCACCAGAAGTCCACTTCCTCCAGAAGGGAATATCGTTCCTAACGCATCTGATACATAACAACTAATCTGAATGCTTATTAGTTGTCATTAAGTGAATTATTGGATGTTAGTAGAAGTTAAGACAAAAAAACTGAGTATTTTGCCACAATGACAATCAAGGTGATAAAAAGAATGACTTCAATTTTTATATCTAAATGTAAATTTAAGAAACATGAAAAAATTGTTAAACTTTGCAATATATTTTAATACAACGCACCAAACATGCAGAAAGTATTACAAAGTATGTACGTAAGTACATACTTTGTAAAACTTTCTACATGTTTGGTGCTACGAATAAACAGTACAATAGAATGTCTTTTCAAACCTTTAACCGCTAGTTATCCGCAGACCGCGGTTCGGCACCCCTTTTGTCGCACCTCTACAGTTCATCTCGGGAAGTCACCACAGTAATGTATTTATTATTATTATCTGATGTAACTGAACTAATATTTACACGACACGAATTCACTAAGGATGTGACGTGGTTACAGAAATATCTGCAAAGTTTCTTGCGGTAACGATATTTCACAAGAGACCGATTTTATATTAATAGTCGAGGAGTACTCGGGGGTTGATAGGTCACAATCTTCATAGAGCTGGGTTATCACAGAGATAAACGGCGAAATCCCTAATTTCCTAACCCTACGTTACTTGTGGTTTGTTTCTGCACATTAGAAAAATTATATAGTTATAAAAACAATTGTTAAATAGGTCCATTGAATAGTGTTTTTTTGACATTTGGAAACCTCCTCGGGCCTACACCCCACTGGGGTTTGCGGCGGTCAGAATCGAACCAACTAAAGCCACACGGTGTACCACTCTGCACCTGAGAAGGGAGGGACCCAGGAACTGCTTTCTTACGACATCCGGACCCCTCCCAGTGCCTGGTTGCACTGAAGCGGGCACCGTCTGCTGTTAAATCTTTCAATTTAGGCGACGTATGGCGCACGCGTACGTTGCCTTCTCGGGCGGTTTCACGCCACTCGTGTACCTCTTCGGGCGGAGGGCGATTACCACACTCCGCCCGGAAATTAACCACCCGTCGATAAACTCCGGCGAGCACTTCCGCCTCCAAATCACACGGGGTTGTTCCGGCCAAGGCGCACGCCGCCTCGGTCCACACCGTGCGGTATTCGGGTATGGCTCTGATCGCCTATACCCCTCTGAGGCCGCCATAGGCGCGCCTTATTCTAGGCGGTCAGGGCCGCCACCAAAACCGGTGCGCCGTACACCTCCACAAACCGGACAAACCTCTTGTGGAGTATGGAATAGAAATCCCTGTCTTATCTGTAATCCTTTGTTTGTTGACATCTTAGAAGATTGTGAGAAAAAAATTAACTACTACTACTTGGCTGATATAAAGTACTATATACTTATTTAGCTAATTTGTTCTTTTTAAACCACTTAATTACTAGCAAAGAATTTTCTTTACGTTATTGATCAAACAATTTGAATGTATCCATTTTTATTATTCTTTTCAAAATAAAACAGGTGCTATTCCAGTGAATGTTTCTGAAACTACATAAATTCAGTCTGTCTGATAATACATAGACTAGTAAAAACAACATTAATCTCCGGTTAATGTCTGATAAAGTTTTACAGTTTTTCAGTAGTAAGTTTGTTGATAAATGATGTAGGTGAATATTAATAATGTTTTGATATGTATTGTTAAACGAACCTTTAACAAAAGCATCAACTCATGGAATGAGTTTACAATAAATTATTAGAATGTCTAACATGTATGACATTCTAACAATTTGTCTATATTTTTCATGTGTTTCAAACATGTAACATACAACGCCATGTAGTCCCAAATCAATCAGCATATATGGGTTTAATAAATTCGTTTAAAAATAAGATGATTCTAATAATTTTTCATAAATTTGTCGAAGATATCGTGTAAATGTTCACATAAAAGTTGAGTTGAAGTTGGTTCAAAATTGGAGCAATATAAAGCTCGTACTGAAAGTAAGAGATATTTCTTTCTCCCTAACGTAATGATTTTGTTATAAAGGAGTTCCTACAGTTATCGTTACCTTATCTTGGTTCACTAAGGTGTGAAGACCATTCAATTTGTAGATCCATAAATCACGTTACAGGAATTTCATGGTTTTATACCCTTACTCCTACTTGTCATAGCCAGTCACATTTATCATTTTCTAAAATTTGCCCATAGGAATGCCCGCGTGTGTGTCGGTTATAGCCTTAAATAGTACCAAATTATTACTATTTTATTACTTTATGCACAAATACATGCTCGGCGCACTAATGACAAGTTATCTAATAACCCGTTTTACTAATAAAGTAGTTTTTACGTTAAAGAGTAACAGACATCCATAATCCATTAGTAGGATTTACTTTCAAGATGCCAACAGGCTATCCTTAAAAGTTCTTGTTTCATCTTGTAAGGTTTGATCGACTAGTACCTTCATTAAAAATACCTCATTTTAGGGCGTTTGGCGAATGAACTAATTAAGTTTGTGACTACAGTTTTATTGCGTTCATTTTCAAATCCCAAATTGTTATTAAAAAAATTAGAAGGTTTGAAACTCGCAAAGAATATCAGGGGATGTATAAAATTATCATGGCTATTATTGTCTATTTAGTTAAGTTACTGCATTCCAAGTTCTTTTTGTTATTCTAGGATTTGTTGAAAAGTCACAGATTCTATCGTTAAATTAGAAAAATGAATCGCAGTGTCGATTCGCTAACAGCTTAAAATTGCGTCTAATTAGGTGGAACACCGGCGCGGAGATCAGGCGCTAAATCTGTAATAGAGATGTTGTTACATTGTGTCTAACGAGCCTCTCACGTCGAGTTTGTTAACATATCTATTCACTACTTTAGTCGATGATTAGCTCTTCAATGACATTTGAAACTGATGCGAAAGATATTTCGAGAATATAGCCATAAATATTTTACAAACAGTCAAAGTGAATTAGACAAAAACCTCTAACGCGACCCCTTCGTCACCTGTTTCCAGCGGAAATAGCCCTTTCCCGATCTCGCTCTACGTACTTCTTAAGGATCATAATGTTTTCACAGAAGGAGACCATGGCTTCCCATTCCTCACCACTCGCGAGCATTGAAGGGCTCAATGCTGCAATTTCAGCTTTAATGTCATTTATAAATCAAATCCTACCATGTACCAAGTCATGTGCACACGGGTGGACAATGCAACTAGGTCAGACATGCATGTCAGAGAAGTTAGGAATTGATTTGCGACTGTGCTCTGTAGCTAAACTAACAATGAAACCTTTCAGTTACCTAATCTGATCGGAATATCAATCACAAAATCCTCATACCACTTTGTAGAATATCTTTTGTTTCACTGAGTAATATTTCTAGTATAAACTTTTGCGGAGCCAAAAGTCCCGCGAATGTTTCTGAGGATGTATGCCTATTTATTCCTCAATCTAAATCAGCTGAACGACTCTGGAGGAAATTCAGGACAGGCAGGCTATTTAAAGGACACAGGCTATTTTTGTTACGAGAAAATTTATTGATAAAATCGTAAGTAAAATTCGTCTGAATCAACCCATCTGTAGATCGTGCAAGAAAGTGAAAATGTATCATTACGCTTATTTCGCCTGCGCGATAGTAAGATTTAAATAGAGTAACAGTGTTCAGTTGCCACCTGGCCAACATTTGGCACTAATCGCGCGGTCGCCCCACTGACTTGGCCTACATCCGCTTTAAATAGTGCGTACGCGCATAACCAACCACATATTGGCACATGTCGATTTTGGGCAAATACATACAGGATGATATTGTAATTTGAGACATTTCATATTAAGAAATATAAAAACAACAACAAGACGTAAACAGAATCAAAAATAAATTTTCAAATCCAATCGGTAGTTTAAGATCGAGAAGACGCAACAAACAAGAAACTTTTCTATCTTGTCATCAAAATACTGATATCCAAAATTTCGGCCGTTGTTATTTTTATGTAAGTTGGCTTTCCAAATATAAGGATCAATACGGGGAAGAATTATGAAGAGTTATTTTGAGAACTGCCTAATGGAATTTTTCTCCGCTTTTATCACATTTTCTCCGGATGTCCAAAATTAAACCATCCAAGTTCACTAACACTAGATATTTTTTATTTTTATGAGTTGAAATTATACGAGATATATCATAATGCAGGAAACAGACTAATGTATGTTAGTTAGGTATTAGTTATAGATAGTTATAGATTTCATGTTTTCAACGAGATTCTGTTTCAGTACCCTACGCATCTAGTTATTTATATTATGTCTTTTCGAGTCAGCTTACCCAGTGATAAAAGCTTTATAAATTTAAATATACCCTGTAACAGACTAATGGAACTTAATTTCAAACTCAAGTACCATTTCATTAAAAGCAATAGTCGTTTTTATAGTCTAGTTTTTTTTCTCTCAGTTGGTACAGTTTGATTCCCGTTTGGAGCACAGCCAGTTCTCTTGTTTATAACGACGGAAATTAAACTCGTCGGTCTCTGAACTCGAGCCTGTGCACTCGCCAGGAATTAAAAGCTCTGCATTTAGATTTGTCACATGTAGATGTTTTGCGCAACCACTGATCAGGTTCATTGGTCATTTCATTTCCTTGATATCAGGCACCATTCATGTAGTGGATCTCTCTTAATATGTCTGGAGCAGCGAGCACACAGTTATCAAGCATTAATAAACAGATCTCTTATGCTACGTCGTTGGTTGGCTTATGTATTTCTTCAAAATTCGTGTTTTCGAAGTCGTTCTAGGTGATCGGAACTAATGTTCAATTCCTTCAAAAGTTTCCTTCGAATTTTTTCATCAATTGTTTATCAATTCAGTTAAATTTTAATAGCATTAGTATTTACTCTATTTATATTAATTTGCAGTTAATAATTTCGTGACTGAATCTCCACAAGTTAAGCGTGGAGTTTTACGTTATTGAGTTTTAATATAAGTATTTCAAAATTGGATAGTCATATGTTATGTAAATTGCATATAAATAGTTTGCAAACCTATCAGATCTGATCGCAGCTCATTTCGGAAAAGAAATGGAGTGATTTCTCCCTTTATTTCCTAAGGGATGTTTTCATTTCTTTCATAAAGTTTTTTCCTCAAATATTTTGAAATATCAAAGTCAAATAATCGAATTGCAATACCGGTTTCTGTTAAAATTGCCCCGAAGGCCGCTCGCGGATGCCGTGCCACCAGTCGGTATTTTTAGCCTCCGCTTGTTAACAGCTCCCTTACATGAAAGCTGTTGAATAAGCTGATATTTTTGCTTTGCAAGGCTTTAAACAACCCCTTTATACCTAGGTTATGTAGTAGTAAAGTTTGATGTCATTGGCGGTAATAAAATTACTACTTTCATCGTAAAATTACTCAGAGTTAGTTCTACTTTTGATCATAGTCAGGCAAGTCCATCATGTAGCCAGTGTCAAGTCCACAACAATAGATCATACAATCACATGTCTCGTTGTATCGCCTGTGAAAACATGCCAGCTGTTTGATGTGGATAAATCGCCAGATTAATATCTTAAAAGTTTTGATACTTTGCCACGTTATACTTTTTATTTAGTTCTAGCTGTTACAATGTGTTGTGTTTACAATATAACGTTCGTTTTTAATATTTAAAAATTTGTGCTAGAATAAATAATATAAAAATAAATAATGTAGTGGAGAATATTTCAAGTTCAAAGTTTGAACCTACTTGTTTTATTTTACAACTTCATGTACTCGTGTACATTGGTGGACTTAATGCTCTGGGCATTTTTTATCAGACTGACTACCTTCGGGAGATGTAGAGATCTACTAAGGTAGTTGCAGCGAGGTTACAGTTGTAATCAGCAACAAAAATTGAGCCACGCTTCGGCATGCATGGGCTGACTCGATCGAAGTGATACCGCGGCTTCACGGAAAACCGGTGTGAAATAGCGCCTGCGCTGTGTTTCACTGAGTGAATGAGGATACCGGTGGCCCATAAGCCAACCCCTTTCCCCATTCCCCAAAGGACGGTTACGCACTTGTGACGCCTCTGGTATTGCTGTTGTCCATGGATGGGGACAATCACTTACGATCAGCCGTTACGTCTGCTAGTTTGCCTAATACTCAATAAAAAACCGATGTAATTGACATTATATAACAAATACACAATGGTTTTATCAGAATTCTTATTTTCGCGTAGTGAGTCGATTGGCATCGAGACAGGAAGTGTCGCCGTTGCCTTGGCAATGAAATAAGTCTCTATTTCATAAGTTAGTAACGCTGACTCCGTTTTATTTTAATTTTGTGTGAAAGTTCATTTATACCATGATCTTAAAACGAGATTAATACACAGCTTCTTTAAATATGAATTTTTATTTTCTGGAAATCGCGTTGATTTAAGCTTGAACGTGACGATTCGCTCTACTTAGCAAAAGTAAGATGTAAAGAACGACGCTATCGACAATTCAAAACATCTGTATATTTCCTCCGGCACTCAGTAATATTTCAAGCTTCTGAAAACATTTCCAAGTTGCAAGAGTTCCTCTGTCAGACAACTCAATAAAAGGGCGTTATTTTGTTTGAAAGTATACATGTACAAAATTGTCTCACTCATAATATGATTTGACACAATGTTTGTTAATGTTTTTGCAAGGTGTTACATGGCATATGTAAAATATTTAGGGACATATTTAGTTTAGCCTTTGATTGTGTTTATTTAATATTAACAGATTTGAATTTATTTATTCTTCGTGATTATATCGTTAATGCCACTTTTAAAAGCTTAGTTTGCATGTTATTTCTGTTACTATACTTTTTCGTTTTTAATTTATCTATAACTTACTTTTTAGTCCTTTACTCAATCAATAAACAAACAAATATTTATCTGTTAATATTTCTCTGCCTTCTTCCCGTATCTGAATAGATCTATTTCCACGATATTGTCACGTGTGTATTACAGTCTGTCTTATGAGACTAGCCAATCTGAGACGTTGGATGATAACATCAATGAAAACAGCGCTCCCCTGACGCAACTCAGTTCATATTCACATTGACGTCACCCGATCGATAGTTTTTATTGCCAAATTACTTGTTATATTTCGTGTGCCATTACTAGCACATTTATAACACTATTATTATTTATTTGTTGATGGGTAGATCCTTCCTCCATTTCATGCTGTGTGCTATGTCTATAAACTTCGGACACGTATAAGCCTAGCTACTTCTCAAGAAATTCCAATTCACGGATTACTACTTTAGCGGTTACCGCGCCACTTCGGGACAACACTTAATGTGTTTGTGGTCATTTCATGAATGCAGTACATAAGTATATATATAACTGCAGGACTTGCTTCTTAAAAAAGTACGACATTTAATGGTCAAAATATATCTTGTTGTCTTCAACTACCGTCTTTAACAATTATATCATTTGAAAGTCACTCGACTATTTTTGTTAAATTAGTAGGCACAATTTACTTATGAAGAAATATTTATCATTTCATCATATATTCTTTGGTTTTAATGACATTCAAATGATAAACTATAGATGTTAAGGTTTGCTTTGCCACTCAGTTAGGCAACTACCTGAGGCATTTCAATTTATAGCTCGGTCACTGACCATTTATTGACTAATTCAAATTTTGGTTTCAAAGTAAAAAATACTTCTTATTTTTTTCCTTTTAATTGAAATAAACATTGTTGATCCCCGAATTAAATTAGAGCAGATTTAAAGATATATTAACTTTAAGGTTAAGTGGCAACCCTTTTTTGACAGGGAGAGTCGGTCAAGCTAGGTAGCAAGGCTCTTACCCATGTCGTGCGGCGTTCCGCAGGGGTCTGTCCTAGGACCACTCTTGTGGAACGTGGGGTACGACTGGGTCCTTTGAGAGCGTCTCCCACCCGGGCTGGGCGTAATCTGTTACGCCGATGACACCTTGGTCACAGCCCGGGGGGCCAACTTCCAGGAGGCGGCGTGCCTGGCCACCAGGGGAGCCCCCCGGCGCCTCCGTAGTGGTCAACTCGGTCCTCGTACCGGTTCGGGGCCAGATGAAGTATCTGGGCCTGATCCTCGACGGTCGGTGGCTCTTCGACGAGCACTTCCGACAGCTTGCTTCCAAGCCTTTGCCCAATCTGGGTGGATCCAGTGTCGCAACGCGAAGCCTCTTCACGGGGGTCGTCCGGTCGATGGCGCTGTACGGCGCACCGGTGTGGGTGTCGGCTCTGACCGCCCAGAATAAGGCGCGCCTCTGGCGCCCTCAGAGGGTATTGACGGTCAGAGCCATACGCGGATACCGCACGGTGTCGACCGAGGCGGCGTGCGCCTTGGCCGGAACACCCCCGTGGGATTTGGAGGCGGAAGTGCTCGCCGAAGTTTATCGACGGGTGGCTGAATTCTGGGCGGAGAGTGGCAAGCGCCCTCCGCCCGAAGAGGTACGCGAATGGCGTGAAGCCGCCCGTCGAGCCACTATGGTTCGATGGTCGAAGCGGCTGGAGGCTCCACGTGCTAGCTTCGCCACCGTGGAGGCACTCCAGCCCGTCATCCTCGAGTGGGCAGGGCGGCAGCACGGGACCCTTTCCTTCCGACTGACGCAGGTACTTTCCGGGCACGGTTGCTTCAGGAAGTACCTGCACTCGGTCGCCAGGAGGGAATTGAGTCCCGCCTGCCACCACTGTGACTGCAGTGAGGACTCGGCCCAGCACACGCTGGCGGTGTGCCCCGCTTGGGCCCCGCAGCGTCGGGCCCTCACTGCAGTCATCGGAGGAGATCTCTCGCTGCCGGCCGTCGTACGCTCCATGGCCGACGGCGAGAGCAGTTTTACCGCGGTCGCGACCTTCTGCGAGGAAGTCATCTCGCAGAAGGAGGCGGCGGAGAGGGCCCGGGAGAACGATCTCCACTCGGACCCGATCCGCCGCCGGCGAACCGGGCGGCGGAGGCGCGCCTATCAGCGCCTCATGCCGCCCTGAGTCTGGCCGCGGATGGGCGGGACGGGGTTTCCCCCCCCATCCGCTTTACAGGCCACCCGCGAGGGGGGCGACGTTACAGGTGTGCCGTACGTCGTCCACTTTGAGAGGTCTTAACATCTAGAGACGGTGCCCGCTTCAGTGCGGGCAGGCGCTGGGAGGGGTCCGGATGGCGTAAGAAAGCGGTTCCCGGATCCCTTCCGTCTCAGGCGCAGAGTGGCACACCGTGGTGGTTTAGTGGGTAGTCTGGCGAGTCAGTCAGGAGTCCCACACAAAGTGAACCCCCGTGTCCCCGCGGGGAGGGGGGAAGTGCGTAAAGGCATTCCACCACTTCAAAAAAAAAAAAGGTAGAAAGCTCTTAGCTACTGTTAATGCTATATAATGCAAGTAATGATGCCAGTTTGCTGCCCGATAGTCGCCTGCAAGAACCTTTTTATGATATATTTAGAGATAAGTATTAGTCTCATTGGCAAGTATGCAATTAAGTAATGTCTTATAAAGACTTAGATCTAGAAAATTTTTCAGACTTTTCAGTACGGTTTTATCCGGTTGCTTTAGTAGACATTTTATAGGTAGTAAATTGGCCTAAGATACGTTGCAGTTTGCGTTATAGGTCTCCTCCAGTCACTCCATTAAACAGAGTAACATATAGACTAACTGTAGTGTTTTGGTAAACAGCCAAATTGCAATTTATTATTTGACGCAAGACGCCGCTGGTTACTCTGAGATTTAATATAAAAACGTCTCTAACAGTAATTATTATCCACTCTTTGGTTGATTTATGACTTCACATGTCGGAAATTACCAGCATGTTTTTTTTAGTTTAGCATTCGGATTAAAATATTGTTAGAAGATTGTTTTTGCGAAAATATATACAAATTTTCAAGGTTATATACAGCTGGTGTGCCTTTTTTTTCACGTGTTTATAAAATTTGGTTTTTGTTGTCTATTGGTCTTCTCGTAAGCTTTACCATAGGCTAGATATTATAAGCCAGTAACAACTGGCTATTATTACAGAACTAGCTGAGCCCCGCGGTGTTATATTACTCCTTATATCAGCTACCTATCAGTGGAAGTCCCGTCAAAATTGGTCTAGCTGTTCCAAACGATTAGACGAAAAAAACAGACAAAAAGTTTTTTGTTGTAAATTATATACTTTCATTTGCATTGAGTGAAAAACTGTTAGTTTACAATTACAAATAGACACTTCAATTTTATTGATTCAATATACAAACAAAAACATTAATATGCATCACTCTCAAGAGAAACTAAATCTTTGTCCGTAAGTGGACATTGTGTCGTATAAGTCAATAACCACAAAGATACGTGGGCGGACCTGCAATGACCTCGAAATGGTGGACCTGGAGTGGAGCGCTGAATCATCTATGAACTCACTAATCCCAGTGCAGACATCACGATTGAGAAACGGACTGGACATTTCTCATTTAAAGACAGAGTGTGAATTTATGAAATAGACGACTACAAAGACTGAATCGTGTTTTTCGCTGAACTCGCTCAACCAATTTTGCAAGCGCAATTCGATTGAAAGACTTTTTGTAGTTGATAGCGCAATTCTTATTGCAGGATGTAGACTAATTTCCGGATGGCGTAAGAAAGCGGTTCCCGGATCCCTCCCTTCTCAGGCGCAGAGTGGCACACCGTGGTGGTTTAGTGGGTAGTCTGGCTGGTGTCAGTCAGGAGTCCCACACGAAGTGGACCCCCTGTACCCGCAGGGGGAAAGCGAAGTGCGTAAAGGCATTCCACCACGTNAAAAAAAAAAAAAAAATAAAAAAAAAAAAAAAAAAAAAAAAAAAAAAAAAAAAAAAAAAAAAAAAAAAAAAAAGGATGTAGACTAATTTGAAATCATACTGTGATATTTAGGAGTGGAGCATTATAAAACAGTTGAAACTATGTAGAACGGCTAGTTAGATCGAATATATCAATGTTTCAGACGGTGATTGTTAGTCAATTATTATATAGTCATAACCGCTAAACAAGAAATATTTTATAATGCAGACTGTTGTTTGTTTCAATTGCCTGCTTTAATGTTTGATGTAGATAAGGAATAGCTACACGACAGCATGTTTTAGGGCTTCTTGAATCAATAATACTATTTCCTACCAGGCACTTTAACTGTTCATTTAAATGCTGACTGCACGGTTAGTGTAGTGGTTTGCACTGCACTGAGTGTTGTGGATTCGATATCCACATGGGACAATACTTTTAAAAAATATCATTATGTGCACCTGGGTGTTCTTTATGTTCGTTTCATAAATACTCCCAGTGAAAACTTTGTAACTTCATATGTTTCTCATGTGTAGTGAAAGCGTTCGTTGCCCGTGAAGCCGGTTAGTATTGTCTACCCTACGGTTACTAGGTACCAGGTACACGATCCTTACGTAACACTAAATAGAACAAATTCTAAGTCGAGCCTGACACGCATATGCAAATGTCGGCCTTATTCCGCTGCAGAGCCAGCTATTAATAATTACTGGTGAACAACTATATCCTTGAACATAATGTGTTCTTAAAATTAACCAGTAAATTAAAAATCGCGTGAAAATTTCAAGTGAAAATGTGCACATAAATTTATATTTAGAAGACTTGGATTAAACTGACCGACTTTAAAAAGGGAGGAGGTTCTTAGTTCGGTTGCACTTTTTATTTGCGAAGCCTTGAAGTCCGTCACTTCTGAAGTGACTTCTGAAGCGATTTGGAAAATTCGTTTGGTATTATTTGAAGTTGCAAATAAACTCTTTAGTGCTAAACTTAAAAGAACGCAATGAATTCGTTAAAAGTTATTTAAAAGTTCAAATTTGAAGCCTAAGACTAGTTGTTCTTTTAAATAAACCTCGAAACCGTAATAGTAAAATAAGTTTCATGTAATCTATTTTATAATTACACGATTGTAGGCGAAGAAACCGTACTTTAACAGAATTTGCTTCATTCGCAAACATTAAAGAATCTTGTTTACTGAAGGGTTCAGAGTTCAAAGTAAACAGCTCTAATCTGACATAAATAAGCTAATAGTATATGCTAACATTAGTATAGCAGAACTAAATGTACACAACACATGTAATGCAAAGACCTAACTGGATAGATGCAAAAGGGGTGAATGCTACCTGATAATATTAATTTAAAACGCTGGCTGGAAGAGGTTTCGTGTAGTGAACTCATCATCCCGCTCCATTTGGTGATTGTACCCCCACACAACATATTTATTCATACACAAACTCGCCTCAATGCTGTCCACTAAGGCAGAGACAGTAGAACGTTATTGGCCACGGTCCTGTTATATAGCTAGACTTCTTTTACTTTTTTTTTAAGACAACTTCCACATTTAGAAGCCTTTACATATACATGAAACGGACACAAAGAACACTCGGACTCAGAACAACAAATTGTGGAAAACACAAGGTGTTATCCATGTGGAATTTGAACCTTCAACAGTTTAACGCACTAGAAAGCGACGTGGCGACCGCTCAAACCACTACGGGATCAGTGCAGTCAAACCTATGAATTGTTAACTTTCTGTTAAACCTATTATATACATCCGCCACTTTCTACAGGAATGTGTTTCTGTAAAAAGTGCTTGTTTAACTATTTTAACGGTAATGATATCCACAAACATTTGACGTTTTAATTTGCCAAAAAATATGTGTGTATTTTGTTGTTTTGTACATGATATGAAGAACAAAATAATTTTACCGGCGCTACACTATACATGGGTTTATATTTGGTGTATGTGTGAACTTGACCACTATCTGACCTTCACCGTGATCTTGGCGTTAATTTATACTAACATTGTAAGCGTAAATCGTTCTCGAAAACTGATATACATGTCGTAAAAACGATGTAGTTGCCGCGAGTGATCAATTTTTATTTATAAAGGGATCAATTTATTTGAATAGTTCCAGTGCTAGTAGTACAGTACATTTAATAGATTTTTAAAAATTTGCTGTAAGTTTCTGTATGCCATTTACTTAGTTTGGTTTTTAAGAAGGAACCATCAATCTATCTATAAGTATTGTCTTCGCTCTTGGTGTATGTTTTCTTCACATTTAACAGTTGCATTATATATAATAAGTATATAACACTTTGTTGTTATTTTATAATTCAACTTTACTTTTACTATATTATGTATCTAATATACCAAAATAAATTACCATCAAAAAATTACGAATGGATTTTTAGGAATGGGTTTTAGTAACTTTCACCCAGACAAAATATTTTAAATGGTTATTATTTAATGTTGCTCTGTTTTTCTGTGTTATCTCCTGTGAAATTAATTATATTAAATTGTTAGTATGTTAAAGACACCTAATACTTCATGTTTATAAAATGTTTATCATAGGTAACGTAATAAATCCTGAAATTCACATAGTTAGAAGCGTAGCGGCGGTAAGTTAGCTGGTAAATTCTACGTTTGCACTTATCGCGATGGCACAATCAGCGATAGTCTCTCAACCCTACGGGGAGGCAGATTTTGCGGTTGTGCCAATCAACCCCGACGAATAATAGACCGTCATTTATAGAATATTTGTGCTGTATTTGTGGTTCTTCAGTTATTATTCGGTTCGTTTATACTTATTCTTTTCATATTGTTTTTAACCTTATTATTGTAAGTTCATTACCTGGAAATGACGCGATTTATTTTTAACATTGCTTATCATCTAAACAAACATTCATTAAATTGTTAATCAACTTCTATTCGAGTGATTAAAATCAATTAATTAGTTGGTTATTTTGTGTTCTACACAAGTAAATAATCTACTCAGTTATTTTTAGCTGATTGTGTAAGTCAGTAGTCTGATGATGCAGCTAAAACATACAATTTGTTTTCAGGTTTTATCTAGATTTGCCGTTAAACCATGTTTCCTTAGTTTTGCTAAAGTATTTTTATTGTTTTTGTTTTGACGTTATTAGAAGAGGTGCTTGATGATCTGCGGTATTACATAAATAACAAAATTTAGAAAGAGTTTTATATTTTGTAACTCGCACGTTTTAAAACCGGCAAGATAGACCTATTAAATCATGGTTAAATTTTGTAGTTTTAAACTAATTCTATGGCTTATTGTTTTCCATAAATGTAATGTAACGTAAGGTGTTTCGAAGATATTATTAAAATAAAAAAAATGTTAATTTATGTTGTAGTTCACAGTTCTCAAGTTTTTACCTTGTGGAAAAGTTATGGAGTAATGTGAAAACAACATATAATCGCTTGGTTCCTTGTCCTGAACAGTGGACTTTGGAGAAGTAAATGTTTGGGAATAATTTATTATAGACAAAATTATCAAAACATAAACAAACAAAAGGTTCCAATTTCTCAAACAATTTATTAGCATCAACCATCACAAAGTGTCCGACTTCGACTCTACAGAGTCTCCTGTAACGAACGGTGATATACTTTTTCTTAATCATTAAACTCACTAATCAATAGCTCTCACTTTATGTATCGGCCCCGTTTAATTTTCTGTTTTTGTTTCTATTTTATTCGCTGGCGTTTTGCTCATTTCACTATCAAAAATACAATTTTTAAAAATAAATAAAATAAAATATAGTTTATTGACCAATATAAAATGTTAACAAACTGACAAATTTTAAGAGACCAGTCTAAGCGTGTTCACAATGTATACCTACCCCGTTCTACACTTCTAATACACCTAATAATATAACCGCTTACATATAAAAGATTGAAAGAATTTACTTACCAAACAAAAATATTAAAATACATGGTTTATCCAGTCTCTCAATTTGTTGGTGCTGAATATTTACAGCGAACACTGTAACCACTATGCTAGCATACACCATCAACATATATACAAATCGATATTTAAAGAAATGTACGTTTATGGTAAAAGGTTACATTAATTAGCGAAATCTACCCTCCGCACTAGTTTAAAACTGTGTTGCGGCAGAGTAGTCCTCATCGATTACGCGACCAATTCGAAACGTTACGTCTTGTTAAGCGAGTGCCAGCTATGCAGTACTTTATCAATAGTTCGCACATTACAGCAAACATAGTGCACACAAAATAAATACATGCAATTTTGTACTAGTTTAAAACTAATTATAAATAGATCAATTTTATGCAAACAATAAGATACTGTGTCAACCCACATTAGTTAAGAATTTATGTTAAGGTATTAACATAAATTCATATCTTTCTCCTTCATTCAAAACAGTATGGATATGAGTACACAATTTAAACATTATATATACATAAATATTAACTACTACATGCATAAACATATTGATACATACATAGTACTTTTAAAAAGAAACAACACTACTGCATATTTATACAAGTCATGTAATTCAGGATCTATATATTACTATACTTAGAAGAGCGCATATATATAGTTTATTATAAATACAGTTGCACACTTTCATATGTATTCATGTGTTATTGTTTTTTTAGATAAGGACAATTTTAGATTAAGGTTTGGAGGATAGCCTCAGTTGATTGATAGTCTAATGTTAACAGATAATTTGTTATTATTTTTTTGCAAGCTTTAATAGTTTTATCTCTTAGAGACTGAGTTGTTATTTGACCAAGCTTATTGTAGATCCAAGGACCCAGATATGTAAAACAATTTCGAGCAAACATAGTCCTAAAACTAGGCACTGTATAAACAGTAGCAAGTCGTCTTCTTGAGATGACTAAAGGTGGTATGATGTGGTGTTGTCTTAGAACTATTCTTAGTATAAATAGCTGACGTACAGTCAGTACGGGAAATTCCTTATATAATTCTGAGGTTGGGTAATAGATTTTTTTTAAATTTAGCACTTTTATTGCCGCTCTTTGTGCTTGTTCAACTCTGATGAGATTATTTTTATTAGCACTACCCTAAGCTGATATGCCATACGTTAGTAAAGATTGGCAGAGCGAATAATATACTATCCTATTTATTGCAGGATCCCGAATGTTTCTTATTTTTTTGAAGATACATATTAGTTTTCTCAACCGATTACTGAGCATTTCAATGTGACATTTCCAATTTAGATTCCGGTCTATCATGACTCCCAATTATTTGGTGGAACAGACAGAAGTAAGCGGTAATCAATCACAGAACGACCGCGACCGTTGACTGCATGCGATAGTGTGAGCTTTTATACTAAAATTTAGAGGTTGTTTATTGTCATATATACTAAAAGTGATATATTTTATTTTTTTGAAGATAATTGTCAGCAAATTCCTACTAAGCCATTCAAGAACAGTCTCTAGGCCCTCTTCAGTCACCTTATGGATGTCATCCCACGATGTCGCGTTAAATAGAAGTACAGTGTCATCAGCAAAAGATAATATTTTGGCATTATTCATGATAGTTTCACTAAGATCGTTAAGATATATTAAAAAGAGGGTTGGTCCCAGGACTGAGACTTGTGGTACACCAAAATCTGTTTTTAGAGGTTCACTTACTACACCATCGATTGCAACAGACTGTGTACGGTCACTAAGGAACCATGATGAGGAATACCTCGTATACCCGTACCCTCCAGCTTACGATACAATCTAGGGATAGACACAGTGTCAAACGCTTTTGCCAGATCCAAAAATACTGCTAAACATTTATTGCGGTTATCCAAATTTTGCGTGACATGCTGAACCAAATGCTCGATAGCATCAGAGGTTGATAGGAGTGAGATAGGTCTATAATTGGTGACACTGTCTCTATCCCCAGACTTGTGAATGGGTATGATAATTGACCTTTTTAATGCCTTTGGGAAGATGCCAGTTGTTAAGCATAAGTTGCATATGTAGGAGATCGGTTCCGTCAGGTAATCTACACCTTTTAATTCACATAGAAGAACCCGCTATCGGGATATGCGGTACGTTTCTTTCGCAAAAAATGTTTGAAAGAGATGGAAAATCACTTTACTGTAAGATTAAAGATAGTTAACTCTATGATGTATCAGATATGTGATTTTGTAAGTCACGAGGACCTTTTCCAGACGTGTCAGATTTGTCATTATTTGTTCTGTTATTATCATTAAGCCTGGATGCCTCTTGTTTGAGTAAACCTCCTAACACAATTTCAGTGTATTTTAATTCTTATTTTCGAACTGAATAGTGTAGACAGTTCTTCTTCAATTATATGTCCACCTACGTACTAAAGCTGGTGACAGATCGTGGATTCACTAAACAGAATTAATTTAGGTGACAGCTGCAATTCGAACAGATTCTCTTTCGGTGATATTTTAGTTCAGACTCATTTGTCAATGCAACTTTGTTTTGTTGCAGATAGCGATGGAGATTCGTAATGAGTTTTACGATTTAAAACAAAATTAAAATAGTTGTTTGTGTCACTAAATATTGATTACTAAATACACACATATTCAACTAATGCTGTATTTAACTACAAGTTTTTAACATCTTTTATTTTTATATTAAACAGCCAAAATAAAGGAGTCTCTTTATTTGAATATGCATATAGCCAAAACAAAGCAGTTTATTAACACGACTGATACTTCTTTCATCGTAGTAATATCATCATAAATGATCCTCCCCAAGAAACATCTCCATTAATCGAATATCTAGGCAGAAAACACCAGATAGGTCACGCTTTGACACAAATGGGTCTGCTCCATCGGAGTGATACCACAGCGATTCCCTCGTTGCTGTACGAGGAAAGCGTCCACGAGGAATAAACCCCAATACATATTTCCTAAATGACGTTTTTATCAGCACAATATTTGTGATACCATTATCATATCAGAAGCTTTTTAATATTATTTTCATATTTTTGTTAATCCCGGTTTTAATTAGAATAATTTGTAAAAGTGTTTAGCGACAAATAGCTTGTCACCTAGTACATGGGACCAAAACATGTGAAAAAGTAGGCGTTTATCGTGCCTCTGCTTACCCCTTCGCGGAAATAAGTGTGATTTTATGTATGAATGTTTTGGGAGTGTTAATTTTTATATTCCATATCAATAACAAATCTGTGATAAACACCAGTTACGGCAGTCTTTAAGTTTTAAACGGACAATCTGTGGAATTTTTTGTTTTACTATAGTCGCAATTTTCCAAGAAGTTTGTTTAATATTCAAATACATTAATCATGGTTCATAATTGGGCAATGTTTACTTCCAAGAATTTACTCAGGTATGAACTTTGGTAGAAGCGTGTAATCCTGTAGTTGGACAAGGTTTCCGTTGCCATAATTTTGTAACTAAAGCCAACGTTTTTCACAGTACAGTTTTTCTCTTTTCAACCTGTTCACTTTCTTAGAAGTAATAATCTTATTCAATTATATTTCTGTTTAATGTATATGAGAAATAGTTGAATTTTATATAATAAAGTTAGTTTTTTTTAAGTATTGCAGGGTCATACTTAAAAAAAACTAACTGACTACCCTGCCTGATGGGAAACATAAGTAGAATCCAAGAGATGTGGTCACCACAGTCATTGGGAATGCAGACAATGCAGCATATTGAGTGTCCCTATCAAAGTAATTTAAGTAAATTTAAGTCATGGGCTTGAAGAACCATGTTTTTATGGGTGTGTTTATTTTAAAACTTTACAACTCGTCTGGCACATCTTGTTTTACACTTGAACATAAAGTTGGTAATGCTTTTGCTCAGTTGAGTAAAGGTATATGTGGAAATGAGAACATAAACATAGTAGAAGAATATGTAAGTATGAGAGGAGATGTGTCTTTGACTTTGGCGGATGAACAACCACTTAACATGGGTATTTGAACACTGTAATTAATATCTGAAGATTCCAGTTGCTTCAAAATCATTATTCTATTATGAAACTAATTAGTACTCGTGGATAATCTTAAGCTAAGGAGGAAATAGTAAACGTTGTATAAAACGTTTTCTGTGTTTCTTTAGCAGTGTTTTGGAATTATAACTCTCTAAAACTTTAAATTACGCTGATTTAGTTATTAAAAAGCAGAAGCATCAATCAAGTATTTATGTATTTTCTTCTTTTAGTTTAGGTTGAACGATTACGACACTAAAGATTTAAAAAATCGGCTCCTAAATCCAAGCTGAGGTACAATAGGTTTCTTGATGCAAACAATTACCATTCCACGATTTCTTAGCGTTATTCATAATAATATATCTCATTAATGCTTTAACGCAATGGGGACATTTTGAACATCCATCATGTTTTGTAGCGAAGATTTACACCAGAAAGTAACCACGCAAAGCGGTCTACAAATTCACACAAATTGTAATGCTCTCAAAAATATGCGCTATTGTTTGTTTTAAACAATGTGCTCCGTTTTCCTCGATTTCATGGTGTAATAGAGAAGTTGTACGTCAGTGAACTGACGTTAATATTGTTGTAAAGAGTACTTGAGGTAGATATGGCATTTAATGTGTGCAACGGCAGTCGTAAAGTCGGTCCAGTTTCGGAATTGGAGACTGTCGACGTCGGATCTCTTTGTGTATTCAACAATCTGAGTTATGGAGGCTCGGCAAATATGAGCGCGCGCGGTGTTTGTCGCTCCCCCTTAATATCTTCTTTGTTTACTTCACATAAATATATGATTTCTGTCTTCACTCAAATAACGAACCGTTTTATTGAATGTAAACAACTAGAACTAGTTATATTTTTAAACTGATCGATATATTGTTGTTTTTTTAGGAACTGTGTTAATATATTATGTTGATGTGTTGTTTTAAACTTGCTGTTTTTGCTGACTAATTATACGAAAACAATCAATATTTTATCATCCTCATTGCGTTTGCCAGTTTACTGATAATAATAAATAGTTATTTCAGATAGTGTCGTATATTTAACATGTGCCTACACTTCACGAGTGCCGCGGCGATGACCTAAATATATTTTGGTAGGTAGTGGTGATATAAATCATTTTGCGATTTAGGTTATTCTTCACTAGTGTATGATATGCATCGAGTGCAATGTAGCTATAGTCCGAAATAGTTCAAATAATGGTGGCAAGGTTACAATAGTTAATATAGAAAGAAAGAGTTGACAATACCACTTTAAGTGTATTGGAGATAAGGGTAATGCCATATACAATAAAAGTTGTTCAGGCTATCGAATTGCTATATTGACACACGCAGTAGAGCAGAACACGCAAAGACCTTTAAGAACAACAGAGTTTGTCCACAACATGCTGCTGCTGGCAGGGAAAAACCTTTATACTGCAAAGTACATTGCAATATATTGAGAAAAAATATTACTATCAACTAACATGAAAGCCTAACTTTACAATGTGCATGTACAATGGTACATACAATAACGGACGTTTAATAATTTTATTTAATATTAATACATTGTACCCAGTTTTACAATAAATGTCTTCTAACCGCATGAAATTTATAATATAAAGTAAATGTAAAACTATTTGCAATGTTTATATTCCTGTTTAGTGCCTACGCAGTAACCTCGTACATGGTTTATATTAAAGCAGACTTACTCGAGAAAAATATTTTTTATCTTGTGTAAATTTATGTTTTAAAAGCTTAAAAAAGCAACTCAAGTTTGTGTATAAGAGAGTCAGGAATATATTATCTACAACTCATTTACTGATACATGTGACGGCAGTTCACTCGAGATATTAAGATGAGTTAGGAAACAATAAAAATGTTAATTTATAGAACTTAAAATTGCACTATATCTGTTAGATGTTTCTATTATAAACTAACTTACTAAGAAAAAAATTAAAGGAATAAACTGAAATTTGCCACAGAAGGACTGTAGTATCAGTACTGGCTACGTTTTATCCCGTCAAAATTGAATGCAAAATTCGTGATTATAGGGAGTGAAACTTTGAGGCAAAGTTTGTATGTATTTGTAATTTCGCCACATTTTTAAATGAACAGGATTTGCTTCTATATTTAGTGATCTCACTTCTTAACGATTATCATTGCATAGTCCCTTAACGAAGAATATTGTCTTTGCCAAGGTTATTTATGTAATTACGCTACAAAAAAAAATTTTGTAGTACATTATTGTAGGATATTAGATAGCTTCCAGCGTCGCTTGCGTGTATGTCAGTGTAGTCAGACAGAAGTCTGGGTTCCTTTGAACTTAGAATACTGTTATGGACTTTTGATAATCAGCTTTCTTTGTTTCTTAATTGTTCAGCCTTGCAAGTCGAGTTTATTCCTAGTCACTTCGGAACTAACACCGTTCATAACGATTTTATTGATAAACTATTACTTTTCCTGATGCAGGGATGATAACTAATTAAGAAGAACACCTTGTGATTTGCCATACATAAATTTTGATGCTCCGTCATTAGTTTTCCTTGCACATATTATACGAGATACTATAATTATAATTGTTGGTTAACTTTTTGGTTCTTCATTTTTTTAATAATTTAGAAGGACTCTATGACAAGAGTCATCATAAGGTAGTTATAGCAGTTTATTGTTTTTCCAAATGAGAAGATTATTTCACTTCCTTTTCAGAACAAGGTAATCTTTTAATTTCTTTACTACAATTACTTTACAAGTAAAGATAATGCGATAAACAGCCTGGGATCCATACATTCTTAGACACGAATACTATTCTAAAAATTTACAGCTGATATGTTTGCTGAGAACATGTAATGCAGGCAATATTTTCTAGTTTAAACGCTTCTTCTAAATGTAAGTGACTGCACTGAATATCTTCAGCGGAGTTTTATGTACTTTCATGATAGTTACGTTGTTAGTAGCACTTCAAAGAGGAGAACACTCGGCACTTATAAGGTAATATGTCTTCATATATGTTTACTCGTATTTAATGAGCTTTTGTACCATATATTGAACCATTTTGAAACTTCGTGTACAATTTGCATAATCGATTTTTTTTATTCTCCTTTAACAAAAGAAATGTTTTCAAAAATTATACCCTGTACCTTATGTATCCACATACTTCGTAACAATAATATTTAAGTAAGGTGGCACTTTCTGTTTTAACCGCAGTAGTACCAAAGAAGCACAGCAACTGTACACATTTCACCAGCGTCTATAAAACAGATCACTTAATAGTTTAAATGCTTCAGACAATCGCTACATTTCATTTGTTTTTAGTTTCGCCTGATTAATGGACAAGGTCACGACGTCGTTTGTGACTCAAGACATCTGTATTATATGTTACATAAACTAAAAATAAATAAAATAATTGGTTTTTTCTTAATTCTGAAATATTGTTAATCGGTTGCGAATCGATTTCCATTATATGACTTCGAATCAATTTAGGGTATATGGAAGTACAATTTTAACTCCATCCTTGAATATCTATTGATACAATATATTTATTGTAAAAAATAAGACGATGTAGTTGTTGATGTATAGTGACTTTCTTAATTTTCCACTCTAAAGATTAATTATTAAGAAAAAAATACGGCTTCATACACTATACCATCACTATATCACGTACACTTACAAAAACCTTTTACCGAGTGAAAAAGAAATTGAAATATTTATTTATTTATTGACACAAAATTAGATACATTAAATGGGAATTATCTGGCCCCTGAACTGTATTTTAGGGAGCAATGCTTTCGCTTTACACTACATAGGTTCTTTATATTTTATTTATTTTAATTACAAAAAGATAATCAATTAAATATGGAAAGAAGAAAAAAGAACAAAAAAACCAAAAGCAGTACTGTAACCACATACCTGCCACGTGTATATAGCTGTGTGTACGTGCGTGCGTCTGTTTGTGCATGCAAGTGCCCATGTATTGTGTTTCTGTGTAAGTAAGTTGGAACATATGCTATGTGTACGTGTGAGCTTGCTAATCCTTTTTTTAAAATCATGTTCACAATATCATCGCAGCTGAAGTTGTTAGTGTACTCAGTCATTGTAGCGAAAGTAATTTAAATTTGATCGCAGCTATTGTATTCCTTACAGTCTTTGCGTACTTTTACTATTTTATTATAGAAATTTAGCGCTTTCACATTGTAGTGATATTAGATATGGGTACTTTTTACGTGTGGAACTAGACAACGATCAACCGATTTAACAGTTTGGAGTTAAGTGGTTACACTTTTTTTATAGTATCTTAATAAAATTTCCCGGCTAAAATGATGTTGTACCGACCCCACCTTGCTTGATAAGAGAAGAACGAACAAGACTTAGATATTCTACCTACGATACGTATTCACATTTTATTTTTCAATTAATTCTTTGTAATTCATTTACGGATACAGGATCAAGCAATCCTTAAATCAATCCAGTACAATGTCTCTAATGACAACGTTTTTTTTTCATGGAATAGGGGGCAAAAATATAACGCCTGATGGTAAGCGATTACCGCCGCCCATGGACACCCGCAACACCAAACGCGTCACGAGTGCGTTGCCGGCCTTGGGGGATGGGGAGGAGGATGAGGGGAAGGGTTGGATTATGGGCTTCTGGTATCCTAACTCACTCGGTGAAACACAGCGCAGGCGCTGTTTCACACCGGTTTTCTGTGAGGCCGTGGTATTACTCCGGTCGAGCCGGCTCATGCATACCGAAGCGGGGCTCTCCCACGGTAAAATACTTCTAATAAAACGTTCTCCAGTTTGGTTAGAAGACTGTTGAAGGCTTCTTTTTCTTCTGCAGGTTCAGAAAGACACCAACACACCCTTTTCACTATTTTGTATGTATGTCGTTATAGTTGTGGCCGACAGAAGAACAAATCACCCGTTTTGTTTACAAGTTTTTCTACAATCTTTGATAGATTTGAGAAGAGTAAAATAGGCCTGTAATTAGTTGGGGTACTTATATCTCCGTTTTTAGATATTTGACATGCTATCGACCTTTTCAAGACGTCAGGGAAGGTGCCAGTACTAAGGTTCAGATTACATAAATGAGCAATGGGTTTAGAATAGAGAAGAAACGTTTTGTTTCATGATGTCGGTGGTAATTTTGTCCCAGGAGCACTGTGAGATCTTAAGCCAAACAAATTTTAGCAACTGCATGTAGGTGATAGATAGAGCTGAAAGTCATGGAATTAATAGGATTCTTTGTTTTTGATAATGAGGCTAATTCGTATTCGGTTCGATTCATTTTGTTTATCAGTCTTTAGTTTTTAGGAGTCTTTTGGTGTATTGGTTACATTTAAAAGTTCGTGACGTATAGATTTTGGATTACTAATGTTGCATATTTCCTTTATGATTTTCCATGTCTCTTTTATGTACTTTTTATTTTTTACTAGTTTTTGTTGATAGTGCTATTTTTTTAGTTGCTTCATTAATTTGTTCCAGGTGTTTCGATAGTATAATTATTTCTGCTTAAGGGCAATACCACTTGGTGATTATTCATAATATATAGTTTAATATTAATATTGAAGACGACCACTGTAAAAAAGAGATTGCCGTTTGATATGATATATGCTGTCAACCCCAATCTCCTGCAGCGCAATATTCGCAAAGCTTCCCTGACTTCAGGCAAGCTACCACACAGAACGAAGTTGCTCCATCTCCTGTGGCAGAAATAACTTTGGAGTCAAACCGTGATTCGAGTCCAAAACTTTATCGATTGGTAACACGAACTTGTCGGTACAAAGCTATCACGCTACACTCATACATAGCCCATGAGTTATTCAAGCCACACGCGGTTTGTTGCCGTTGTTATTTGTACCACGACTTCGATGACTGATAATCGTTAAATTGACCTTTTTGATCTGAACTGAGACTTCCATAAAGACTATTATTGTTATTTTTATTAATATCTGATGGTCACAAACGAATATTCGTTTAAACTACATTTTAATGAATTGATCAAAACAAAACCTTTTTAAAAAGTATTAATTGTTACTATTAGTAAACGAAAATTGCTACAACTTATATTAGGCTTTCATACTGTACAAATATAAGTGTGTACGTATGTGTGACGACATTTGTATTTTGTATTAATCTATTTTTAAGTTTTTTTTTGTGTCGAGTTTGTAGGTAGTTTTATATTGTAACCTCTGAGCTCTACTTGCTTTACAAGATTTCTGCACCACCCTAAGGTTGACTGGAAGAAAATTTCTTTTGTATTAAGTCCGCTGTGTACAAAAGTGCATAAAGTTTTATTGAATAAATAATTTCTACCTATCTTACTAGTGTTATAAACGCAATAGTTATAATGGATGCATATTTTTACCTTAGTCACGCATGAAACGTTGAAATCGTCTGAAAGAAATATGGCAAAATTAAAAAATCTGAAATTCAAATTAATCAGGTAAAAGTCGCGAGCAATAAGCTGATCATTATATAAACCTGTTAAACATCCTTGTAAAACTAATTTCGCAACAACAAAAAAAATACTTCGTCATTTCAATTACAAAAATTTGTTTTTGGTATAAGGACAACGCTGTTAACTCCAATACAATCATAGACCCAAAGTTTTAAACAGCAAAAAATATAAGAAATATTGTTTTCCTTTTTTCAGTTGTTGCTTTGGTCCTACTGTCGATGGAAAAGCGAGCTATCTATCACAAAACGTATTACATATGTAGGTCACGTTTAAACAAAGGGGTATTGTAATATCACTCATGTTTGATCTTTGACCGTTTATACTGCTGACGACGCGTCGCCAAAAAAAGTCCCACCCTAGAATACCGGTTGAAACTCACTTGTAGACTCTTGCTTGGCAGTTTTTCCTGTACGCTTATCTACTGTTATGCCATTCTACTCTACATAGGTTGAGGGAATAATTCGAACTTTATCCTCGACTTTCGTATTTATTGAATTGTTTAAAATGAAGTTTTAATGAAGTGTATGTGGAAGGATCTCCAACTAGATTCGGATCTGATGTGTGACCTTTGAAATGACGCCTGATGTCGTCACGCTACCTTAAGCATTACGATGCTTCACTCTTGGATAAAGGTCCCTCGTAACCCATAACTGTAAAACAGTTTATAATTAAAACTACACGCGAAAGTTTTAATACTAACATGAAATTTCTCGCATTCATTTTATTGCTTCTTTAATTCGCTTTTCGCCCGCGATGTTACCATTGCCCCAGTGGTTAATATATTGTGACTTTTATTCCGTAACTGGATACTATAAGCAAACCCAACGAAGATATTCATAACTTATAGCAGGTATTTTTTAAATGCGAGTCAGTTTCTCCATACCCTCTAGTTTACCTTCGTGAACTTAGGTATGTAAGAAATGGACCGATCTTCTCACAGGTTGGTTTGTTTCGAGATTTATTATTAATAACTGTGAGATAAACTGTTTTTAAAGTGTTTTATATATTCTAAACTGTACAATAAATAAAATACTTTTGATAGCTTTGTTAAATTAGATATATTCATCCACAATTTAAATAATGATCATGCGCCACTTCTAAGGGTCGTAGCGTGATGTACATGATATAACAACACCTTTCATGAGCTTTCTAAGTAATATTTAAAAAAATTATGTATCTGATACTTTACGTAGTGTAGGACGTCTACAGGCCAGGTGGAGCGATGATTTGCGCAAGACAGCTGGCGGCTTTTGGATGCGAGAAGCCATAGACCGAACCAAGTGGCGTGAAATTGGAGAGGCCTATGTCCAGTCGTGGACTGCAATAGGCTGGTGATGATGATGATCTGATACTTTAAAAGATTAGTGCTTATACAGAAAAACTATTTCAATATGTAAATGTACATTACTTTTATACCAAAATATTCAATTTTGTATTGCTATTTCAAGCATATTGCAAGCAAAAAAATCGCGAACAAGAAATGTCTTCGAGCCGATACTCATGTTGCATCTGGCGACAGACGTCAGCTGCAAATATCTCAAGGTCTGGTCAGTGGCCGTGGTGGAACGACAAACTGAACCCGGCTATATTTAGGAGCTGTACATCATTGTGTAGCGACTAACAATACGTTTTGTGTGACTACACCGCTTTCAAGTATTGAACAAGCGAGTATTCTCTATCGCTCTTAGTTATGATAGTGTTTTTGGTGATAACTCGCTTACGTAAAACACAAAACAGAGATTATTTTCGATTCAAACTTGAATGGGTAATTACTAAGTGGGTTAAAGGTTTTCACTTCAATCGTCGCTATGTTAAACAATACGTTTTTTTTCTAATCTTAAACTTTTAGGTAATAAATAAGTCTATTGTTATGTCCTTATAAAATCAAAAGATAGGAGGTTGTGTTATTAATTATTACCTATGTATCACTATTTATATTTGCTATACATATGAGCATAATTTCTAACCGTTGGTAAAATGTTTAAAGTAATATAAGCTTAGTTTCTAGTAGGCAAGTGCATAGAATAAATTGGCATTTTCCTTATATATGTTTAGCACACATTCCCTACAACAAAGAATTATGTAACAGAAACACATGTTTTTCTTTATCTACCATACAGGTGCATATCACTATCATCATTATCACATTAAATCATATTTAGGCTAGTCGATAAGCCATACTTTGTGCCTGATTTATCGTTACTAATCGCTTATTGCGATAACGAGACGCTAACACTTCTATCTAAATATGTATAAACTATCAACCCGCCCCGGCTTGGCACGGGTTCATTATGGAAAATATAATATAGCCTATGTTACTTTGATACGTGCAACTTAATTTTTTCAGACATCTTCAACAAATATCGTTATATTACTAAATAATAACTAATATACTCAAAAATTTTATGATTTATATACGAAAACCTTCCTCAAGAATCACTCTATCTATAGGTAAAAATCGCATAAAAATCTGTAGACAGACAGACGCGGTGTAGAATTTCCTTTATATTTTAAAATGTAGTGATAATATCCAAGTAAGGTAATGCAGGTAATACTGTACGAAAAATTACTTAATCGGACTTTGTTTATAATGACTTTGACTGTCTGTTCAAGTGTTGTCCTCTCTTATAACCCGCTTGAAACTCGAGCGCCTACATCTGTCGAACTGTGGCACGTTGCCCTGACATTTTCTTCAGGCGTTGTTCACTGAAAAAAGACCATCTGTACATGTAAAATTAGTTTTTGATTTTCCCGCTGCGACTACAAGGTTGTCAGTTTGGAAGCTAACTCTTTTTATGTTGTAAAAGCCAACAATTTTTTTTTTAATTCTTTCCTGTATTGCTAAAATAAGGGACGAACGATTCGATGAAAGAAATTCTACACTTGAAACACTAAATAAGAATTAATCACAAAGTCGCAAGCAATCCCTATTAATTCATTGATCCAATTAATTTCAATAACATAATATAATGCCATATAATAGAAATCGTAAGTCTTTTCGCTTCGGCAGACTTCTACACAGCATGAGTTTGCCGCCTTTTTTCACGTTTTCTGTTTAAGGACACCGTACACTCTTTTGTGCCACTAATACTGTAATAATATAATATTTTTAGCCGACTTCAAAAAAGCAGGACGTAGTCTTTATTTCGTAACTTTCGACTGGGTGAAACGATTTTGATGATTCTTTTTTATTTGAAAGCAATTCAATTTGGTCCAGTTCTTAAAGTCGGTGTTTTTTTTGCTAAAATTTGTGATTATTCTATGAACGGACAATGTTTGTTTTTATGTATTGTACTTATGAATATTTATTGACAAGATATTTTCTTTGATGTATCATTAAAACTAGTTTTTTTTTATGTTTTGAAGATATTTTTATATACTATAGATCTATGGTTCAACAACAGGGGACCTAAGAGAAAAAAAAAATAAAAACATCCCCTTCGTTGCTTCGCACTGAAAGATAAAAGTCGGCAAAGCACTTAAGACTCTTTAGTTGCAGGTTTCCCAGGCGGCGGTGGTCACTTACATCTTGGTGACATATTCCTCATTTCCGCCTTATAACTGAAATGAAAGCTAAATGTGAACACTCAACCTTAACTCAATTCTGCGGAGTAGCTGCAACAACCTCTCATATATTCCCATAAATGACGAACATAACATTTATCGTGGATTACGTAGGCAGTATAATATTGAGACTAATGTAGTATCTTACACGATTTTATCTCGAGCCTTCGCCGACTGCGCGCCGACCTGTTCCAAGTCAATAACCGAACAACGAGATGTTTCCGTCATATGTTTCATCCTTTAATGGACGTCTGTTGGTCTCTTTGTCTCAGTATTGTGCTCGATTGTAGATGTTAGGATGTAAAATGAATGTGATATTAATTAGTGATAATGTTCTAAATTCCCCCGTAAGTTAATCTAGTATCAGTAAGTTATCTTTTTGGAACGCTTTCACGACTAAACAGTTAAACCGATTTTAATGAAATATTGCGAAAAGTCTTCGTTTTTTTGCGAAAAAGAAGAACGACGTAAAGGAAGTACCGCATTACACTACCTAATAGAAATTGTGGCGAGACCTAATTTTGATAGTTTTCAATATCTTATTTTATTGTACTATGTGAGATCAAAATATATACGGAACAGATTTAGTTTTATGTAACTATATTCACATTATTATTATATAACTAAATAACAGATTTTGTTATGTTTACCGCCACATTTTAGAGTTTCGAATTAGTATAGAAAGAGTACTTGTACTCATACTTGTAAAATGCTTGTGGTAGCTGGTGGTAGTCCAATAAAAATCGTAAATAAATAAATTATATTGGTCGAAGCGTAAAATATATAATTTAAAAAAATGACTTAATAAAAAAGAAAATCGACTTAGAAACAGATGAAAATATGTATAACAGCAGGACCATTACGCTTATTTTCACTAAGCCTGTCAAAAAAAATATTACAGGGAGACCACTAGTAGTATTTAACTTACACATCTACACTTGTAATTATTAATCTAGCACTAACTAAGTAACAGGAGTCACAAAAACGAAATACTATTTGTAAGATTTACAAATATTTTCTTATCTATTTAGTACCATTAATTGTGTTTGTTGTTCTGTGTTCTACATAAGAATTGATAGTTTATAGGTTAATAAAAACGAAATGATGCGTTCAAAACAGTCGAAATTCGTATAGTATATCTAATAGCTGACCTGCGCAACTTCTCTGTCTCTTAATCGGAAGTGAATTTTCCATTTTTATTGATGACAGGCTTCCATTACTCATAGCCTTCGTTATATAAACTTTAGTCTGCCTCGATGAATTATTCAACAAAAAATAAATTTTAAATTAGATCCAGTAGATCATGAAATTCGTTCGTTCAACTATAGAAACTCTTCTGATTCTCCTTTCTAATGTAAGTATTGATCGGTAACCACTTAACAGTTGCTAATAGTAAGATCACAGTACTCCTCGTGTACGTTTTTAATAAAAGTTATATTAGAATAGAGGTAAAGTACATACTGTACAGAATTATTTAACTTGTGTACATATTGGTGCAAAATACTAAAGTTTCGTTGCATATAAGTGCACTCATGCCTGTCAGATAAGAGCCTATGATTGATATTTTATTATCACCTTATCACTAAAACGCCTGACGCTTGAATCACTTATACAAATATTTAAAGTGCAACACTTTTTACCGACTTAATAAAGAAGAAATGAAAGGGAATTCTTTTGGTATCTTAATAATGTTATGTTATATACAGTTGTATAAACATTAATGTTACTGAAACGTGAATTTTGTTTTTGTCAATTTATATATCTCTCGTGAAGAGGGATGTAAGTGTGAAACATTAAGTCTGTCGAAGTCAATATATAATTGTGCTGGACTTGGCCGTGTAATGGTATGTGAGATGCCAATATTGCAGATCATATGCGACCAATCTCTCGATCTATGTCAATAATCAAAGTGAACGTGTACAATATATTTCTCATTACTATTACTGCCACTTCATACTATCTTTACGTATTTTTCCAGTGCAGAATCCGTAAATTAATTGTATTTTTATTCACAACAATAAATATAGACGATATTACGAACAGAACAAAAAAGGATTCTCCCTTGCCAACTCAGTTTGTGAAAAAATAAAAGGGTACCCATTTAAAACCGGGAATAATTACATTTAAGCGACCCGGAGGGATTATCTCGAATGGAGAACGTCAGCTTAGTTCGCATTCGTAGCCTTCGTAGCTTTATTAAAGGATAGTTTGTAGCACATCCGTAGAGGAGACAACAACAGCTACATATGACAATGAACCAGTAGCTCTTAAAGCTTTTTCTTGTTATGTTTCGCCTGATATTTCATACATCATTCTAAATTTATTTGTGAACGTAAAGTAATAAAATTAGACGATGTTCATCTCACAGTACATAGAACACTCGAGTCTTGAGTCGTACAGAGACTAGAGATTAATGAGGCCGTACACCCCTTTTAGTGAGATTTATTTCAGTGGCGGCCTTTTTGAAAGTGAAAAATATAGTCGCTTATATTTGTTACTGTGCGAGTGAGTGACGTCGTTTATTGTACGTGTATTTTATGAGTTTCTTTCTGCATAACTAATACGGTAGGCGGACCGTTTGAGAATAATACAACTAGTGTAAATAATGCGCAACAATCCTTTTTTTTATGTATGGAAACCCCCTCGAGCTGATATTCCACTGGAGCTTGCGGTAAAGAGTTAAACTTGTTCTTCTATCACACTATTTGATTAACTTAAACTTAACCAGACCGGTTTCGCCCTATGGCATTTTCAAAGGTTACTGTGTAAAAGTTTGCCAGTATTTCTATAACCATTTCATGAGTTCCAAGAAATATACGCTGTAAGTTCTGGTAATTTGTCTTTTGTGCTCCAGACAGGTGGCTGTAATTTCATCTCCTACTTCTACTGAATAACAATAATAATACATTTTAGCACCAGTTTGTTCGCAAAACTGCTAAGGAAGACAGGTTTAAGAACTAAAAGCATAAATTTCACTGAACGTCTTCGGTTTTAAGACCTGTTTACCCGTTGCTAAACTTTTGGTTGACTGTTTTCTCTCGTGTTTTTCAAAAGTTCTAAGGCATATAAATTTCTTGAATATTTCTCTGCCTGTAAATTGTCTTATTTTTCGATTGTCATTTCTAAAATCTATTAATTTTAACAGAAATTACAATCGAAAGCTAACCCCGTAACAGAATACCAAACATGGAGCAATAAAGTGACCTACTACGGCCAGTACTGTTCATTATTTATAACTGTAGACCCGGTCCGACTTCGCATAGAAGCCTTTCAAATTTATGGATTTCCTATACTGTAATATATGTATAATACATATAAATAGTAGCAGAGCCACGGTTTCAGCACGAACGGACCGGCTCGACCGGGGCGGTGAAACCCTCTCACAGAAGATCGACCTACAGTGAAACCATTCCTGCTGTCGTGTTTCGTTGTCGACTGCGGCGTGATGGCCGCCGCGGTGGGGTCACTATACCGCATTATTGCATTGCCTGCATTCGCAATGAGTATGGTGACTACCACTCTTGGATTCTGCTTATGCTTTCTGTGTGTTGTGTTCAAATTAAAAGCTCTTCTTTGTTTTAACTATTTATTATTTTCCAGTAAGGAAGACTTTATAAACTCCTGACACTTTCCAATCACGCAGAGTTACTTTGGCATCTTATTACTTGAATCACTCTACTTATGTCTAAAAACTGCATTAAAATCCGTCGTGTAGTTAAAAAAATCTAAGCAAACAGAAAGTGGTTGCGACTTATTTTATATTATGCAAAGAATCATCAATCTAAGTTTAACTTTATCTGTAATAAAGTCTGTGTAATACAGTTATTAATGTCTCCCTAATCAAAATAACCCGCGAGTAAAGTACAAAAGCAGTACAAAATACACAATATTTTATTGTTTGGGATGGCATGCAAAGCAATGGCTAATTGAGAGTACCGAGTCTAAAGTTGTAAAGCTTAAATAGTAAGTAAGGATTGAAGATGTAATGAATCATAGTCAAAGACGTAGTTTTCTAAAAAAAAGGAAGAAAATTAAAGTCAATTTTATACATCGCACACTCAAAAAAACGTGGGTCGCAAAATACTAGTCGATTAAGGGAAGGTACACATTGGTTTTGAAGCAAATCCACAACCATTTGATCTCAAGTCTGACGCCTAGTCATTAGAGATGGGTCGTACTAGATAAATCATACATTAAGTATACCTGTTCCAAATCTTAGCAATAACAAATCTAAATAACTAATCCACATAATCTACCTAATCTCATTCACAAACCATTACTTGATACAATCTCAATCTGCCTTTTCCTAATCTTAAGTTCTAATATCGTTATTAGGATTTGATAAATGTGATCGTTGGAGCATCATATTACTTGAATGATTAGGATTATGCATGCATTAGCAAACTGTGAAGAGTTGTTTGTGACATTTATTTATATCTTACAGAGTGAAATGCCGACGCTTACAGTATGCCTAATTACTATTGAATGAAAATAGAATAATATAATCACAATAAGGCTGAGAAGTCTCGAGATGTATTTACGATTGTATAGTTAAACCCCTAATGTACCCTTTGCACGAATTTCTTCCTGTGTGACCATGCTCTCCTGCGCAAATCTAGCGCTTTCTACGGCTCCAGATATGTAGCGAGATGGTGAGATGCGTTGTAACGTATGCAAGTGAGTGTGATAGCTCAGGAACAGGTGGGAACGTATGCTGAACATTAGATTTTATGTTTATGAATACGAAGATTAGGTGGAACAGGTGGATTATACACATTAACAAAACGTGATTAGGTGCAGCCTAATTTTGTAGAATACCTAATGCTCACGTCTGTTCTAATAAATACGACTCATCTCTACTAGCCATTACACCACCGCCGCTTTTGGATTTTTTAATGTTTGTTTGTGAAATTGTTCCCAAATCAAATTCTTTCGTACCAAACATCATACAGCGCATTCAGCAATAATAGACAATAATAGATTACTATGTCGCTATTAGTTATAAAAAATAAGCAGACTATATATTCATTTTCGAATTTGTCAACCATGCAAACTATTTAATACGCAGCGGCAGATGATAGTTTTACAAATGAAATGAAGAAGCCTGAAAAGTATTGGAATATTAGTAAAGCATTTGTATTCCATTGTAAGCATAAAGAGAACAAACATATAATACTTTGTCCGTTGCGATTATATTTTATACAACGCCTACAACAAAAATAATAGCAACAATTTTACGATGACAAAATGTTGAGGCGCTCGCGTCGTTCGAAAACTTTTGGACTAGACAGATGTTATTTCGGTGCTATTTTGTTGAATGTTATGTCGTTTGTGAGAGAATTGCTGCTATTGTTTCACATTTTATAGCAAAAGTACATGTTTAGCTAAGTGCGTCATGATCATAACTTGGTCTTGTTAACATTAACATTAACGTACGTTAAGTTAATGAGATGGTGTTTTAGTTTTTATATTCCTAATTAGTTATTTTCTTGTTTCAGGTAAGATTTCATGATCTGATTTTAGAAGATTTGGTGATCTTTCATCACTGTGGGAAGTGGGTTGTTTAAAAGAGTACATATGCGAATTATTGCTATTTGCGGCCTAGAAACCTTTTAAGTGAGTACTTTGACATTTAGAGTTAACTGTTTTTCTTTCTGTAGCAACTAAGTTACTTAGAATTGTCATTAATTATCCACCGTGAGAGAGTGTTGCTGGGGCATATAGGAGTTATGTTATTGGCTGGCTCTGAGTGACGCTACGACCTCATAGAAAACTATTTCTTATTTGTTTTAACTGCCTCGGTGGCGCAGATCGATAACGTATGCGACTGCTGTGCTTGAGGTGTCGGGATCGATTCTCGTGTGTTTGGATGGTCTGCAAATATTTGTTTCGGAGTTTAGGTCTTTTCTGTGTATATTTTTATTTTTTATACAATTCACAATAGTTTACAATACAATACAATAGTTAATTAAAAAGTTACGTTATGTTTGTACTTATCTGTAATTATATTATAAATGGACACATTTTGTGCGTTTGTATGTTCTGGGTAATCTCAGGAACTACTGATTCGATTAAAATATCTAAAGTAATAAAGTAAATGGGCTGTATATCATTATGCTCCGACGATAGAAGTCGACTATCAATGAAAAATGTTGTGAAAATGGCGAAATATATTTTTTAAAGGGGTTCCAAGACATTATTGGGTCGGTTAGTGGTAGAGGGCGGTCTGGTTTAAAAACTGTGGTTAGGCGGCAACATGCAATGATCGTGCCGATGGCAGGGGAAAGCCCGGGCTACCCCCAGGATAGCGTCTGGATTGACGCGACATCATTCCTTGGATCTGAAATAACATGGGCCGGGTCCTCGTCAGAACAGGTCGCCTGAGACCGGCCGTCGGGGTAGTTTTTATTGAAATTACCATATACTGGCTCGTCAGTCCCGACCGAGCCGGAGATCCGAAGAGATTTTCCACCCCTTAAAAAAAGGCTTTCAGACATTTTTCATAAATTTCATATTTCCAAGACGTCAGTATTCATGGTAATAAACGCATTGATTTTGGTGATGTTATACGCTAGTTCCATTTCATGGTAACGGAATTTCCTTTTGTTGGCGCTATGACGAACAATAGAATTGTAAACGTGCGTTTTACGCAGAATTATTCAGTAGGTAGTAAACTTACGAAGCGGTTGTGATTGTGACACTCGTAAATAATAATATATCATGTACTAGCGACCAGCTCCAACCTCCGGAAGTTTTTGTAATTCTCGGATTCCCTCTACTATAATATACATGTATTACACATATTAACCTTTCTTTTAAATGTCTATCTATTGATGAAAACTGCATCAAAATCCGTTGAGTAGTTTGAAAGATCTAAGCGAACAGTCAGCAGGAGCGACTTAATTTTATACTATATGAAGAAACACATACGCCTTACCAGGGTAGACAGAGACGACAGAGCTACGACCCTGTCGTCTCTGTCTACCCTGTTCCACATTATGTCTTTCATACCAGCACGCTAGTTTCGGTATTACCTAAAATGTCATTAGTAATCATTTAGAGTACTCGGGAATTTTCTTACAGATCTTTTTTTCCCCATGGGTATCTCCGAAACGAAACCCAGATCTCAAACTGGGTAAAGCCGTTTTAGGACTACCGGACTAGTGAGATATACGTAATATATTAAAGATGAATAATAATCGGACGCTGATCGATCGTGTTCATTGTCACTATGATTTGTCTTGGGTGGAAATACAGCCTATGACTCCTGGCTTAGCAGTTAGGATCCTGTGACTGCTAGAGGAACAAGTATTGTAATTTTAGACTTCTAAACCACGTGGCGCGTAAATTTATACGAATTTTATCACTTATAGCTTCTTTTAACCACATAACCTAAGGGCGTTGCACACGGATCAACGGTCGATCGTAATCATAATCTTGATGGGAATAACACAAACACCAATACAATCGGTAAAAACCTAATTTAATTTATATTGATAACTCCGAATAATGTTTGATAGTGTAAAGATAAAAATCAATGGGAAAAAACTGGCACGTCCAATATTAAATTCTGTCACCATTACATAATATTTATAGCAAATTATATTACAGTGAGGAGATCCGAGTCCAGCAGTGGGACGTTATGGGTTGATTGATAACATTAATGATGATGATGATATTAAATAAATAAATAATAAATAAAAATACGTTTATTTCCACCACAAAGAACTCATTGTACAATAATCATTGAAGTTAGTACAGATACAATATTTGTAGCTTGGGGTGGACTGGAGCCTAAACTAGGCCAAAACCTGTATTTCAGGACTCCAGGATTCACACCAGCTCGGTTTGCAGGGTCGACATATTGTGTTGCGTTACTATGTATATGTGTGTGTATGAGTGTGTGTGTGGTGCGCGCGTGCATGTGTGTGTTTGAGTGTATATATATATTCGTGTATGTGTGTGTGTGTTCGTATGAGCGTAGAGTNGCTTGGGGTGGACTGGAGCCTAAACTAGGCCAAAACCTGTATTTCAGGACTCCAGGATTCACACCAGCTCGGTTTGCAGGGTCGACATATTGTGTTGCGTTACTATGTATATGTGTGTGTATGAGTGTGTGTGTGGTGCGCGCGTGCATGTGTGTGTTTGAGTGTATATATATATTCGTGTATGTGTGTGTGTGTTCGTATGAGCGTAGAGTAAGTGTTTTTTTTTTTAACTTTGCCTCACGTTGTGATAGTAATGAGCGATTCTGTGTCTGCATATGATAGACTGAGTAAATAATTTTGTATAATAGATTTGCACTTAAAAGTAGTTTTTGAGAAAAAAATTAAAATTGGGTTGAGTTTATTATATAGGTATGGTGCAAGAAAGAGTTTTATGTTGAACAGTGTCACATATTCGATTTCTTCTTCGGGATGAGTACGCGATATGTGGATCATAATGAGTCAATTTATGTATACGAACAATAAACATATTACAACATCATTTACGATAATTTTTTGACGGACAGAAAAGGAAGAGGTTCTTAATTCGATCGTTTTCGTTATACATTTTGTACCTCAGTCCTGAAACGTTATTCACGCAGTGAAATTTAGTGAAAAAAACTATCTTCGAGTGTAAAAAATCTTCAAAAGTAAGGACTTATACAGTTCATTGCTATTCATAAGAATGTAGGCGCAACGAAGTCAATGATACTTTTTTTACCTTCAAAATTCTATAGGATAAAATTAATAGGCGCTATTTGTCGTATACTAGTTACAAACGGATATTGACCCTAGTAGACAAAAGTGTAGTAGGTCAATATCCGTGAGTGTAGGTATTTTTGCCAAACAAATTATCAGAATCTAAAATAGCACAACTCTAATGTCGGAATCACTCTTTTCTTTTCCTGTAAACTATTATATATGTTTTGACACATTAGTGTCGTGTTTTCTTCATCGTCACATATTTTTAGATACTCAACGAAGAAAATATGCATAAAACTAAATACATTTTATTACTTGATATCTTAGCAATGTGTCTGTATTTTCGAATAACGAGAGGTTGGCGCCTTATTTATTTTGTCTAT
The DNA here is from genome assembly GCA_003709505.1 of Hyphantria cunea. Taxonomy (NCBI): domain Eukaryota; kingdom Metazoa; phylum Arthropoda; class Insecta; order Lepidoptera; family Erebidae; genus Hyphantria; species Hyphantria cunea. The sequence continues at coordinate 765,327 of PKRV01000986.1, read as the reverse complement.
CTGAACGTTTCTCTATGTTATTATTATTCATTATTTATTCTTTATTTATTCTTTTCAGCACACTTATTAGTTTGACTGAAACTATAAACGCATTTAAACCGACTTCAAAAAATTAAAAGGTTCTTAATTCATCGAAATCTTTCTTTTTTATATGTGAAGATTAATCTACTTTAAATAATACTGTGAAGTTTGGATTGTTACACGACTGCACGTATGGCCAAGTGGCTTAAGCGTTCGCCCAATCGCTTTCTATTTTGCCAAGTTTTGTGGGTTCTAATCCTACATAGGACAACACTTGGTGTGATCCACAAATTATTATTTTAAGCCTGGGTGTTCTTTGTGTCCGTTACATCTATTGTAAGTTTGTAAAGTCCCCCGCGACACAGAATTTATTTCTAATGTGGGGTTGTCATTTTAAATAAAAAGTAAAATATAATGTAATTGAAACTCATCCCATGATGATATGGATTCGCTATTAGTAAACCCACTAAGTTTAAACTTATTTGTTTTGACGAATTTTATTATAATGTAAAAGTGTCTTCAAAAAGAATGCTCGTCGATTCACAAGGGTTATCCGCATCTACACATAGTAGCGATAAAGTCCATTTATTATTATTGTATATTATCATATCATCATTGGAAACATCTGGAGCAAGAATATCCGATTTATATTTTCATCGCGGCCATCTTTAAAAATCCTGTCATATTTGGTTGAATTCGTCAAATATTTATTTCTTGATCTAGTGGTTGGTCACTGTGGGGGCTAAGTCGGAGGGCGGGTTCAATTTACAATTCTGTCGGACTGAATATTGTCTGATAGTTGTCAACTCTTATAGTCCGCCGATGTGTAAACGATCTGTATTTTTTTATTCTTATTACGTATTTATAATTGATAAATTTGAGTAAAAGCATAATTTCTTGTGAATATAATACCCAAAATATAGTATGACTCATGCCTAAATGTTAAATTGCTTTACACTTTGACTAAGCATTTCACGTGTCATGATGACTTTAAATGTAATGATTTTACGTAGATTTTTTTTCTCAGTATTCTAATCCGTACATTAAAAGACTTACTAGGCTATAGATAACGGAATAGGCAGTCCCATGTCATGTCTGTACATGACACTGCCTTTGGAAAGTAAACACTCAAAGGGGGCACATAGACAGCTTACTAACGGTATGACGTCACTATGTCGTGTATAAGACTTAGTCACCAATCAGAATTAGCACAAAAGGGTGCCAATACGTGAGGTGGTTGACACTTGTAAGTGGAAGCGCGCAGCAGGAAGCGATCCTCTGACCTCGTATTCGGATAAAAGACCCGTCTGTTGATTTATGCAGACTACTTGCATCGTCGATTGCGATGAGATTTTAAATGTACATACTTTATGACTATAAATGATAATGTCGCAGTTTCTGGCCGTTGACTTTGAAATAATGGAGGCCCTGGTGATAACAGACAATAGAAGACAGTCCGGTTTTCATTTGACTCTTATCCGATGTAAGCAGTTCTTCAAGTCCTCATAGAGTGAGTTTCCATAAAAGGAGATAATATATTTGTAGGAATACGAGTTTATAAATGTATAAGTACTAATTAAAATAAAGTACTGAAAAAATGAAGAGGCAGTTTTAAATTTCTTTTTTTTAATATTATTTATCTGAGAACTTTCTCAAGGCCACTCGTATTTGTAAGGAAGTTGCAAGCCAGATAGTTTGAACCGTCACAAGCGACGTGATTTCACTTTTATTTTAAGCTTTTAAATTAGTGGGATGGCTTAACAAGACTATTAATATTGTGAGACCTACTATTTGTGACTATTAATAATACTTTTTTTTTATTAAATAGTTATAGAACTTTAAAATAATTATATGTACTTCTTATCGCCCTTGATAAAAAAAATATACAACAACGTACAGAATTACAAAGGTCTTCATTATATTTTTACGAGATCAGGAGATCAAGAAAATCTTACAACAAAAGATGTATTATTCAAAGAAAGTCTTCATTGACACATCTTTTGTAGATAAAACTATTAAAGAAATTTCGACGTTGTATATATCAATGGTAAAATACAAGTTAGTATAACAAAAACCGTTTCACATCACTGAACAATATTTGAAGGACAATTTATTTCCAACTCAATTCATGTACTTAGCAATTCGGTGCCTCTAATACCTGGATGTGTATTATACGAATCCTAGGAATAAGCGGATTTATTTTACGTTGTCTCTAAGTACAAAGTTTTGAGACGACTCCCAAAATTGAATCACTTTGTTATAATTTCTAAGCAACCAAATGTTTGGGTTAGACAGCGGGCGAAACGAGAGGGCTGTCTATATTATACCAGCGACACCAATGATAAAATTAACTACAAAATCCGCTACGCGAGTTGGTTGACGCTACCTTGAAATTTATATGACGCTCCTTTCATAGTAACTTTTTATTACGGCTGATGTTAAACGTACTAAAACACCCGAGGCAATGTGCTTGGGAAAACATAGAGGATATTTAAAAGAAAAGGAATGTCAAACACAACAGTTTTTTTTCTGGAAATGTAGTCGTTTGACTGAAAATTAGTAGTATTTATACAAGATACTAATTTTTAATGGTAGATATTAATCTCTTGATCTCTTAATCTCTTGAATTTTACAGTGTGAGCAGATGAGAGACCCACAGACATATATATTTAAAATCTTAGTTGTCTGAAAAAATCTTCTTTAGCTATATAAATTTAATATAAATTTAAGAAAAATGGAAAGTTCGTATTTGTACATAGGACAAATTGCACAGACTCTTTCCCAACGATTTGCCTCGGATGTTCGGCTGATGTAAATTACCATTAACGCGGTCTACCGTCTACCAGAGGTGAGTTGGTAGGTGTATCGGTTTATGCCAATGCTTGTATTGTTGACGGATAAAAACTGCGCAGTACCTACCGACTTTTCACGGTCGTTCATCTGTCACATTTGGTCTCTTGAAAGGTTCAATGTTTAGAATTAGGGTATCTTAAATTATTTCCAGACACTGACGTGAGCACAAACTTGACAATGATTCTACCTTCGTCAAACCTTTTGTACGCGTTAAATTAATTTTAATATGTGTGTGTCGTGCTTGAATTACTAAACTCATTACTGGGTAAATTATTGACAACTAATTGAGCACCGCGGTGTAACCCCGGTGATATAAAGGTATGGTGTGATATCTTTATAAATTGTAGCCTATGTGTTATTCTGATCTATAAGTTATATTTTTCATCATATTTACACGCTTTCGCGTTTATAATATTGGTAGGATTGTTCGACAAAATCTACATTCACGTGAATAAATGTTGAGCAGAAGCTGACATGAAATAATCCGAGTTATACGATATCTTAAAACGGTATAGCTGGGCTTAGCCTTGCGAATTAAACAATAGTTTCTGCAATATAATCCAGTTCATCTCATTTTTTTTGGAAGCAGATTGCGGTGTTATATAATCACTCTGCGGTTTAGTCTTCTGCCGAGGCTGCGTTCTCAATCGCATTCTGTTTGTCAACTTTATTTATATTTTCATGATATATATTCATTTGATTTTGTACGGCGTCGGTTCCATATAATTTCAATACCTCTTCTAATCCACTAATTCGCAACTCCGTACAAAAATCAAATGACAAGGGAGAAAAATCGAGGGTTGCTACCTCTTTCCCTTCACCTGTACTCAGTTGGACAGCTTACGGATAATGGCATAGTGCTGTATGTGATTGCTTTATGTGTTGTGTATCTTTATAAAAACATCACCTGGTGTTTTACATGACCCATCAATTTTCGACACGGGCCCGTAGTCTTTTGTTGTCAACCTACATCTTGATGACATACATTAGTATGTAACTACCAAAATTAAAGCTTTATTTCATATATCAAGGTTCCTAAATATTACCGTAAGTCTGACTCTAAAATTAACTTTGACGACTTTGGGTCTCGGTGTACTGCTAAGAAGCCTGCAAAGATCTGTTAATTGGTTTAGACATATAATCAGAACTGTACGGGCTTCACAATTTTGCAGATATGTATAATGGTGTTGACCTTGCCCTTGGTCCGTGTTCAGTGTTGACTAATTTGGTGAATACTTCTGGTGTCTCGACAAACGAAACGAGCAAACGGCACTCAGTCACAATTGCATTACCGATCTTTCAGACAAAATTCAGATTCTGACCACCTCCAAGGGTTTTAGCCCGTAGTTCCAACCCTATAACGGGTTTATAAAAAGAGAATATCTCTAATGTAAAGAGTCTGGTAGAAAAAATGGTTTTTTAACTCTAAAAATGAAAACAAAATTAAAAAGATTTATTAATAAGTAAAAGGGAGAGCAAATTTTATCCCCAATAGAATTCCAACAGGGAAACAGGAGAGTTTAAAGCGGACTGATTACGTCAAACTTAAATTGATTAAAACCGCAGCGCGCCTGTCACTTTGTCAATTGGATGATTTTAAAATTATGCAGGTAACTGATTGGGTATTGATGGGCGTGTTACTGAAAGTGCGACTTTTAATTTAACTAACAGTGTTATAACTAATCAATGTCCGAGTTGACTTTGATGAAGTTCTTTAATTAAACAGTTTTAATTGTACTTTGCAACGAGTATAACATGTAATACAATTAGTGACTTGTTTTCATAATTAAATAGTTTTGCAAGGACATTAGCGATTGTTCAGCGCAAGGAACTATTTATATTTTGAATAAATTATATTGTTAACCTAAATTGTTATTGTGTCAATCTAAAATAATTATTTTGATGATGATGATATTCGTGATATTATTATTCCAAAATGTTGTGCAAAATATTATTATTATTGTTAGTTTTAATAGAAAGAATTTATTCATGATTGTTTTACTTTTACCTTGCCTTTGCGTGTCAGATTTATATTTCGATGTAAAAAGAAAAAGTGAACATTGATAAACACATAATGATATAGTATAGTAAAATGATACCTATCAACCCCGTAGTTGTAGCTACAAAGCTATTTTGTCACAGAAACCAACTTTAGCGTGGAAGGACAGTATCAATAAATACATCATTGTACAGAGTGGAGAGAGGCTCTGGTCAATTTACCTTGAATGGTCACATTATTGGGTATTCAATGTTATTCATCTAGGTTTGAGAATGACGTTGAAACTCGCCAGAGTACATTCTGTTGGTTTGTTTTTGCAAACTTCTCTGAGAATTGAGACCGTTCAGCGGGTAGCCATTTTGCATTTACCCAGAATGTAAACAGACCGTGTCTGCGTGCATCTGTGCAGCTTAAGCTATCGCCGTCCCTGTCGCTCTCGGTGCTGTTGTATGTAGGTCAGCAAGCAGCTTATCGGTCACCGGTCACCTGTCCCGCTTGCTCGCTCGGGCCTCCGCCTGGCTCCAGCACTCCAGCAGTGTTGTATGAGACGTCGTTGGGCGCGCTCGTCCCGCGTGATATGTGCCCGCGCATGCGTACTAATCAATTATAACGTTTGGCGTAATCAGCTGCTTGTCAGTTTCTATTTTCTCAATTTTTTCAATTGTGATCTCAGTGCTGTGATAAAAAGATGGGTCAGGCGTTCGGTACTACTAATTCTCACAACGACGAAAGACATTATACCAGAAAGGAAATAGGTAAGTGACATAAACCTTCTTTGTTATTGCCGGTCTCTTTTGACAGTTACGTGATGAATGTTATGTTAACAGTTTAACTATCATGTTTTTTATATTAACAGTATCTTTAGTTCACTAATTAGCCCCTCCTTGCATCATGTATTTAGTGATCATAACCCACCTCTGCCTAACCGGGTAAGAATACCCTGAACTTATTTCGAAATTTAGGTTTTACTTAAGACATTTATGATTATTCAAGGGGTTTTATAAGTTTTTGAAGTTAATGCACACTCATTAGACTATCCTTTCAATATCGACATACAGTCGGACTAACTGTATTGACATTTGTTTTTCTATTACTTAATACATCGAAGCCTAAATCAAACAATCCGCGTCTAGTTACTTAAAATTCCGGCAAATTGAAAATGAAAATGAATATTATTCTCTTGGAAGCCATTTTTTTTTCTATCTTCGTTGTCAGTCTTCATCGGGCGATTTGACACATACACGCCTACTTCATAACCCAATATAAATACTATATTGGTATTGAATCTTAAAGGTAATTGAACGGTCAAGAGGTCAACTACCCACTACATGGCAATGATTGGCTAAACTTGCAACTCAAGTTTTACTTTCCAAAGTATTTCTTATTTGGGAAAGACTTGGTGGTTTAATTAAGAACAGATCGATCGGTGAGATCATCTCGACAACACCTAGAAGTTTACTTGTGTTCAGTGCTTTGTAAATAGGCTAATGCTATTGTATCGTCGAGTTAAATTATTTATAAATAGAATTAGTATGTCTCGCATAGAGTATTTGCAACATTTATAATTTAACCTTAAAATTAGAATGTCCTTTCGAGTTTATACATACAACAAATATGTTTATTCAGTTGATGTACACATTTCTTAGTTTGTCTATAAGAGTATAAAGTATGAATGTATATTACCTTTTCAATTTTATCGGTTAATATTTCATGTTTGGTAGTAATTGTTTAACGTAACTTCCAACGTAACGTAAAGTCCAAGAGCTGTATTTTAAAGGGGCCTGTGAAGAATCTTTTATTATGCTTCTAGAAATATTTTGGATAGGCACATATTTTACAATGGGCTTCATATTATTGTGATGATAATAACTGTCGGGGTATTATCGCTTGTGTACAATAATGAGATAAAGTTGTTTACTTATATTTACCAAGTTTGTGTAAAGAATAACAGCAGTGCTGTTTATGAAATGTCCCACTGTTGATAATTTTAACAACTATATAATACCTACGCTTGTAACATACTATCACTATGTACCTACCTAATTGCTGATACGAACAGTTAATACGGTATCCCCTCACAACGCGACTTAGACCATGTTTCGAGGACTGCAGTAATGTGAGATCCAAGTTACTTGGCAGTCTTTTTTAATGTATTCGAGAACATTACGAACAGCTACGATATTTTCAAACGCTAAGCTTTCCTTTACCTCAGAGCTAGTGATAATATTGTTTGCGTTCGGCTTTAGGTCTAATCAGGCATGACATCTTTTGACTTGTGTGTCATACCTATGTATCGATGTCCTTTAGAGATTGTACGAAATGTATATGTTAATGTCACTTTATCGTTTAGCATTTTATTTTGTTTTTTTAAATATGGAGCTAGAAAGCTTTAGGGAAACACATAATTAAATACAAAAAGTATATGTTTCAGATCCGACACACGACTAGTTCGTACGTTGAACGAAACATGTAAACGCCAGTAAATTCACGGCGCTTCACGAGTCTACTACTTTTGTCGCGAGAAAACTATCCCTAGCAATAAGCGTTCTAGCGCTCTTTGTTTCAATAGATTATTAGACCGCATAACTTTCGATCGAGTGTATCAAATTGAATAATTCTTTTTTTATGTTTTTTATTGTCAGGATTGATTTTTTTCTATACATACCTTATGTATAGAAAAAAATAAAAGAAAACCGGAGCTGTTACATTTTTTGGACCACTTAGTCGTATACAAGTGGAAATATGTATGTGGGAAGTTAATACGGGCTACATAAAGTATTTTTTTTAATAATTCAGAAAATTTTCACGAAAATTAATATGGCGGTACGAAGTTCGCCGGGTCAGTTACTGACAAATAATTTCATACCGCGAGCTAAATATGACAATCATTTCTTTAGGAGTAAGGATCCAAAAATGGATCTTGTTTCTTTTTGATTACAAATCTTTGCATCAGGTTTTCCCCTGATGTAATGATTAATCAAAAAGCAACACCTGTGTTACGTTTTCAAGATTAGTTTTATATTGCATCATTAACTCGTGATTTCTGCTCGGTACGTGATTAGCAAGGTCAGACTTATTGTATTTGTAGAAGCTTTAACCTCTGACTGGGTAAACTATACGTTTTTATTAGCTAGTTATATCGTCTTTTATTGCTGTGGAAATCGCCACACTGTCTGGCCTCATCGAAATTAAATAGAAAGACGTTTTGGAGTTGAAACGACACTAAAACCACAATACTCCGTTTGCAAGTCTTACTTGCTAGGATCTCGGGGGAACTTTATAGGGTACACCCGAGGTCAAACCCTACAGAAATGAGAGCTAGTTGAGGAAAGCAACTTACAGAGTCGACCTGATAATTTGATGGTTTAAAAGGGTCATAAAAAATTTAAATAGATAGGAAGTCACCACTGGGAGCAAAACCTAGGTTATCGGTACTAGAAAGATATCGGTGTTCATCACCCTTTTGTTATTGTGTTTTCTACTGCCATTGAGCAGCAGTTTAAAGTGGGTTTATTGTTAGATGTTCTCAAGTGGAGTGTTGCGGATTCGATATCCACTTGAAACATCAGTTTGTATAAATCACTTTGTCCATTATATAGTGAACGTCTGTGTTCGTTTTTCTTTAATACTTTATTTATTCTAGTCTTGTCTTGATTTACGGTTGTTGCCCTGCGTTGCTCAAAACCTTTTTTTGTCGCAATTAAAGAAGTAAAATATAAAAATTAGAGTTTGCAAACCCTGTAGAGATTAAATTAATCCTATTAAAGTGGTACGACAACCGGTCATGGTGAGCAGTCATGGAGTCAAAGATATAAAACTAACATTATTCAATAATATAAGTGAAGTGTTTGTTTTTTTTCACCAAGCAATGTTTAATGTGATGGATTGTATTCATATCACAAACATAAAGTATTTTTGCGCGACAACAATCTTATCACAACTCATTTCAGTTTTTTACCAGAATTGATTTAAGTAACGGTTTTTAGATGAAAAAAATCCTAAACTCCACCTGAAAAGTGAGGAGTATAAAGAAAGCAAATTGCGCAAAAAGAGCCAGAGTTAAGATATATCCTTATTTTGGAAACAATATTGTTATTACTAGAGCCCGATTAGGGCAGAATCATATATATGTCCGTCCGTCCGTACCGCCTAACGCGGGAGAGCGGCGCTAATCGCTAACCATCAGGCGGTACGTCTGCTCGCTTGCACCATATTCCATTAAAAAATGTATGAGACCACTAGGGCGTAGTTATCTTTAATGTATTGTTATTGTAATTTATAATTATGTCTAATTAGCACAATAAGTTCTATATAAGTTTTAGTTCATGAAACAATATACTAAATGAACACACACAATGAAAATGATTGTAGCACTACCCAATTCGCCACGAATACCGTATTTACTGTATTCTAGAGGTTATTCAATTCTTTAAGAAAATATTCTTTTTTCGTGTCGCTATAGTTATCTGTTGATCTTATGAAATAAAGATAAAGTAAAGAATTCTTTGTAAATAGAAGACAAGTTCCTAGTTATGAAATTTTTTGGGAGGCTTTAAAGAACGTCATACTCCCGTATATTGGTTCTGAGTTCTACATCACAATATTGTTCCGTGAGTTAGTAATTAAAAAGTATAGACTAGCTTTTGTCGCACTGTTCTTTTCTTGAAGGCTTCACTAATTATATTGCCAACTAGATTTTCGGTATTATTACTCAAGAATGTTTGTTAAATTACAGTATATAATGCATTATATAAATAATTAATTATTACTATATAAACGAATTCATTTTATACACAAATATATTTTGTTAAAATTTCATAATGCTTCCATTTTAATTGGTAATGAATTATGATTTAATTAATATTATTTTTAAACGTAAAATAAAGAAATACATAAAACGAAGACTGGAATCAAGTTATTAATTAATCACGTGCAGGATATTTCATTTATCAGATTAAGTAGAAGGTCTTTCACACTCGTTTCAAAGGACACGTTGTCTTGTGGTATTTTTAATTCAAAATGTGATTGTTTTAACTAGCGCAACATCAGATGTTTCGATAAATAAAGATTGCAGATTTAAATAGTATATGAAAATAGTTTAGTTGGGACGTTTCGATCGGAGTGAGGCACAGAAAACTACAACGGGTTTTGTGTAAGGCTGATGTAGTAACTGTTTGATTAGATACATCACAAGAAGGAGTTCCTTTTTTCCCCAAATTTTGGAGGGATTTAAGGTGCCCCTGACTCTTCAGAAAGTAGCTGTAGTAATTTACCAATAGTGACCCGTGTACCTGTTTGCTCCAAAAAAGTAAACAAAAGTACCAGTGAAACTTAGCACCATCAAAATAGAATACGGGTTGGGCTGGTCTCGTCTGGGGACCAAAACAGTCGTGCTAAACATAAAACGACTCAAGTACCTACGCTGTGAAATACTATCATATCCATTTCTGAGACAAATAACGTTTTGTTATTGCTCTATTTGATCTATGACCGTAATCTATGCTCATATATTAAGCTGAGGAGTTTGTTTACTTGAACACGATAATCTCAGGAACTACTGTTCTGATTTGAAAAAAATATTTCAGTGTTAGATAGCCAATTTATCAGGGTAGAAGAATAAATTATCACGCTCTGACCAATGGGAGCGAAGCACCAATAAAGGATGTTTACAAAATTTTCACGCTACGCTAGTTGATAATATAGTCATTGATTACTTTAGATTTGAAAACAAATAGAAAACGCTAAGAATTGACAATGGGCAGATAAGGGAGTAAACTAATTATGGCTAACTAATGCTGATAGAAATATGAGAGTTGTGTGTGTCGGCACGTCATCAATTAACTGGCAAGAGATAAATATCTTAGTTTATTGGCTGTAAGTACTTCTATTTTGATCCTAGAAACGAATTGAAAAATTTAATATACTGTTGAAAATAATTGTTAAGTAAGAGATTCACTACGTAAGTGATTATGTCACTAAACGATTGATTGACCGTTCTCTACAGAGCGCAGTATAAAATAGCGTAGTGTAAAAGAGTCATGTCACGTAAGTAAAAGTGTTTACCAACCGATAGCTGTCAGTTGGATTACTTGTCGACTGACATTTGCTGACAGCGATAGATCGCATTTTAATCTGTTGTCAAATTACTAATTAGTGTTTAACGTTTGAAGGGTACAATTCATCATTTATTTGCAGAGTAATGTTAATTTATTTTGATTTTTTATTTGTATATGAGTCTGCTAAAGTCACTCTACTCCGCCCAATAGAAAGCATGAGCAGAATCCAAGAGTTGTGAGGTGTGAGGTGAGTGGATACTATACCTATTGAGAATAGCGACGATGCAGCATGGACCCATACTATGGCTACGTGTTTAGATGCTTCTGCATCATGAATTTTAGCAAATATTCTGTTGTTGACAACCTACGTCAGAAAATCTAAGCTGATGATTTTTAGCGAAATTCACGTCTAACATAGTCTATGAGCAGTATTTCTTCTGCCAGCTAATCAAAATACAGTAACAGTGATTGATATATATTGCATTTAGTTTTATCACTAACTCTCCAAAACTGTAGACGTTTTTTGTTCGTATCTGAATTATGCGCGCGCGCCGGAAACGTAGGCATACCCCGGATCGCACTTATCTTTTTAACGGCACACCAACGCAGACTGTGCCAAGTAGTTCTATAGCCCTAGACAGACTGACAGCATCGGTGTTGGTGCATGTAAGTGCTATATTACGCTGCAGTATGATTTGACATGCACAATTTGACATGCGGTATAATTACTCAATGAATTAATGAAATCGTAATGCGCAAAATACAGGTTATCTCAAATACAACATTAATGAAGGCCACAGTTTAGGAAACTAGGAAAAATAGTAATCTTTTCAGAAATTGACGTCTTTCAAAATATATTCAATAGAACAAATGATGATATTTGTAATGTACCGAGTATACTGTACCCACGATCTCGGGATAAAAACTCTTTTAATTCGTTGGCCTGAACCATTTTCTTTATTTATATGCTTTAAGAATATAAAAAAATCAAGATAATTCTATTGTCAGAAATATCATAAAGCATACGATTCGCTACGTCACCAAGTATACGGCTGATAATGCGCTTGTTTTGTAAATAAGCATTTCAATCGACATGCCTACTGATAAATCGATCGATATACATGTAAACCCAAAACTTAATGATTTAATGTGGAAATAGGACACAGCATGCAATACAATGAACGCGTGCTTATCCCCATTCTGTTCCCGTTCGGGTCTAATTATGATGATATTTAAGCATGTTAAAAGTTATCTACTTCTTATCAAGCTATAGTTAACAGTTTTACCTGCACATAATCAGATTATTTTTGGTGTCTCAAATGGTATATCGACTATTTATCTACTTTTCAATTGATATAAATGTGTGTGCACTTTTAAATATCGGGTGTAGAAGATCCAAATTAAATCTTTATTCGTCGATAGTGCAATAAAAAGTATCCAACTGTTGGTCGCTGTGTATCGAAGCGTGTCCGAGGCCGGGCGCGCCGGCCGCGTCAAGGCGAACCGCTCGCCCGCGACAACATCGCGAATAAACACAGCGCTGTTGCGACGCCAATGACTAACCAAGTTTTTATTTACTCAAACATGCTCAACTGTATACATATCGTAACAGTCGTGTTTAAAAATTTATATAAAACTCAATTTAAAAGTCAATAATTTACGTTCAGCGAGCATAATGAGTGTATGCATTATTAATTGAAATAAACTATCTTCATTCCGTAACCTTTTATACTCTGGAATTCTGTTTTCTGTTTAAATTAAAAATACCAAACCATATCCCTCAAAAACTTATTAAATTCATCAATCAATCAGGACCCTTAATCTATCAATCTTCTTAATTAATGTCATTTAAAAGTATCTCTTAAGTGCTCAAATCTTGTCTTCTTCGACTCAGTCAGCTATTTAGTTTAAAAAAATATTAGTACGAGTGGTTTTATTTATACATATCCGTGAATACTGTCTGAAAAATTAGAAGGCCGATTTCATGAGTTTATTTTGAAATTGTTTAATTAAACCGTCTGAAAATACTGTCGGGGTATTTCGCAACGCGCTGATCGCAGGCCGCTTTCTGACCAAACGTAGATCTACATATCTTTAGCGTTAAACTTTAGCAAAAATATTGGTTTTTTAAAGTCATCGTGGTAACACACCCACTTAAACTTGAAAAGTGTGAGGAGAGAGGTTTAGAGGCCGGTAGCGCACTTGTGACTTTGGACTTAACAATTCATATACTATCTTATGGGTTGAATGGGTTATACTTATACTATTAAAGTTGATGGATCTTGATAGGCATTGATCCAATTTAATATCTTTTAAAATTTATAAAATGCCCCAAAGTCATGGCACAAAATGGCGACGGCGTTTAAGAATTCGTCGAATAATTGTGTGCGGTTGCACTTGCGACCAGTGTCGAGTCATCCCGTTTGGACAGATTTACCGAACCACTACCGCCGGTCGGTGGCATTTGTTTCTTTACAGACCAGTGTAAGCAGCAACTATTCTATTAAATTGAAAGAGAGAAGAATGCCTCGCCCTTTTCTGTTCCTTTACATCGTGAAGCAAATATTCGCTAGTATTGTAGATTGGGAGTTGGGACTGTTGAGTTGACAGGGAACAAATCTCGTTTAATCACTTAAAAAAAGTAATGTAGATATTTAAATTAGGTATTGAGTTGAGTGACTTAATGAACTAGGCGTAGGAAAATTACTTATGACTAAGCGGTGACACATGCGACGCCGGGGTATACCACAATAGCGGAGTGTAGTATGTTGTTTTTTATATTACAAAATTGCCTAATGCACCACATCCATTTATACAATAAGAATATCGTAGAGCTAAAAGGCACGTGGTGAGGTATACTTCATAGGTATCTTATCTCATACGCGATTCAATTTGACATATCATTATGACATATTCATGTACGTATGTTTCAATGATTCATATATTTACAACGCAATTGTTATACAAACGTTTAAACTTTCGTGTTTCCTGATATAATAATTATTTTTACGGGAATTAACGCGATTCAGCTTGAGACCACGGCCAGTGGAAACTGGTCGAAATGTCAGGCAAATCAGACGTAGTGTTAGTGATCGCGTTAATTCCCGTGGAAATAAATATTATAACGCAATTGTTTACATACAAGCTTTAGTGCGTGTTGCAATTTTCTTTTTGATTTTCATTCGTATATATGTCGTTGCAAATGTATGGGCTATAAAAAAGATTCAATTTTGCAAATCTACACTTTTTGTAGAAGTGTACTTTATTTTGTTGTTTTATTTTCAGCAATGGTTTTTTAAACCTTTTGATGTTTTATTGTATTTTATTAGCAGCAGGTGAATTGCAGTTTATCGAATACAACGAACACTATGTTGTTTTTTTAATAATACATACAAACAATGCAGCTTAGTATGGTACTAGACGACCGTGTGTGAGAGGTGTGTAGTTCGTTATCTATTATTAATTAACCCTTAGTAAAGTGGCAAATGACCTTAACCCTTTCCTGAGAGGAGAACCGAGCTCAGCAGTGGGACCTTATGGGTTGTTGATGATGAAAGCGACAAAAGAAAAGAAATGTTTCCTAAAGTACTCACTCTAACTCACTAAAACTCAGATTTATAATATCTGTTTGTCTAAGTATTAAGAACAGAAACGCCCAGTGAATCTCAATCGTCCAAGAACCGATTGCTAAAGATGTAGGATTCGATTAGTTTTTGCACCCGCAGCGACCGCAGCGCTCTTTATCTATATTTGCGATGATGTTAACGACAATCAATACAAAAGACATGACCGACCAACATTTCACTCAAATATATTTTCAGACTTTATACTATCAATCATTTACAAGGTTTATTGATAACATATTGTTTTTTAAATCATTTACGTTAAGTGACCATTTGATAAATGTATATACCTGACGTAGAGATAAAAATATGAATTTCTTTGTGTTTGCTACATTTGTTATATTTATAGAACTTATGTCATGTGAGTAGATATCGCGCATAGCGAAGGATTCTCTTGGGAATACATACGAGTATGTCTATTAAGAAAAACATATATTTTATGGAACTACGGACTTGAAGGATAGTCTTAGGAGCTACAGTTACATTGGGAAATATGGAGTCTAATAAAATATTAAATTATAGACAGTGCCTTTGCTTACATAGCCTGAGTTAATACTTAGACTGTCTACGATTCAAACCAACACATTTAGCAAACCCAACAAATGAACTTTTCATATTTTCTTAAAACAGGAAATCTTGTACAACTCACCAAATACACAAATGATGGGTTTGACTCATAGGCTCGTTATAGATACGTGAAACAGCGCAGCTATCTTGACATTTGTACCTGGTGCCTACAGCACCTTTTCTAGTCTACTAATAGTGTAAATCTCTTTTTCTAGACTAGATTTACATTCACGATTAGTTTTACAGCCAAACTGTGTCAAACATCATTGTGAATCACCTGACTAATATAATTATAGTTCAGTACAATGTCACTACAACGTTAGGTGGCTTTGTTCACTAAAGTATACTATAAGATACAAATTGTCGTGGTTCGTGAAGTTTGAAACAAGGGCTAATAAGTTTTGAACATAATTCTCTTTTGCATACAATGTTAACATAGAAATAATTATGTGGAACATTCATTAGCGTGACGATCATATAATTTCCTAGAAGTTAATATTCATTTAGTAGTTTTATCTCACATTCAAGTTGAAGTCAACAAATACGTTCTTCAAATATTTTAAACAAATAATGATATCTTTTTGAGGAAAGTAAACAAGCGAATTGCACTCATTCATTTTGTGACGTAGGCATATTCTTTATTGACAGTTCATTTATCTTATCGTAATAAGTGATATCGGCGGTGATAGCCAGAATCTGTGCCTTTGACCGCCAACTGACACATTTTCAATAAATATAAAATGCGCACATTTACTTAGATCAGGGCATTGATACTGTACTTTTTGTTTTTTAGTTCAGTGACTTTGTGTTTATTTTTAATATTTTGTGTACTGCGCAGCAAAGGTGAAAGACAATCGAAACAGTTTTATATTCTTATTTATACGATGACCTTCTATTGTTGAGGTCATAAACAATGTGTTTATATAACATGTATAAACAAGTCGAATAAGACTATTATATATTATACACTTAAATTATTCATTTAAGCCCTAACTTAAGTCTACCACAGTATTGTCTTTTTCTATTTATGTTTGTTCCCTTAAAAAATTTATAAGTTGATTTGGATAATTCGTTTCTGCTAGTTATAATTTTTTTTTCTTTCTGTGCCTTTCATACTCCCTTTTTAATTTTCGTACATAGGTTTACAAAGTTTTTGCTTCACTTATATATATAGATCTGGAAGGAATATATATAATTAAAAATATTTTTTTGTCTGGCTTCGTTCGAATATGAAGTTAATATTCAGGGCTACAATCAAGCAACAAGAAATACAGTTTACAGGGTATTAAAACGAGTTGTACTTTAAAAATCATAGCGCGAGGTGCTCATAGCCCAGTTGCATTCGGTGATTAGAAACAATCACCGAGGGTAAGCAACGACGGCGTGGTTTGTACTTGGATGGGTGACCGCTGGTGACATGTTACCATGAGCGTCTCCGTGATTTGGAAGTCACGTTAAGCAGTCGGTCCCGGTTGTTATCATAGGATAATAGTCGTGAAGCTTAGTTGGAGGCCTTTGGGCGGCTTAAAGACATCCAACGGCAAGATTATACATAGCCACAACGTACTCTTGCCAGTCCCCAACCCTCTCCTGAGAGGAGACCCCGAGCCCAGCAGTGCATCATGAGATGTTGATGTACTTTAAAAAATAAGTTATTAGAAATATGTTGAAGGAATCACAAGTGAGAAACTATTTCGCACTCATTCGATACAGTATATCATCTTAAGTCCTTAGCGGTATCGTTAAATTGTGGTGATAACAATGTCACTTGGATGCCTGCTACCGACGCCGAGACGATGCATTGTTAGATGTCAATTGATTGTATCATTTGATTGTGGACTCAAGGCAAAGCATATACGTTCAAATGATATTTGCCTATAGTGTTTTAGGATATTACAATCTGTAAGTATAAATATATTTGTGTTAAAGCTTAGGGAAGAAATTCAGCTTGAAACACCTTACATGGTTTTTGAGAAATTATATGAACTGCCGTTTCTATTGTCTAAAGTAGATTTCAAGTGCCAATTCCTAAATATGTATGCGTGTATGATAAAAAATACATTGGAGGAGAAAAGTGAGAAAGGATATGAAAGTCCTAGCTACATATTATTGCAGGATTCATAATGCGATGAGGGATGTTGAACAAAATATGAAGAACTAGAACAGAAGAAGACTAAAAAAGTTTGATGATGCCTGAAATAGACTGTACCGACCGTAGATAAGGCGTTGGAGTCGATGTTCAGCCATTAGTAGATACAACTTTAAGCGTTCAAATAATATTTCTATGTTCATAAAAATGTATTGTTTGAACAAAAATAGCTGATTTAACTAGGCCATTTTTTTTGTCATTTTTGGTATAATTATGAAATACTTCGTAGAAAATTTATATGTTTGGACGGCTAGACTCCGTAAGATGAATCGTCCCGATTGTATTTTAGATACACTGGAACTGACTTGGTTGTTTGAAATACCCGAAGAATGTGGAAGAGATGCCGGCAGCATTTGAAGATCATTGAACTCCAGAAAGAACCAGGGTCATCGACGTAGCCCACAGGATTAGCAAGCTGAAGTGGTAGTGGGCTGGCCACATTTGCCGAAGAACCGATAACCGTTGGGGTAACGAGTTCTTGAGTGGAGACCGCTGCAACCGTGCGCAAGACGGCTGGCAGGAGGACGGCTGTCCTCATGTGTCTGATGATGAAGATGGTGATGAACTCCAGATGGATGAAGATCTATGTTTGCATCAAAAAATAATAATGAAAATAAAAACTGCTTATGTAATATGTACTTTATATATAGTTACTACATATATATTTGCACTTTCACGTTAGAAAGGATTGGTCCACGTAACGAGTACATGCTTGCTTGGATTTAGAAAGTACCACTAATACAGCGGCTTACAAGACGAGAATAATCCAGGAAAGGACTGGTGCACACTCGGCTGTTATATGTATTTATATTCACCTTCGAATTTAACGTAGAAATTTAGAATTCAGATTTTAAGGTTAACACTGACGTAGTTTTAGGACAACTATTGTCAACAATCCATCGGTACTGAAATGCTATAGAAATAAATGACAATAGTTTTTAGTCTTTGACTTAAAAATACTAAACATGCTTGGATATTTGGGCTGTTGCCGCTGGTGCCATCTCTACTGGTCAGAAAATCTGGACTGTTGACACAGGGTTTCAGAGAACAGCGGGTTTAGTGTTCGTGATTTCATTTGATTATTTCTGTGTAAAGTTCCATTTTTTAAGTTATAATTATTAATAGATTAGACAGCTGTGTGTAAGATTTTGTTACGAAGAAATATTATTCACCAGCAACGATCGAGAAACTATTCGACGATCTGCTGAGGCTCGGAATAATGAACCTAGCATCGATATACATAGCGTTGAATGTCGATTGCTTGTTGCGCGGTTACTTTCCACGTTTTCGACGGCGTTCGCGTCCTAGGTACGAGACATTTCTCGAAAGCGGTAGTAATAGCAATAATGTATATAAATAAGAACTTTCGCGGGCCACAGTTCAGTTCAGTTAACTACAATGCGATAAATATTGGTGATATCAGTGATTAACTTAGCGACCTCAGTGACAATTATGGATGGTTATTCGGAGCGATATTTTGATTTTAAGAGTGTTGTTAATAAATTCTCTTTTACACGTCAGCAGGTTTATTTCCTTAATCTATCGGACATAAACACGTAACAATATGTACAATTATTAAGCTCTTAATGTATTTAATTTTAAATTTGTTTTATATACTTCTGTTAATTCTAGTCCTCTACCCGTCGTAAATGCTAGTGGGTCAAATGTAAGTTTTGTTGAGACAAAGAAGTTTATTCTTTGTATCTTTTTGTGTTTATAGTCTTTACGTCGAGTCCAAAACGTTATTGAAAACTTTGAATAGAATCCCCATTCGAAAATATTTAATTCGTTTCAGTTTCAATGAGACCATTCTGGAAATACAGCAATTTGATAAATATCTAATAATCTAAATATACAAAAATGTTAAGTTGGTTTGTGTATGTTTCAAAAATTCTAAAAGTTCTACATCTATTCACTTTAAATTTTGACCCGATGTACAAACCCGGCTCTAAGAATTGTTTTTTAATTTATCGCGTCAATTTTTTTTGGTTATTTTTCAACAGTGTAACCACAGCTTGTCATAGTGACTATATATCTTTATTAATAAATAAAATTGAAGTGTCTTTGTAATTTTATTATTAATAGTATCTACACCAAAATAACGTTTTTCTTCAATATTTGTCTAATAAAACGAATCAATTGGTGTTCAACAACAGACTAACTTTTAATCTATACTATACAGAGTAGATAAATTACACCTTATACCCAAGAGATGGCGTTACTAGTTTTAATGGACAAAATATTTGTTATAAAAAATAACTTTTGTTTTAAACATTGCCCGTCTGTAGTCTGGAACGGGTGGACAGATTCTGACGGGACTTTTACTGGCAGAAAGTTGATGACATAAGGAGTAACTTAGGCTACTGTTTTTAGAGCTAACTTTGCCCCGCAGCGTTATCCGCAGTTATTGTACCGCGGGTAGCACCGCGGGGCCCAGCTAGTCTAAAGTAGATAATCAGTAGTTCATTAGGTAAATATAGGTAATAATAGAACATTAAACTAGTACATTACAAGAAATAATAAGGTTCAATGTCCGCTATTGCAAAGGACCATGGAATGCATTGACGCATGGCCACTCACCAGTTCTACCTCAGAGTTAATTTTAAACCAGATTTCATTGTACAGCTATTTTCTCTTGCTGCACAATTTTATTGAGACGAGGTTTAAGGCGTTTTATTCCTGGGTTCTTATTGGTTTTTACTTAAACGAATTTAATTCTATCATGTAATCTAATGAACTCACAAGAACACCGTGGGAGTGCCACGCTTTGGCACGAATGGACCGTCTCGACCGAAGTGATACCACGGCCTCAAAAAAACCGGTGTGAAATAGCGCCTGCGCTATGTTTCGCCGAGTGAGTGAGGATACAAGAGGCTCGTGACCAATAACCAATCTCTCCCCTCACCTCCCTCCTTATCCCCCAAAGCCCGGCAACGCACTTCTGACGCCTCAGGTGTTGCGGGAGTTCATGGGCGGCGGTAATCTACTACTAAAAAGAATATGTATATAAAACATAACTTTAAATCAAAAATATATGCACCCAAAAATATATAAACAGACATATTTGACCATAGAAACAATTTAATAAATAGAAATCTAACCTGAAATGTTTGTTGAATGCTATACAACGACACTTGATCGTAAAAGGTAACGGAATCATAGTTTTAGTACTGGTAAGAAAGTCGTCAAAAATTCAATATTCTTAATAGCAACTATTGCTGGCGTTATCTTCAGACAGCTATTTTATGTCAGGGGCGAGCTGGAGGTATTTACGATAATATTATAAAGAGCCGCAGAGCAGCATTAAATGTAAAGTTTGCCTTCAAAGTTACAGCAAAGATTACTAAATTGTGTCCTTACATCATAATTATTGCGTGTTTACTATCTACTTTAAAGGTTGTAGGTTAGAACTTGATAATTGAATACTCTTTTCATTTCACTGCTTTATATAATTCATAAAATTAAATATGTTATCCAGATCGACCTAATTCAGGCTTCTTTTATCTTTTAATGATTATGATATGAATTTTATTTCTAGGTTTGTGGATCTATAACTGCCCAGGTTATGTGTCCAAAAATCTTTTCAGACGATATTTGACTTTCCTCTACTCTTTATTAGTCACACCTGAATCGTAAAGCTCCCTCAATTAAAGCACTAAATAACAAAGAATCATCCACGCCTCTACAGTGAATCACAACGTAAATGTAAACTATTTACATTATAAGTGTAAATATTCATTATCTCAATAAATTATGCACTTCATTTCAAAGTCAATGTTGTTTTCTAAATGCACTGATATCATAAGATCCAAACTTCATTGTGTGTATGCTAACATCTACCACCACTCTATAGCAAGTCAAACAGAATTGAATGTAAACATAAACTCGCAAAATGGCTGATAGGAGCTAAAATATTTCTACTTGCTTCTTCTTAACGAAAAGTTAGAGATACGGCCATATTGCTGTAAGAATATTAAAAAAGTAAATTTACCACTAGAACCTCATCAGGCATTAATGTCAGGTAAATAGTCTCGAATTTAAAATGAGTTTTATGTACACCTGCACATCCAAATATAAACAAAACAAAGCTGAATCAACAAGCACTGCCCTTCCTTATATTTCCTGTGTTATCTTGTAATAAGTGTAGCATTTTTAAGGAACTTGTGAATGTTGAGTAAAGTATTGTGTATTGTATTGTGATTATAGTACTTTAGATATAATTAGCTTCCTGTTTTGTGTAATACTTAAATGAAACATAATTAACACGCAACTGAGTCTATTAGTTTGATAACTTAATTAGTAAATGTTAATAGGTTATGGATTAATTTGTTCTTTGTTTACATGTTGTGGACTTAGCACCAAGTATACCCAGATATTATCATCAAGAACCCCCAATGCCCCACTGCTGGGCTCGGGTCTCCTCTTAGAGGGTTAAGGCCATACGTCCCCACGCTGACTGACAAGATAACGTTGTGGCCACACATATTTTGCCGTTGGATGTTTTTAAAGCCACCCAAAGGTCTCCATCTAAGCTTTACGACTGTTATTCTATGATAACAACGAACAACTTTACAACTGCTTAATCTGACCTCCGAATCACGAACACGCTCACGGTATCGGGCAATTAGCGATCGTAGCGAGGTACTGACCGCGCCGTCGTTACTTACCCTCGGTGATTGCTTCTAATCACCGACTGTAACTTGGCTATGAGCGCCTCCATACCCAGATATAGAATATGTAATTTAAGATTTGAGACATTGGAATTAGGAGCTAACACTGACAGCTTGTTTCAGTCCTTAGGGCTATTGTTCGATCCGAAATCTTAAGTTTATCGTAAGACACGTAAGTATTATCTTTAAAAATACAAATACCAGTGGCGGAAATTTTACTCAACAACTATTTGTAATGTACGTAAAATTAGTCAGTCAGTTACAGCTACTGTAGCAAAGATGACAAGTAGGCTCTTTGCACGACCATATCAAGCACCGTTCGTGCTGTACAGCAATAATAGTTGAAATATTCAGACAGTTCAGAAGTTGGTGAGTTAGATATTTTTACAATGAGACACGATATCCTAGAGTTTTCTTTTATGAATCGTTTTGACTGGAACAAAATGACGACGTCAGGTCGGTGACGTGGCGAAGAATTAGCAGCAGTGCAGGTTGTCGTATCACATTGAGTTCGCGCCGGTCGACGCTCTCCGCTATTTCGGCGCTGTGACGCTCTTGGAGCTTTCACGGTACGCCGGAAACCAACCAATTTGTGGAAGTGTTTGTTTGACATACCAATGCTTTGATCATATATATAGGTATATACTTTGATACGTTAATGTTCAGGTTCTCTGAAAATGCCCTGGCTATATATTACCTCGTTAATATTGCAAGACACTTAATGTACCTTGGATGATTAGAGTTAGTAACAACTACAGGTTCTAGAAAACAAACTGAATTGGCATCGAACTCGCAATTTCTAAAGAAATGCCCCATTGCCACATCACAAACAAACAACACCATATTATTGATACTATCTGTATTTTATATACCTTTATTATTATTATTATTTTATCGCACTATCCAAAGTTATCTAAAAAAATAGAAGTACAGTAGCAAATAATAATTTTGAAGTCTTTAACAAGATCACAAACACTCCAACCAGTTATTGACCATTGAGCTCTAGCTCCTAGAACAATGAACCTGTAAACACTCAACCAAGAGTGTCCCCCTTACTCCTCTGCGGGAGTGGGGAAGGTGAACGTTCAAATATGATCAATAAGTGATTGTGCAACGCAAAGCGCAGCTGTTGCGCAACGACGCGTCATGCAGCCACCGGTGATATCGTACACATTAATCTCGGTGCAATTTGTTTCATATCTCGCCCAACTATTGTTATCAAACCTACATTATTTTACCTTATTTTTGCGACGGAAAGTTTATGAAGTTTTCATCATACTATCGTTTTCTTGTTCCGATGCAGACTGATTTATAATAATGAACATTTTTGTCATATTCTTTGAGGAGCACGTAGATTTGTCCTTTGCCTGTGTTTATCTAGAATATGTATTGAATATAATGAATATCATCACGTAAGCAGTTTTTAACAGTCCACTCCTGGACGTAAGCCTCTCTTTCGAAATAATGTTTTAACCTACTATTGCCTTAGAAATATAAAATAATTTGAGACGGTTTAAAGTAGATAATATGCGTGTAACCTTATTATAAGTCTGAATAATAATATAAAATTTTAATTAAATAAAAAACGACTTTAACAACAAGACCATATTGCCAAATTGAAACGAAACGAATGAAATTGAAAAATATGTCCGTTTACATATTTCGAAACGGGAAAATTCAACACGGGAAGCTTCAGTTTTCAAATTAAAAAAAGAATCATCGAAATCGGTTAGCGTGATATTAAGTTATTCATCAATTTGTCGCGCTCTCAATGCAAACTGAAGACTTATATGGTTTACTCTGGGATGGCACTGTCAGAACTGGACCAAATTAAAATGGGACCGCACAGGAAGTACCAGCTTTTAAATAAAAAAAATAGTCGCCAAATCGGTTCATCCAGTAAAAAGTTTTTAGGTATCAATAAAAAAAAATATATAAAAACAGCCGAATTGATAAACTGCTTCTTTTTTTGAAGTCAGTTAAAAAGTAAGTATACTCATCATACATAATCATAAATACCTCTGACTTCCCCTCCTATACGCTACAAAAAATAATATTTGAAATTGATATGTGTCAAAACTGGAAATTCGATTTTAAAAGATCGACAAACGTCGATAAGATTTGATAGATTACCATGGAAACTAGCACATTACTATGCGCATTTATTTATTTGCCTTCTGACCGTTCGATGAATATAAATAATTAATTATTCTGATGGGCAAAAACGTTGCTGATCCTATTAAAAACATAAATCGATTTTATTTAAGATAAATTTCTAATTTAATACTTCGTTAATGAGTGTAGAGCCTAGATATTACTGCATATTTTTCTTCTTTTTTATTTCTTCTTCTATTGACATTTCAATTATATATACGCTAGCTTCAGCTCCAGGGTAATTAATTTAATAATTGAGTGCAGCAAACTTAGTTACATCATGTATTTCGAACGAAGCACATGAATTAGTAAACCCGCCAGTAAGTTTAACGCCTACTACAAGATAAACCATCAGGGTCATTCCGTCAGCGTCGTGAGGCTATGGCAACATTACATTCAACTTTAATACGCATTGAGATAGTATCTCCATTCATAACCTTACTTAGATCACTCACAATCTTCTGCTGTTGGCCCCTCGCCAGAACTCAAATTTTTATACAGAGAATTATACTCTCTGACGGAATTTGATGATCAGGCCCGGCTTCACTGTGCCAGAGCGTTGAAGGACGATATCAAAGATAATCTCTTTCAAAAATGAGGATTAATTTATTTTTATGCTTCCTGTTATGTGACACTATGAAGAGATTCCTGAAATCATATTTTCGTTTCCGTGGTCAAGGGACACACTAAATGTTTAATTGAAAATGCGTCTTTAAATATTTGTTTATGTTCTTATATTGCATGCACTATAAGTCTGAACTAAAATTACTGCATATTATTTCTTCAACATATTTTGTCGGACTTGTAGTTTTTCTGAAAGTAAAGTCAAGTGGTGACCTTGAATGTGGACTATTTAGTCTGTACGATGACCTTTTGTATCAGCCGTTTACAATAACTCCTGATAACTATAAAAAACTCATAAATCTATTGAATGTCATCACCACGTTGTCACTCCGTTTCTATATAATGTTTACTCCTATTGTCACATGGAGACATTTGTGACGTCACAATGGAACCTAAACTATTGTATCTGTGGGTGTTTACCTTTCACATTGAATAGAGTGCTTACAGTATTTGATGAGAAGATATGTTTTAAAAAATAGGACATGTCAATAGGTATTTGTCGCGTGTACCGCTGATACTACCATTCTTTTAGGACATGTCATTGTTTATCTGCGTGTCCATGATATGATAAAATAGAAATACCAGTAGATATCGAAATTCAGACTATTCTAGAAAACACAGTATTGGTGAGACGAAAATATTCTGTTTCTGATAATAGGTGACGATTGTGATGATTTTGTCTGCGCTGGCCACTGCGATATTTGAGATTTGATAAGGCCGTTTAGAAAATCCTAGATTGTTGTTTAATGAGTTAATGTTATTTAGACACGCTTTTAATTAATAAATCTATACATACAAGCCTTCAAAAGATTTGCTAACTACCCCATATTTATTTGTATATATGTTTGTACTTTTATATTATTATTTTTTTATGGAATATGTGATAAACGAGTAGATGTATCGCCTGATGGTAAGTGAGTAAGTGAGCAACTCCAGAGGCGTCACAAGTTCGTTGCTGACCTTGGGGATGGGAAGGGGATTGAGGGGAAGGGTAGGATTATGGGCCTTAGGTGTCCTCACTCACTCGGTGAAACACAGCGCAGGCACTGTTTCACATCGGTTTTCTGTGAGGCCTTGGTATCACTCCGGTCGAGTCGGCCTATGCATGCCGAAGCGTGGCTCTCCCACGGTAAACCTTGATTGATGATTAGTTTCGAAAAGGGTTTTACAATAATTGACAAAATCCTCGAACCTAATACTCTGAGTTGCTAAGCTACCAAGCTGTGACGTCGTCAAGTTTCATAATGTTATAACGATTTTGTCATTTATTTATTAATTATCTTTTTCATCTTTATTATACTACTAAATATGCAAATTTTATTATGATTAAGCAAAAATATAATTTAAAAATACTAGTATTTGTAAAATAATAATATCGGAGCAACTAGTTTTTTTTTTAATTTTGATATCTTGTTTTTTTGTTTTATATTAGCTGATTTAAAAATTATTTAAGTGAATGAAATTATTTAATAATATAATAATACGCAAGACGGCTGGCAGGAGCTGGATATGAGAAGCCGAGGATCGAACTGAGTGGCGTGGAATTGGAGAGGCCTATGTCCAGCAGTGGACTGCGATAGGCAGTCTGATCATCATCATCTGTGTCAGATGAAAACTAGTTGCTCCGATATTGCATCTGACACAGATGATGATAATAGGATGTAATAATTTGCATTATCGTTTAATGGATTGAGGACTTGTAATTAATGTGTCAATGAGGGGCGTCGCACCAGAAATTGTTGTAACAAGCGATATTATTAGAGAGATAACGAATTGTCTGAAGTACTTTGACGAGAGGCTTATAATTCAGGATTAGAAAGGTCTTTGTTTTTCAGTAATAATATCTATTTAGTACGCTGTGATGTCATTGCTAATTTCAAGGAAAAAGTGGACAAAGAAATATATTGTTATTATACAATACTAGTAGGACCTCAGGTATAGCGATGATTGGCACGACACGGCTGACATGAGCTGGATGCGAGAAGCCGCGAATCCAATTAAGTAGCATGCAATAGGAGACCTGTGTCCAGCAGTGGACTGCGATATGCTGATGATGATATAGTTCTAACAAAAAGACTAGTGTATTTTTTCCTCAGACAACGATATTTTATCTGATTTGAAAAGGTGACACATTGTAAACAGTGTTGCTGGATATCTATGTAACTGAATCGATTTGTGATGAAAAGTTTAACATCGAAAGTGACACTGTGACCCTTAATTGCTCATGGATTATGTGCTCCCAACAAACGATCATATTTCAGTTAACTTAAGGGAGTAACGATCTTTCAAAAGTAAAGTAAGACGTCTGATTAAAGCAAAACCTGAAAAAATCTGCAAAACCGTAAGTTGAATGGATTTTTCAATAGAATGAAACTACAGTAACTTCCATCAACTTTGTGGGCCCGGACACCCTCAGCTTATAGTTTTCGACTTTAAAATAATAGAGACGCTAGTTTCCTTTCATTGACTTTTCAAACATTTATAGACTCTGGTTGAAGTTTAGTCGCGGCTGATGGAAGCAATTACAATAAGTTCAGCCGGTATGTTTTCATCGGTAGCTCCTTGATACGGTATCTACTTTATGGCTAATGAACTGTTTGAAGCTAAAAACGGCTTAACTTTATATGGCAATGCTAACGAAGCGGCATTTGTATCGATAATTAGTTTATGTTCGAGACAAATTTGTAAGTTGTTTTAAAAGGATTAAACGAGATTCAACCAGTCACGTGTTGATCGATTTATATAGTTAAAGAAAGAGTTCCTTTAATTGAGGTTAAATATTAAGTTAGAAGGGAATTTATCATGTTTAATATACAACAATGTTTTTAGTAACATATACCGTCTGGCTAACGTGGTATATATAGCAGGCCAGAATCTCCTTTTCTAAGGAGAACCTAAGACCTATGTCAAACATTGGACTATTAGATGCATTCAAATGAAAAGTAATGTATAAAATGTTGCTATAATATACATCACCTTCACAATCATTAAAGGTTAATGCGAGGCTAGCTCAAATTTATATTATTATATATTGGTTTAAAAGTACAAAACAAAACACAACAACAACAACATACAGTAAGGAAATATAAAGCCAATGAAATAACAATCTATCTTAAAATTAAAATAACATACAAAACAAAATATTGTCACTCTTTTAGGTCTTGTAACAAATTAAATGTAAAATATTTTTGCGAGTTTACTGAATATACCCAAAAACTATCTAGTTCTTTATAAACTTTGTTAATTACATGGATAATTTGCGTAAGGGGTGTTTTTTCAATCAAGTTAGTCATGGTTACTAATAGAGCCAAAAGAGCCGGGTACCGGTCAGGCGTGCACAGGTTCGGGTGGCCTAGTGCACCATGGTTATATTCTAAACCACGTAGTAATTTTACTAAATACATATCAAACGTGTATTCACCGCGCCTAACTTCTTTTCATCAGATCATACCCGGCACGAACAGAGTTGGGTACATCAAAGTTCGTACTTACGTAAGTACTGCATCAAAACAGACGAATGGATCATGACTGGAAAATTACTATTTGCTTTAAGTATTTATATAACACAATTTTAAATGTTGTATTTTCATCCGTGTTCAAGAATCTATTGTACAAGATAGGTTCAGTTTAGACTAAGCGCTGAGTAAATATGTCCTAGAATTATTTTAGTTAATTAATTAATAATTTATGTTATGAACATCTTCAATCCGAGACGAATTTTACATATCGCTTTCCAACTGACCATAAAATTACTTTTAATAGTCGATAACGTGTGAGTGTAAAACGTAATAAACTGATAAAATCCTTGACCTTGTGTTTACAGTAACGTAATAAAATCACTTTTAATATCAGGTCTTGAATTACAATTGTGATTGTCAGTTATTCATAGAAATTGCGTCGTTTTCAACTGAGGTCGCGGTTCAATCTACCATTCCGATTCTCTTTGTGTAACGCTTTACAATTTACATAATATAATTAATGTACTTTTTTAATGTTTTATTAATGAATATTATTTTGTTACAGGTACGTGACGAGGTAGACGCTACTACATTATACAATATTGATTGGACATCTAATCAAGTGAGGATTTTTGAGAGCAAGCAATAATATATTTTCAAATGAGAAAAGTAACAAACAACAGCTAAAAAGATATATAAAAACACTAGCTACTTTTTGTAGATTATAAGTAAAGATCGACAATTACTACCATTTACATATTTTTTGATGATAAGAAAAATACCCTTGAGATAGGTACCTGTAAGTTGCTTCAAAATAACAACTCCGTGCGCAAAACTCTAAATAAACTCAAAATCAATATAGTTATATTTGTTTTAAGTTTTGTCCGACGAATTTGCGGTGGTTGTCTGTTAAATGACAGATGGCATATTGCACATCGTAATCGCGGTCACTAATTACCTGATTTCTTAGGAGAGATTTATATCCAACAGTGAACTGTTAAAGATTGTTGACGTGATGCGATGCAAACGTTAACACTCGTTAATTTTTCTCTTCAATTTTGGCAGAATTAAGCTACTTTATTTAGTCAGTTTCGGTCGGTCAGTTCGTAGGTAGTCTTTGGTGCGAAAATAGAACGATTACTGACACGTACATTGAGTACAAGAGACGGATTAGTGATGACAAACAAACAGATAATTAATGTAGGTAAATAGTGACGATAAATGTAAATAGTCCCATTAATCATTATCGCATTGTCAAGAGAGCGGGCTGTGTGTGACGAGCTCTCGTACGATTCTTATCATGCTTGTAACGGCGCATTCGCGTTAGTGCACGTCGCGTCGTGCGCAGTTGCACTTGACACTTGATGGTTTATCTCATGTACAAATGTGTACTAAATAAAATCTTCTTCTTAGTCAAGATTAGTTATGGTCGGCCACTAGTCAAACCGGTTTTACCTGAATATCAGTTTCGTCTACGGTGGGACTGGCATCGGACCTCTGCAAACCTAAGGGCGAACTGAATTCGAAGGACGACGAAGGACATTGGCTTCCCAATAACAATTGTATTTAATAAAATATATTATGTTATATACGATGTAGGTCAATTTTTTCCGTTATATAGAAACTCGCGCTTAAAGACAAATCATATTTTTGTCATGAATAACATCTTTCTTCGCGATTTCTTGCAATCACTCGAATTGTTTTTGTAGAAAGGGACACACGTGTGTAACAGAAAACCAGGATTTGACCAATAAGTGCATGATGTCCGGTAGGTGTGATGTTAAATGTATTATAGTACGTACAAACATCTCAAATGCGACTCCTGTAAGACTAGTTCATTTATATCTGTAACTCTCTTAATAACGAGATTGGGAACTGACACTGATTGAGGACAAAAAGGATTGGACTCCTTAATTCAGCCACCTATTCTCGGAGGTATGTCGTTGCTATTATTGAAATCAAAATACATGTACTTGTAAAGCAAACAAAACTGTCAATTGTTCAAATATTTGAGAATTGGTTGACTACAGACCGTACACTGGTTGACGAACAAATATCTAGATAACATTTGGGTAAATAACAAATTTCTAGTGCTATGACCTCACATTGACATTTTAGTTGTTTTATCTTCTTTTAGTATATTAGTGTTAAGTCAATTTATATTCGCTACAAAAACTTATAAAGTTCTGCACTGATGGAGCTCAAGTTTTGACAAGATAGACAACTCGATTGTTTTTATATATTTTTTGCGTCTAGTTTTGTTCCTCATCTATTCTATATTAATATTATAAAGCTAAAGAATTTGTTTGGTTGAACGCACTTATCTCAGAAAATACTGATTCTTTTTGAAAGATATGAAAAATTCAGTCTGTTTTAGATAAACCCAGTTATCGAGGAAAGGTATAGGCTATACGCTACCACCTAAAGGAGTATCAATAAATAAAGTTTTCTTCATTCCATTATGTCACGGCCAATAGGAGTTGCCTAGGTCACCTGGTTACTCATATATAGAAACATAATGTGCCACAACAAGGTGTGGCAGGGTATATACCTTTAGTACTTCATAGAATATGTAACATCAGTATAATAGCTATAAATTTATAGTCGTTAATAAACCAGATATTAATGCCGATACTATTTCGCCCCATCATTTATACACATCCAGTAACAACAAGTTCAGTTAGTTTAGTATTCTGTACGTTGTTAAATGTAATATAAACCACCTCGCGTCCTAGACGACCGCACCCGTACGCGCGGTAAATATTAATGACTGCAATCACAATCTATGACAACACAACAACTCTGCTGTTATACACTATCCTATCATCTACTTCAAATATTTAATAGCATGAACAGATGGTGCCTGATGGTAAGCGGTTAGCTATGCCCATGGACATGGTGATCTACATCTCAAGAGTTACAAATGCTAGTAAGTTCGCAATTCGTTTCTTTTATATCTTATTTTCATAATTCTTTGATTATTTAAGGGTTTTTACCCTTTCGTATATAAAAAAACATTGTAACCATTTTAACTATTATTAACATTTAAGCACATATTAAACTAAGATACAGGAGTCACTACGGGCTAATCATGCGACAGAATGTCCTTGCTTCATTAGATGTAGGCGACGATAGACTCGTTTGAGGGATTCCTATGTCACATGGGTTCACCCCCAGTGCCTCCATTAGAGTTTCCTCCGTACCTGCGGCACTTGACACATTCCATCAGAACGTGTTGTACGTCTTCCTCCACGCCACACACATTACAATTCGGAGATTCAACTTTATGCATCAAGTACACAAATTTGTTTGATGGAATGTGTCCTGATCTTAGTCTGAATATTATTTTAATGTACATATAACAGAGAGTTCTCTCTGTTATATGTACATTCTGTGATGTCATTTTATATCTTTGTTTTGATTTTAAAAACATTGTTTGGCTAGGTTTTGACCGCAGTTCCGCCCGTGTATATTTCGGTTATCGCGGTATATAATAGCCTATGTCCTTACTCAAGATTCAAAGAATCTTCATTGTAAACATATAAATACCTTCAGTAGTTTGGCTGTGAAAGCGTAACGTACAGAGAGACAGAGTTACGTTCAAATTTATATAACATTAGTACGGACGTAGAAGGGTATATTTATTTACTCTTTCATTCCTATAAATCTGAAAAAAGATACTACCACACAATAAAAAAGTTAATTACAATTCTGTATGATGAAGGGAAAAACCTAGTTTAATAATATACTAGCAGACCTGTGCCCACTTCGTTGGGCGTTAACCGTCCGCTTTTGTTCGACTTGATTTACAATACTGTTATTTTAATTTTAACTGATCTCTTGTAAAATCACATTAAATATGGCCTATGTCACTCCAGAATTGTGTCACTTTCTGTTAGTAAATTATTTTTAGTATCGGATCAGTACTTCCGAAGATTATCCCCTTACAACTATACCAACAGAGATACAAACTTTACCTCTTTACAATATTATTAATTATAGATCAAGTGTATAGTAAGCAACGTATTATTAATTATAGATCAAGCAATAACGAATGCATATATAAGCAATGACGGCGCGGTCAGTACCTGGTTGGGTGACCGCTGGTGGCATGTTACCATGAGCGTCTTCTTGATTCGGAGGTCACGTTAAGCAGTCGGTCCCGGTTGTTATCATAGGATAACAGTCGTGAAACTTAGTTGGAGGCCTTCGGGTGGCTTAAAAACATCCAACGACAAGATGCGTAGCCACAACGTATTCTTGCCAGTCCCTAAACCATACTTGGCCAGCGTGGGGACGTATGGCCTTAACCTTCTCCTGAGAGGAAACCTGAGCCCAGCAGTGGGACGTTA
Source organism: Hyphantria cunea (assembly GCA_003709505.1). Lineage (NCBI taxonomy): Eukaryota > Metazoa > Arthropoda > Insecta > Lepidoptera > Erebidae > Hyphantria > Hyphantria cunea. The sequence continues at coordinate 732,801 of PKRV01000986.1, read as the reverse complement.
TAGGTTGTTGGTGATGATTGATGAAGTATATATTTATTTTTCTTATAAGAATTTTAACCTTTTAGTGGCTAGCTCACGGTTACAGACTTGGACCAAGTATACACATTTAATAGTCCTCGACTTGAACTTGAAAATTATGTTCTTTTTCACACACGAATTTTATGAATGTAAAAAGTTTATTGAGATATGTCGTCAGTTCACATACATCTATATTCACCCATGATCTTCAATAACTTGTCCTGAGTCTGGGTGTTCTGATATCCGTCACAATGAAATACCCAAGGACACAAAAATCGTTTTAAAAACTTCTTTTTTGCTCTGTTCCCTGTAGAGTTGTCTGACAAGTTGGAAGACATTTAATGACAAAGACTAATTATAGAACAAGTCCCGTATTATATAAAGAAGGATATAAATGTGAGGATAATCTGTTTGAGTACATTTTTTGATGGCGTTATAAAACCCAATGAATTTTTTTCCACTTAAGAGATTTAATATCTCTCAAGTGGAAGTTTTCAGGGTCAAATGGAAATTATACTGTACTCAATCTACGTTACCCTGAAACGATAGCATAAAAATAGTAATAACTGAACTTATCTCACACACTATTAGCCTAATCTAGCTTGGTCCCTATGGTAAGGTCAATATTCAGTCAGACTGTTGATAAATTATTCAGTCAGACTGTTGATAAATATGTACTCATAATTATGTGTGTACAAAAAATACATGCAATTATTTGTCTCGGACGATAGCCAAAACCAGGATCAATAATAACGAGGCCACAAAATAATGTTCATAAAAAGGTAAAAATGTTAAACATTTTTTTTCATGTAAAAAAATTGAAAAAATGACTGACTTCCGAAATGACTCTACTCTGCTTGATGAAAAGCATATGCATAATCCAAGAGGTCACCATACTCATTGTGATTGCGGAAAATGCAACAATGCGGCATGGCGACCCACGCCATGGCGGCTAATATTGCGTCGCATCATTGGGCCCCCGGTGTTGCACTTACTAAAGCAACTCGACAGCACGAACGCTGTCATTTTACGTTGATTTTTTGTGTGTCGCGCTGTAATCAGCGTGACTCTACTATAATGTTGGAAAATAATCCGTCCGTCTTTTAAGCGATATGAACAAAGACAACGAAACAAATTTTTATGAGCGCTTGTCTTTACTCTTAAAAGAACCAGTAACTTACAACTGACTTAAAGCAACAGTAACCGTTCAATTAGCAATATCAATTGACAGGATACAATGTGAATTCAGTTTCAATGATTTCAAAGCAAGGCGATTTTTTCGCTTTTGATATTTAAAAATATTTGGGAACAGAGGACACTAAAAGTTTATTTATTTATATAACATTAAGATAGAAAGCGTTCATAAACAAAATATAAGTTCAGTATGTTCGTTTTGTGAGTTAAGGGAAACATAAGATGAGGGGTTTTTATTCTTTCCCATTAGCATGACACTCAACGACCCACTACGTCCCGCTGTTGGGCTCGGGTCTACTCTCAGGAGAGTTTTAAGGTCATACGTCCCCACACTGGCCGGGTGCGTTGGGGACTAAAAATATACCTTCGTTTAAAGAAAGGCGAAGGGTGATAAGTATCATGAAATAGTTATCGTTGTTCTTATTTAAACTGTTCAGTAACAATTATCGACAAAAAAATCAATAACCACCAAGTTCTACTAATTTGTAAGTATTTAAATGGTAAATCATACGTAAATTAACTAATCTTTATTCTTTACTCTTCTCTTGAAGCTCTCCTTCCTACCTAACTACTCAATTTCAGTATGTATTTTCAAACCACACAAAATACCTTAGGTCTTCCAACAATATGCTTCTACCGTGGGAGAGCCACATACCGTGGGAGAGCCACGCTTCGGCATGAATGGGCCAGCTCGACCGGAGTGATACCACGGCCTCACAGAAAATCGGTGTGAAACAGCGCTTACGCTGTGTTTCATCGAGTGAGTGAGGATACCGGAGGCCCATACCCCAATCCAACGCCCCCTATCCCCCTCACCATCCCCTTTCCCCCCAGGCCGCCATAGTGTGGGTCACCATACTGCATTGTTCTTTTTCGCATTGAGGATGGTGACCACCACTCTTGGATTCTGCTCATGCTTTCCATCAGGCAGGGCAGAGTCATTTTGG